>VDFB02270651.1:576009253-576331615 GCA_007258455.2 Sequoia sempervirens | reverse complement strand
AAAGATCAATCATGGTAATTTGGTGTTGAATGTTGTAGGCGTATTGTGTTATGAACAAATTGATCAATTCCTCAAATGTTTGAACAGGAGGTGTAATCTTAGATAACCATTCCATAGAATTGACTCCAAGGCTTCGAGGAAATAATCGCAATAAATAAGTATCCTCGTGGGCAAACTCCAATGTCATGTTTTGAAAGTCTCTAACGTGGTCAATTGGGTCTGATTTCCCATTATAACGATCAAATTTGGGAATTTCACAGTGTTTAGGAAATGGAATCATGTTGAGACTTCTATCAAAAGGATAAGGACATATGTCATCCAAAGTGTATTTCTTGGTTGTGGTTCCCCCTCGTAATTCTTTGACTATTCCTTGGAGTTTTTTAAGCTCTTGTTCAAAAAAAGAAAAATTAGATGGGGATGGTTCTTCTTCTTTTCTTTTTAATTTTTCAGTATCAAAGTCTTTAGGCAATTTAGCTCCTTGATCTGCCAAGAAAAGAAAGTACTTCTCTTTGTCACGTTGTATAATCTGTTCAAGGATCTTAAGAAACTTGGGGTTTTGTTCTGCCTCTCTAAGTTGAAGTTCTTCCTCTTGCTCATCATCACTATCTATGGGAGTTTTGTTCATGTTTTTGTTCTTAAGCAACAAATTTTCCTCTCTATCAGCCATATTGTTGTCACTGAAAAAGGGATTGCATCTCACACTAAAAAGAGGACTATCACGTTCACCTTCTTCTTGAATGTTGTGTGTGGAAGTTTTTTGTTGAGATGTTTCTCCTAGCTTGTTGTGTTGAGATCTTGTAAAAACAAGCATATGTAAGAAATCCTCAGATATGATCAAAGGTCACTGAAGGATTTGATTAGGACGCGTTGAATATTCAATTGAAGGTTGTGGTATATTTTCAAACTCAAGAGGTTGATTAAGATTGTGACGTTGAGACAATGCTAATCTTTGATAATAAGCTTGGGTAGCCAAAGGTTCTACAGCATAATCGTCGATGAATCCCCTAATATAGTCTCAGTATCTATGGAGGAATGTGCGATAATGGAGCAGACGTCTCGACTCTTATACAGGAATTCTCTGCGATCTAAAGTCTTTTTGTAACTTAAGTTTTTTTTGGGCTTCTTGATCCTATTGAAAACTGATTTCTTGGTGAATTTGGTTGATTTCCACTTTCTCAACATGGGAGTAAAATCTCAAAGATTCGGAGCTGTGTACAAATTTTGACAGAAACCTAAAAGCGCTATTCTGTTTCCTAAATGCGCTGCAGAAAAAGATAAATGCGCTGGAGAAAGAGTCAGATGCGTTGCAAAATACCTTATATGCGTAGAAATAGAGCACATATGCCCAACATAATACCCTAAATGCACCGAAATAGAACACAGATGCGTCAAAACAGAGTTTAAATGCACTGCAATTTTTCCTAGATGCGCTAAAACAGTTTTTCTAAGGACAGTTTTGACCAGTTTTTAGCTAAAATTCATCATGTTGGTTTTTGGATGATCCTTTATCTGAATTAATATTTTTGAAAGCACAACAAACAATCTTATTTAAGTTGATTCGTAACCAAGCACAGAATAAGACAAGCACAACATAGGTTAGGCCAGGACAATATTCGCTAGACTCCACGTGGGTTTCCCCAACCGCATATCAGTAGCGTGTGAATCCAGAAGCTTGGCTACATGGGCTCCCCCTTACAGTGCACTCTCTTCTTAGGCCAACCAAGCTTCCAACCCCCATGAAACTCCCATGGCGAGCTGATCACCTCTACTACGGACTGCGAAAGTGTGGAAGGCTTCACACCGACCGGTGTTGGACTAGCAGATAGAAGGTTTTTGGCTTTCTAAACAATGGTTTTTAGTTCAGGACCCCCGTTCGAGTGGCCATACATGGGGCAAGAGATTAATCACCATTAAGGTGGCACTCCAGCCTGAAGAGGTTAAGCTCAACAGGGTTTAAGGGAGTACAACTCTGTCCGTATGACACATCCGCACAAGCAACCTTAGGTTTTCCCTTAAAATTTACATTTATATACCGGTTGGGGGTAGCTTGGCCTTAGCTCTATTTCCAGTTTGAGTCACGTTTGGGTGATGAAATCCCCAGGCAGGCCCAATTTCTAGAGTCAATAATCGTTTCTCTTGCACCCAAGATCGCACAAGTGCACAAGGGGAGAGGATACTTTGATTATCAAATCAGGGTTACACAGGGAAAAGTGGGTCTGGTTTTCTGATCACCTAGTTTGCACAGGGTGAGAGCATAATCACCTACCACTTTCAAGCACAGTCAAAAAGAGTAGAAAAGTTCATTTTAAATGCACCAAAATTAAAAGTGATTTAATCTAAGTGAAGATTTTGCTTCACAACAGACATGGGGTTCATTTTAACTGCATGATAAAGGTGTGGTGGCTACCCTAGATTGATTCATTTTAAACCCAGCAAGAAAGAAAGAAAGGAATTCTGTCTGCAGAAGGCGTTAGACTTAGAATCCTTGTTACAATCCAGATGCGCAACTCTGTTGCTCAAAAGCGCTAAAACAGAATCCAAATGCGCAACTTTGCTACTCAGATGCACGAAAACAGAATATAGATGCACAATAACAGTACCTAAGTGCGCAATAACAAAAATTCATATGCGCAAAAATAGAAACTAAATGCGCCACCCTGTTACCAAGATGCGCAAAAACAGATCCTAAATGCGCTAATCTACATGCAAATTTTTTTTTTTAGTTTTTCCATAACATATTTGAATGTGCAAAAAAAAATCCTATATGCGGTATCTAAATTCCTATATGCGCTGCAAAAACACACGTATGCACCACTCTGTTTCCTAGATGCGCCGTAGAAATGCCCAGATGCGCCGAAATAGTCTTCAGATGCGTCGAAATACCTGTAAAATAAAAAAAATTGGATCTTCTAGATGCGCTGCCAAATGCCCGAAAACCTGCAAGGGAAACCTGCAAGAAAACCTAGAAGAAAGAAGTCTAAAATGGGGGCATAGGCCCCACGGTGGGCGCCATTTAATGTGTGTATGAAAAATTAGATGTGTAAATGAATTGAAACAGTTATTCAAACACACCAATAGGACATTATAACAAAACAAAATATAAAAGGAAAAGAGACGCAAACTCAGTATCCTGCTTCCATTGTCGTCATATCGTCCTCTATCTTTAGTGTTTTTGTCGATTCTAGCTTTTGTGTTCTCAGATTGTAGGCTAGGCTCAACAAACTGTCTTCCTAAAGAACGATATTTTGATATGATGTATGATGCAAGATTAAGCCATGATAATGATTTGAGCTAAGAAACTTGAAATAAACATGATGCTATGAGATTAAAGTGCTAAATGAACTAAATGCATAAACTCTACTTAATTGCCTATTACCAATGCTTGGATTCACACATGTATTTATAGAGTTTTTCGATTGATTTTGATTGGCTATCTCGATTAACGGTTGTGATAATTCCTGGCAGATCGAATGGCTGAAGAAGGATGAAATTGAAGAAAAAATAGAAGAAACCTAAAACCAGATTTTTCTATTTTATTATGAAAGAGGAAAAAGAAGAGAAGATAAGAAATCATCTTTCTTTAAAAGAATAAAAGAAAGATTTAAAGTTGATAAATAATTAATTAAAAAAAATCAATTATTTATTTGTGGAGGACATTCAGCTTTTCTTAATTAAATAAAATATTTAATTAAGCTTTTAAAAGCAGAAGAAAGCTTGTGATAAGAAGAGAGCTTTAATCATGTTTTATTGAAAAAAGCAGAATATCTCATAATTAAATAAAATATTTAATTATGATATGAGAAGATTGCACAATTAGGTAAAATACCTAATTTTGATTTAGAAAGAAAGCATAAGATATTTTTAATTAAATAAGATTTATTTAATTAAATCACTTTTATGAAATTAATTAAATGAAACATTTAATTAATTAGAAGAAGAAAATTAAATAGAAGAAAAGGAGATATTTAAATTTAATTAAATCAAATGATTTAATTTAAATTCAAACAAATGATAATTAATTTAAATAAATAAAATGTATTTATTTAATTAATTAAGTGGACTTATGGAAATAATTAAATAAAATAAATTTATTTAATTATGAAAGAAGAATAAGATGAATGAACAATATAATTAAATTAATTAAATTCAATCATATGTAGAGGATTTTAGAAAACTAATTAAATAATAAATATTTAATTAATTGTCAGGATTATAGACATGACCATTTTTATGCATATACACGGATCACCACATAATTCTGATGATATAGATCAAGATTTATTCCTGAAGCAAGATGTAAATATCTACCCCTAGTGTCTAGAAATGTATGGAATGCCATGGGTGGATGCTGGGATAGATGTTTGGATGGAGGGATATGGATTATATTGCAATAAGATAGGTTGTTTAGATAAAGATAGCTCATTTGGATAGTGCTTCATGGCTCAGATAATGTTGGGTAGGATAGGATCAGTGAAAATGGCTCATGTCAAGATGCCCACCATAAGTAAGTGTAAAGTGTACACCAAAATTTTTCAAGATCAAGATAACTCGGACTATGGATGTAGATGTGTTGGAAATGGATTGGATAAATGATTCATGTATGAATGGATTTATTATTGATAAGATGGATGGAATGTTGGATTTATTATGGATGGGTTGAGACACTTCCACCTGAACTGGCACACGTAGATGCTCGATTCTACACATGATGCTTGTTTACAAGGTTTTCATCATGGTACATGCCCAAAGCACTGCCCATGTGGTTTTCACTAGAGGAGGATTTTTCTCTTTACTTTTTTCAATCCCTTTTTTGATTTTTTTGGATTTTCATATTTTTTTGATTTTTGATTTTTTTGAAATATTTTAAGCTCATGCTGAATCACTTTGTGGTGTCAATGTACATGCTAATTTCATGATGTGCCATTGATATCCTAATTGAATAAGTTTCTTTGCTAAGATATGTGCACTTGAATGCAACTTTTGGGATTCCTGATATGCTTTGTTGACACCGAAGTTAACTCTGTCTCTATGCACACATCACGATAGAGTGTCTTCTGAATCCCTATGATGAGGGGTTGTTTCCAATACATGGTCAATGTGAGAATTAGATATAATGCATGGAGGCATGGATTTAGTGTGTTTAGGGATAAATTATGGATTGGTTGACAGTTTGGAACCCTTGACTCTCCAAACTTGGGAAGATGAGCAATAATGGGTGGATATGAAAGTGTGTATGGAATTAGGACCAACTACTTGATACACTTTGTACGTCACTTAAGAAGCCTTATTTTCCTTCGTGGACATCTTTGATGGATACTTTTCCCCTTTTTATTTTTCCCCATAGTCTGTTTGACTAATAGAGTTTGGTAGGGATAATCTTTCTTTGTATTCTTTGGTATCCATTTGTATTTGATTTGTCCATTATGCTTCCTTGCTTCTCCTATTTTGATAACATTCCTTGTGCTTTGTTTCAAATATTTATTTTTATGTTGGTCCCAATTTGTGGATGGGGTGATGGGTGGATGAAGATTCATGGATGAAGATTCATGACCTGGCTAGTTGTAGTATTGGCATTGGTTTCATCATAAGGATTCTTCGTGTTCCCTATGTTGACATTTTCCTGAGGCATATTTTCCCCCAATATGGTGGTAGTAGCACCTTTGTTCCTTGATTTTTCCTATTTTGAGATGTCTTGTTCAGTAAGCACACTCTAATAAATGACCCTTGCAAATGACGTGATTTCTATTTGTTGCTTTGCTAACTCTAGAATGTCCTATTCTGTTTGACTTGTTTCTTTGAGTGGATAATGTTGTATATCCTCATACATGATATCCTCAGTTTGAATTTGGGATATATCTAACCCTGATGATGACAACTCAACTTGATTGTAGGAATCAATAACCTACTCTTTTGTGTAATAATGTCAAGAGTAAAGGAATCATGTTCTGAATGAAGATCATCTACGTGTCTATCCAAAGAAAGCATCTCATGGGTAGATGGAGGAGTATGTGCTATGTGGATATGATCATCATTTGTGACATCTTTTATAGAAAGGAGAGTTTCCATTAGATCATTGTAGTATCTTGGAGATACAAATTCTTGATCTTGATTGACTTCAAAATTACTTTTGACATGCTTTGGATCAAGTTCTTGACATGGGTCAATTTCAAAGGACGGATTGCTTACAAAGGGTTCTTGGATATCTTCATTAGGCATAGGAAGTGCCTCAATATCCTTTTGATCTTTGAGTGGAATTAGTTCAAATTTTGAGTTGAGGATTTCTTCAGTATCTATAACCATGATGTCAAAGGGGGTCAACATGTATTGGAAAGGACCATTGCTAGACCTTGGTGAAATATGTTGATCATGCTTTAGAATAAATTCTTGAGATATGTCCTCTAACACATTAGATGATGTAGAGACATTTTTAACCTAATCATTGGTCGATGGGTCGTGGATTATATCAATGGGATCAATAGTTCTAACAATCCTTGAAATAGATCACTAAAAAGTTGCTCTTGACGTATGGTGAGTTGATCATCAGATGGGGTAGAAACATCTTCAATGTGCTCATTAATGGAGAGATTTTGAACATTGTTTTCAACAATTGTGGTAGAGAGATTATCAATATCTTCAACAATAGGGTCAAGTAATGTTGACATTTCTTGAATTGGATCATTTTTGGGTATTGTTGGTGGATTTTGATCATGATTGAAAAGTGACTCTTGATATGTGTTGATTTGATTATTGGATGAAGTAGACACAACTTCAAGGTGCTCAGTAATGGATTGGTCTTGACCCTTGTTCTCAACAGTTGTGGTGGAGAGATTGTCAATGCTATCATTGTCCCCAATAGTGATTATATTTTGATCAATCAGATCTTGGATGAGTTTTTTGAGTCGAACACAATCTGATGTTGTGTGTCCCTTTATTCTATGAAAATCACAAAGGTGCTTCTCATTATACCCTGACAGTTTTATGTCTGGTTCTTGGTAGTTCACATAAAAATGGAGTTTGATGATATTTTCTTCTACCAATTGTTGCATGACTAATTCAATTTGTTTCCCAAGTGGTGTGTATTTTAATTTTTTACCTTGTGAGATTTATACTTATGGTGATTTATTTTGGAGATGTGGTGATTGGGTTTGTTGTTCATGTTGTTGATCTTGATTTCCAACCTCTTGATGAACTTGTAAACCCTAAAATGTTAGATGTTATCTTAGGATGAACTTGTTCAAAGAAGTGATAATTTGAATAAAGGTATGAAAAAGGATGCATTCCCATATTCCTAACTAAACAAGGTGATTTTGATTTTGATGATTTACCCAAGTTTGAATGATGTTTTCAAAGCTCTAAAGTTGTTTGGTGGGATGGATTTTGATAGATGTTTGGGATGGATGAAGTGTTTGATTTGGTCCTAAATGAACGTAAGGAGAACCTTGTTTTACAAGACCAAGATAGTGAAGAACATGCTTTTCCCTAAGAGTAGTTCAAAACCAAAAGACCAATCTTTGCATAAAAACCATATGACCAAAAGATCCCAAGCACATGTTTGGGGTACAATTGTTTAACTTTTCTTAATGAGTTCTTTTTACAAACACACTCTTGATTAGATTTTGAAACTAGATGTCCAATTTCCTAATTCTCTTTCATCCCACAAAGTCCATTGTGTGGAAATCTAGAAAATCATGGAAAATGTTTCCTAATGTTGACCTTAGTAGGAGAAAATTGAGATGAAATCCAAATTCTTAGAAGCCTCTAAGGATACGAATCCCAAGGGCAAGCAGTAGCATGTGAATTTGTTTCAAGGGTATTTGCCTCTCCTAAAGGGTTTGGAATTTGATGCTCATGTTAAATGTTTGTTTCTCCAATGTTTTCAAACAATCAAAATGTTTTGTAACCAAGAACAAGTACAACCTTATGTATATGAAAGACTTTATTTGTTGAGTCCCCACTTGGACAAGTCTAGCTATGCTTACTTTTAGCGAATGGTTAGATGCTTGACCCCACTGGCTCCCCTCCACGACACTCACTTATACAGGGCAACCAAGCATCAACACCCATGAAACTCCCATGGAATACTTTCCATTTCTACTAAAGACTATAAAAGTGTGGGGCAGCTTCAAAACAACCATTCTTGCACCAATAAATAGATAGGGATTTTGGCCTTTCTACAAGTGGGGTTTTAGTTCAAGCTTTTCATTCATAGGAGTTGACCCATGCGGTGAGAGTCCCATTTCGATCCATCTCATCAGAGCCAACCATGTGATATTGGCCTTTGTTCCAGTACCCACTTTTATATCTTGGCTGGAAATACTCTTGGCTTTAGAGTGTTACTGGTTGGGTCATTCCCTTGGGTGAGTACTTTTTCCCACAAGGTAGGCCCTCTAAGATAAAACAATAGCGAGCAAACATATCCGTAACTCGATCGATATTTGTTGAAAAACAAAGAGAGAATACACGTGATAGGTTTACTCACACTCACAATATTTTTTTTTCAATTTTAGTTCCCAAAATGAAGTGTGGAGGAAATTACTTTATCCCAACCTAAGACCACCAAAAATTCTTTTGATTCTCAATATAGCTATGAGGTGCGAGAGAAGGGAATACGTTTTTTCAATGATGTTAGTTTGATTAAGCAATCAAAAAATAAAGTAGCACGTGTTCATTTTAAGTCCACAAAGCAATGATTTTGATTCATTTTAAAGCAACAAAATGAGATATGAAAGTTTCCTTGTTCAATTGTTAACCTCAAACAAAATCTAGTCAATTTTCCTAAAGTTCATTTTAACCCTTCACAATGAAAATTGAAAGCTTTTGTAATGTTCATTTTAGAGCACAAAAAGAAGTGAGTTAGTCTAAAATAGAAAATTAAAGCATAGAATGGAAGCCTTAAGCATTTAAAAACTCTTTGTTAACTTCAAGTGTTAATGCTTGATTTTCTTCAACTCCAAGATTCATCCAAGATTGCTTTTTTTTATGCTCTAATGTTGCAAAGTCCTTTGAACGAAAATCCTTCTTCCTCACTTTTCCTATTCCATAGTGGATTGGTGTCACTTTTTTGTGAAAATTGACCCTTTCCCAACCCTTGACAAGCTAACGATGAAGATGCAATGGACAAAATTAGCTCTCAATATGAAGAGAGCAACTTTGCATGAATTTTTTTTGTGAGCACTTTTTTTGCATTTACCTCAAATATTAACAAACATTAGAGTTATTATCAAATGAAGTAAACCAAACTAAGCACTCCAAAATATTGAATCATGCCTTACAATGCAATCAAAACAACAAAATATCAAATAAACTAATTGAGAACATAAAAATCATGATACGTATCTATTGCATAGTGGATTGGTGCTTCTTTGATGTGGAAAGAAGCCCTTTCCCAATCCTCGATAAGCTCAAATGATGGAGATGATATGAAAATTCTATGAAGATTGTGGAGATGATGATCAAGATGAAATGATAACTTGGATGAGTTGTGGAGGATTAATACAATAGAGAAACTCTCTATTTATAGCCAAGAAGGATAAAAGAATGAAAAACATGGAGGATGTGGGACTAAAGATCCACCAATGACAAGATGCCACTTGTCAACATGCGAGAGGTTGAGGAATGAGCACATTTTGGTCAATGTGTCAAAGAGGGGGATATTTGAAATTTGAATTTGATGAAAAGATGAGTTAAATGCTAAGTTTGACTTGTGCAAGAGACATGTAAGAGCTCTTAAATGCTTTGTTGGACGTACATGTCAATTTGGGGGGAGATTTCAAACTTGGAGAATATTCCCCAAAGGTGCCAAGTTGAAAATAAATAAAGATTTTAATAAATCATTTAAATGCATTTTCATGTGCAAGTGGAAAAATCTAGAGAATTTTGGAGGTTAGGATTAAATTAATCAAGGTTTAATTAATTTAATGAGGGATTAGGTGATTTGACCTATTTGATTTAGATTTGTGGATTAAAATAAATCAAAAGGAGATGGAAAATGATTTTAGATTTAATTAAATAAATATTTGATTTATTTAATGAAAGAGGATGATGTTAGACAAAATCAAATAAATATTAATTTATTTAATTTAATGGAATGACCTAAGGAGATTAATTAATTAAACTTGATTTATTTAATTGATCAGGAGAATATGATTTAATTAAATATGAGGAATGTATGATGTCAATTTCACATGTCTACAGGTTGGTGATATTCCCTACCATAGCTTGAAACTAATTGGTATCAATGTTTTCAGGAATGGATGACTTAGACAAGGATTTTTCCAGTGTTTCCTTATGTACAGTGGATAACCTTAAGAGTTCAAATATTGATATATGTGTAGGGGTCTATTTGAGCTAATCTAGAATTGTACTTTCTAGGATTAGATGTGGGAAAAGTAGTTTGTTCCCTAGATTGAGATGGGATAGCTCCTTGAATGGTTATTTTTCCAAATTGTGTGGTGACTCCACATTCTATACTAGCTCCTTTGATGGTAACTATGTGCAAGTGTTTATACTCCTAATATGCAAAACAAACTAAGAAATGCAAAGTAAAGAACACTAGACCACTTCAAGGTTAGCCTAGGTTGAACACAAATAAAAGAAAGATAAAAAAAAATTGATTATACCTTTTATTTGTGTTGATCCCTTGGTTGGCTCTTGATTGAAGCTTGGTTGTGTGCTCCTTTGATGGAAATGTGATGAAAAATGGATGCAAGGTGGTTAATATGCAATGGAAGATGCAAATAATAAGGTGGGTATGTGACAAAGTGAGCAAGATGGATGCAACAGGATGAGAGCTAAGTATGCAAGTTCTTGAATGTAAAAGATGTGCTTGATGATGGATTGAGAGCTTGAAAACATAAGTTTGATAAAATTCCTCATGTCTTTTTTTTTTGAATGGTGAGAAGGGGGATTATTTTTAGAAGAAATTTAATTCTCTAAAGAATTCAACGATCAGGATTGAGCCACCATGGCCAAGATGGAGGGCTATGGTGAGTTGAGGACTCACAAGCCCTCACATCTTGCCATGTGGAGGATGAAGTGTCCAAAGGACATGGTGAGATGGAAAGGGTACAAATGATGTGGAGGTACTTACAAATACCTTCCCATGTGAGTGATGTGACACATGAGATTCATATGGGGAAGAGGAGAATCCTTGGAAGAATAAAAGTGAATTTTAAATTCACATGGGGAAGATAAAAAAGAACTAAAAATTTCCTTAGGGGATGAGAGAGAGTTGACTAAAGGGGGATTTATTAGACTAACTAATCACTAATTAGAAGACAATTAGTGGTTACTGAAGATTAGAAGTCAACTTGCAAAAGTTAGAGGATGTGAAACATTCTAATCATGGATTAAACATGTGCACATCCCTAATGATGGGATTAGGAGGTGGATTAAGATTAAGGAAAAGTGATGGAGGATGTGACATGTGAGGGATTAAATAAATGTATTATTTATTTAATTTTTTTAAGGAAAAATGGGAATAAAGGAATAAGGTATTTAATTATTAACTAAATACCTTAGGGATTTAGAATAATTTAAGGATATTAATTAAATAATAGCAATATTACTTAATTAATGCAAATAAGGGGATGTTTAGATGAAAAGGGATAAATTTGGACAAATGTGACTGTCCAAATTTAGGTGCCTACATTTTTCCCCTCTTTGAGATGGTGTTACAAAGTAGCATCATTTCAAATAATATTAAAACATAGAACCTAGAAGAAGATGGCTAGATTAGGAAATATGCCCTAATCATCAAAGGAGTCACTGGGAAGAAAGATGATGGGGTGAAGATGAAATTTAGGGATTGAGGATTCCCCCTCAAGAGGACATGCGGGTTCAAGAAAACATGGGTGTGCTCATGAAATGGATGAGACAATGAAAGGGTATATGAGGAAGATGATGCAAAGTGATGGATAAAGGAGGATGATGAGTGAGAGGAGAGTGGGATGCACAAATGGATTTAAGGATAAAGGTGATGTTGCACCAGTCAAGCTACAAGCCAAAATGGGTTGATGATGGATGGAGTGTTGCCAATAAGGGAATGGCATGTCCTGAAAAAACACAAGGATAGGGAAGGATACATCCTAATAAGTGTTGTTGATGAGGTAAGGATACATACCAAAATAACACCAAAGGATAGGGAAGGATACATCTTGATGATGCTAATGAAAGCATCATTGATGAGGGAAGGATACATCCCAAAACAAGACCAAAGGATAGGGAAGGATATCTCGATGATGATGATGATGATTAGATCAAGGCTTGTAGTGAGATGGGGAACAAGACCAAGGATGTGATTAGATTATTTGTGCTATATTGAATTGATGAGGATTGGATTGAGATGTGAGATGAATGAGAGGACTAAAATGATTGGGGATAAGATGCTTAGAATAACCAATCTATATTATTCTAAGAAGATTGAAGAGAAGATGATAAGAGATTGGATGGATAGAGGAGGTAGAGTGATGAAGGTGA
The DNA here is from genome assembly GCA_007258455.2 of Sequoia sempervirens. Taxonomy (NCBI): domain Eukaryota; kingdom Viridiplantae; phylum Streptophyta; class Pinopsida; order Cupressales; family Cupressaceae; genus Sequoia; species Sequoia sempervirens. Next base: position 576,319,138 of record VDFB02270651.1, on the reverse strand, counting down.
ATGGATGGGGGGGATTTTGATAGATAAGAGGATGGGGAATGGGGAGATGAATGTTTTCACAACCAAAATCATAGGTCATGGGTTGGGTAGATAAGGGATGGAGGATACATGCAATGCAATGGAATGGGAGATGAAATATAATCCTAATGCAATGTGCCATTTTTGGAGCACTGATTTTTGCTATAGCATAATAAACTAGGTGCTAGGGTATGAAGAATCAAGGCGGATTAGTGTCTAATGCATAAAAAAAACACAACAAACAAGAAGGCTATCCCAACACCCCAAAGTCATGAAGACCTTGGTCGAGCCAAGCATTGGAATAACCACAAGCACAAGAGGATGCCCCAACATAACACAAGAACACAAGGATCTTGGTGGGTACTATGTGGGACAACCAAGAAGACAAAAACAAAACAAAAAGATCAAGATATGCCCCTATGTTGACCAGTCAAAACACACCATGATATGATAGATCATGGTATCCTTGACAAGTGATGATAGGAAGCTCAAATGATAAACAAAATCCAAAAGTATCAAAAGATCACAATCAATTTCAAACATCTTTTGCCATAGGATCAAGAGGATGGATGGGGTTGATGAGGTAAATTAGGAAGGATGCATCCTGTTGAGACCAAAGATGGATACTAAACTAAAAGATCAATATGACATAGGATACTCAAAGTTGATTGGATCTCATGATACGGGTGGATCTCGTTTGTGAAGAATCAACGAGATAAGGACATACTTGATTACACAACACAATAATTGAGATATGAGACACAATATTGACACACCCTAAAGAACGTGGGGCTTAGGGGCCGATCAAGGATTAGCCTTTCCTACGTGAAAGCACAGAGCCCTCGTAGTTCAATAAAAGGCCATGGATAAAAGCAGAAAAAGAACAATAGAGACCGAGATGGATGACAAAGACTGGATGGACAAATTCCCCAAGGGTAGATCAAATGATCTACCTAGCCTACGTGAAAGCATAGGGACAATGTAGTTCGAAAAAAATCAATGATCGACCATGGATAAAGGATGATGAGATGACTAGGATAAGTGGATAAAATGATAAGATAGATATGTGAGACAAGATAGACCTATTGGATAAGATAGGATGATGGTGATCATGTGTAGCTCAGGGATGGGATAGTTATCCAAATAATCAAAATGAATTGGGAGAATGATACGATGGAGAGATTAGTGAGGAGATTGGAATGATGCACAAAAGAAGCAGAAGTGATGACGATGAGATAGATGACATTGGATTACATGAGGGGAAGCCTATAGCTAGATACCAATGACAAGGAATTATGAGATGGGAGGAGGATAAAGATGAAGGGATGGATAGATAAAAATAGGAAAATAAGGATGGGAATATGGAGGGGATTACCATGATGGATGGGGAAAAGGTTACTAGATGGATAGATGGAAAGGTAAGGATTTGGAAGATGAAAGGGATGTTGATGATGGATGGATATAGGGATAAGGGTGAGGAGATGGAAGGGATATTTTAGATGGATAGGAAGATAAGGATGGGGAGATGGAAGCAATTTCTTGGAGGGATAGGAAGATAAGGATGGGGAGATGATAGGGATGATACGAAGGATGAACCATGTCTCCAAGAACTATATCACAAAGGAAGATAGATGCCCCCACTCTAGATATGTCTTGTATGATGAGGCATGAGGGATGGAAGATAGAAGGATAGGTAAATAAAAGAGTGAGATGGATATAGGTAGGATGCATGTATAAGGAAGGGAGAGTGATGGTAGCATGACAGGTGGAAAAGGAAGGTAGATGGATGTGAATAAGGATTAGGATAGTGTGTAGGTAAAGGGGGATGTATTCCAAGAGGTGTCTAAAAAATGCATATATGTTTTCCCCTATCAATATCAAGATCACTAGGAGGATGGAGGGATTGGGATAAATGGGATATGATAGGTAGGATGTGGAATATATGTTGGATGGAGGAGATGGGTGAAGGGGATGTAGTTTCCCCCAAGTGTGGAAAGAGATGAATGGGGATTTACGCATGACACATGTTTTCCAAGTTTTCATCATGATACTTATCCAAGGTGCTTATTTGCCAAGTTTTCACAATTGAAAAAATTATTTCTCTTTACTTTAAAAAAAAAAAAATTCTTTTTGACTTTCTTTTTTGCCTTTTTTTATTTTTTTGGATTTTTGGATAGAAGGTGGATGGAAATGGATAATGATAGGGATGTGGATAAGTGGATTTAGAAGATATATGATAAGGAGATGGATGAAGGACTCAAGCATCAAGTTCCATATGAGGTATTAAGAGCCCAAGTGTGAGAGCTCAAGTGTGAGGTGACTATTGGATGTTGGTACAACCTTATTAGGATAAATGGGTTATGCAAGAGAATGGATTAAAGGGGTTGGATGAGGGAGATATGCGAGATAATGTATGGGATGTTGGAAAGTGTATGGATGGAATGTTGGGGAGATGTTTTCAAGACCAACATTGGCACATATGGTGGTTTATGTGAAGGGATAGGAGAATTAATGGATGGAGAATGTGGGGATAATGGAGGAAATGGGATAGTGAATTTTGGGACATAAGGACCCAAAACAGATATAGGTGTGTGTATGAAATATGAATGTGTAAATAAATTGAAACAAATATTCAAACACACCAATAGGACATTATAACAAAATAAAATAAAAAGGGTAAAGAGACGCAAACTCGGTATCCTGCTTCCATTGTCGTCCTATCGTCTTCTATCTTTAGTGTTTTTGTAGATTCCAGCCTCGTGTTCTCAGATTCTAGGCTAGGCTCAACAAACTGTCTTCCTAAAGAATGAGATTTTTCTATGATGTAGATGCAAGATTAAGCTATGATGATGATTTGAAATAATAAACTTGAAATAAACATGATGCTATGAGATTAAAATGCTAAATGAACTAAATGCATGAACTCTAATTAATTGCCTATTACCAATGCTTGGATTCACACAGGTATTTATAGAGTTTTTCGAATGATTTTGATTGGTTGTCATGTTTAACGGTTGTGATAATTCCTGGCAGATCGAATGGCTGAAGAAAGATGAAACTGAAGAGAAAATAGAAGAAACCTAAAAACAAGATTTTTCTATTTTCAAGAAAGAGGAAAAAGAAAAGAAGATAAGAAATCATCTTTCTTTAAAAGAGTAAAAGAAAGATTTAAAGCTGATAAATAAATGAATTAAAAATTCAATTGTTTATTTGTGGATGACATTCAGCTTTTCTTAATTAAATAAAATATTTAATTAAGCTTTTAAAAGCAGAAGAAAGTTGGTGATAAGAATAAAGCTTTAATCAGGTTTTATTGAAAAAAGCAAAAAGATCTCATAATTAAATAAAATATTTAATTATGATATGAGAAGATTGTAAAATTAAAAATACCTAATTGTGAGTTGGAAAGAAAGCATAAGATATTTTTAATTAAATAAGATTTATTTAATTAAATCACTTTTTATGAAATTAATCAAATGAAACATTTAGTTAATTAGAAGAAGAAATGAAATAGAAGAAAAGGATATTTAAATTTAATTAAATCAAAAGATTTAATTTAAATTCAAACAGTGATAATTAATTTAAATAAATAGAATGTATTTATTTAATTAATTAAGTGGACATATGAAAATAATTTATTTAATTAAGGAAGAAGAATAAGATGAATGAACAATATAATTAAATTAAATAAATTTAATCATATGTAGAGGACTTTAGAAGAAATAATTAAATAATAAATATTTAATTAATTGTTAGGATTATAGACATGGCCATTTTTATGCGTATACATTTTTCCCCTCTTTGAAGTGATGTGTGAAACACATTGCTTCAAAGAAAAAAAGAAAAAAAAAAATTTCCCCTGATATGTTTCCGATTTTTGATTGTCGATGATGCCCCTTCAGGAGGTAAATCACAGAAGAAGTTGATAATGATAAGGAAACAGTGATTTAGCTCCTGATAGATGATGTGTCTGATGCCCCAGTGAAAAAGAGGATGAAAAATGGAGAATGCCATTAATTCCCACCTAAAAAAAGGACCCTTATAAGGTAAAAGGGGTAAAATGAAGTCTCATTTTCACCCTGCTGCTACAGTAAAAATTGAGCTCTGAGAGTGACTTGGCGAGATGGTGATTCCTGTGCACAGGCATAGATTCGAGCGAGCGCGATGATACCAGAGACCAACTGCATACGGACCACCAGTGAGTGATTCGAACCGTCTATGTTGTCAAATTTTGCTTTTTGGATCAATTTTGAATTGTTTTGAAATCGGATAGCAATTTTTTTTGAACGTTTTAGCGCATCTAGGAATAGTTTTAGCGCATTCGATAAATCCTTTAGCGCATTTAAGAAATTCCGTAGCGCATCTAGGAATAGGTTAAAAAGTGATCCTCTAGCGCATCCAATAGATAGAGTTGTGCATCTAGGGCAAGATCGGCTAGATAGGTTGAGTAGTGCATCTAGGGCACAGAATTGCGCATTTAGGGTAAATTGATAGAGTTGCGCATTTGGGAGTTAGAGTGGTGCATCCGCGAGACAGAGTAGCGCATTTAGAGTTTTAGCACCTCGAGGAAATAGTTTAGTGCCTATGAGAAAAAATTTAGCGCATAGTGCATATGGGCGATAGAGTTGTGCATTTAGGAAATTTTCCCCAAAACGCTTGTGTGATGAAAAATGATGATTAAAATTGCTTCCTTAGTCAATAGATCGATAAATTGTAGGACCAATCATGCTGATAGGATAGAAAATTTGATAGAGAACTGATAACTTTGCTTCCACAATAGAAAACAAAGAGTAGATAATTGATAATTTTGTGATGAATGACAAAGAGTAAAATGATTAATTGAGTGATTTGAATTTGATAACTTTGCTTCTCACGATTGAAAAAAAGAGAGTAGATGTTTGATAAATTTTCTTTCCTGAAAAGAAAAACAAATAGTAAATGATGATAGCGTAGATTGATTTGATATGCTGATAGATTGATGTAGCACTTTGATATGGGTTTTTAATATGGTTTGTTGGATAGATAGATCATATGAGGCTAATTTGATGTATTTGTTGTGATGGTCGAACAAAATAGGAGGCTTTCAAAAGCCTCCATATCAAAGAGCGGTTCCCACTATGTTGGGAGTGGATAGGTGAGCTGACTCCTGCAGAGTTACAGGTGATAGCAGACTGTGGATTGGGACCGTTGTTGGCCATGCCACGAGGAATTCTGGCCAACAGGGGGCTATTGACGGCCTTGGCCGAGAGATGGCATTCAGAGCATAACACCTTCCACCTGCCGACGGGTGAGATGAGTGTGACGCTTGAGGATGTGTATCAGATTTTTGGAATTCCAGTTGTTGGTGCCCATGTGGTTTATGACCACAAGGAGATTGGTGGGACCGAGGCGTTGCATCGGATATGTGGCAATCTCGGTATATATGGTTACTAGATAGACTAGGATGATTTCAGTAGGTATCCCGCTCTAGTTGCGATGTTGGCTACATTTTTCGGAGGTTTCCTTGGACCGGACCATCAGTCGAAGGGATTCGCAGTGGGTTGGGGGAGGATGCTGGAGTGGATGATTACTCAGCCACAGAGATTTGCCTGGGGTAGCTGTGACTTGGCAGACATGTATCGCGATCTCCATCGGATTGTCTACAGAGGCTCGACGAGCCTGGCGAGTGGAGTGACCTTGCTACAGATCTGGGCGTGGGAACACATTGCAGTTATGAGACCACTGTGCATGAGAGCTAGACCTACAGGGCAGCCTTATGTATATGCCTATTCCAGTGCAGTTGTCTAGCAGAGGCTGGGCAAGGTAGAGTACTGGCAATGGGTGTTGGATGACATCAATGCAGTGATATGGATACCTTACACAGATTGTGAGGCCTAGGCGACAGATCATTTAGAGATGTCATTTGTGTGTCATCCACGGTATCTGATAGGGTGGACACCCTTTATTATTGAGATATTTCTGGCACTACGGGTCCTGAGGCAATTTGGATTCACCCAGGGGATGCCCTAGGGCATTGCTCATTATGGGCGGTGCAAGGGGGATGTAGGATGGGGACCATGCATTCCATACCAAGCAGTGTATACAGACTACTCCACATTGCAGCCCAAGGTATGGGTGGACAGGCTAGAGGTTCAGGATGCAGGGATGATGGATGATTATGCACAGTATTTTCATACACATCTATTTCCATAGTTCACAGTGCCAAATGAGGCACGGGTGATCAGAGTTGCACCACAGCTAGGGGTAGGGATACAGGCGGAGGTGGCCAGTGGAGAGCAGGTTATGGGTGGAGAGGAGGAGGGAGAGGAGAGTGGAGATGAGGAGAGCGGAGATGAGGAGGGCGGAGATGAGGAGGGGGACAGCTCAGATGATGGGGATGATGGAGGGGATGATGGAGATGAGGGGAGACATCAGAAATTGGACAGCCTAGGTAGAGCACAGATTCCTCAGCGAGCCAGATCCGATGGCAGACCGCAGACAGTGATTAGGGTGTCATCCTCGTCGCAGCAGGCACAGATAGATGCCTTGCAGGGTCAGGTGCAGACCTTTCAGGGGCAGCAGGCACAGTTACAGAGCCAGTTAGCCCAGGCTCAAAGTATGATAGTGCAGTTATAGGCACAGCTTGCACAGGCCCAAACATAGGCATAGGCATAGGCACAGGCACAGGCATAGGCATAGGTACCTGCCCCTGATTCCCAGGTGGCACAGTTGGTAGCATAGAGGGATGCCCTTAGACGGTGAGCACTGGAGGCCGAGGGTGTGGCACAGAGGCTGATGGGCACCGTAGAGAGTACCTCCTTACGAGAGGCCATTGCAGAGGGGTTTGAGGCTACCAGGGAGGCCGAGTACTATAGAGTTCGATATGAGGAGTTATGCCCTCCCGAGCAGCGAAAGCTATATCCCAGATCTCACAACAGGACCAGGACCCGATCACGGACATCGACACATGGTAGAGAGGTTACAGGGCCTCGACGAGATCTTGATGCAGGTACGAGTGGCAGGCCACCTCCTTCCAGACCAGCTCCTTCCAGGGTATCCACCAGTTAGCCATTTTGGGATTGATTTATTATGTATATTGAGTTTTGATCATGTCTCATATATTATGCTTTGAACTTTTTAGTTCCATTGGACATTGGACACTTGTATTATTTTGATGAGCGATGATATGTAGCGGCGATATTTTTGATGATGATATGTTTATGCATTTGTGATATGATATGGATGTTATTTATATGCATGTATGATATGAGATGGATTTTGATATGTTTTTATTATTGTGGACTAATCTTATGATGCAGGATGATCTAGTGATGTGATATGAGTAGATGTAATGTTTTGTGATGATGGATATATATGTGAGATGTTGAGTTTTGAAATTTTTCAATGTATGAAATACATCGTGGTATGATAGATAATGAATGTGATATGAAAAGATAAATGATAGTGATGAAAATGGAGTGATAAAGTGATAAAGTGATAAAATGATAAATGATAATGATATGAGATGATACGAGATGATACAATGATTTAAATGATAAATGATAATAATAATGGTAAATGATAGTGATGGAATGATAATAAATATTAAATGATATGGTAATGATAAAGATGATGAATAAAGAAGAATAGATGATAATGATAAAATGGATAAATGATAAGGATTAAAAGGAATGAATGCAATGAATGAGAATGTTAATGATAAAAGGAATGAATAAATGCAATGAATGAGACTGTTAATGATAAAATAAATGACATGATAATAATAATGATGAGGGTAATGATGAAATGAATAATGATAAGATGATAATGACAATGATGAAATGAAATGATAAATGATAAAATGAAAATGATAATGATATAATGATAATGATATATGAGAAGGATGATGATAATGAGAATGATAATGAATAATAAATGATATGGGAATGATAAAGATAAAGATGAGAATGAATGATAAAAATGAGAATGAATGATAAAATGATAGATGAACAATGAATGGATGCAATGAATCAAATGTCCAAATGTCCTCCACGAAAAGGTCAAAACTCTATGATAACCATTTAATGCCTTCATTCAGCGTTTCAAAACACCGATGTGAATCCAGTATGCAGATATATTCAATGATCTAATAAATATGCAACTAAATGAAACTAACCAGTTTGTTGAGCCTATTTCAAGCCTTCTTGAATCATCATAGAACGTTGTAAAATGTTGGAAGTATGTACAAGCATCAGAGGGGAAATTAGCGCCAATGATGACCAGAGTACAACTTTCATGAATTTTGATATAGCAAGCAAACACAAGCATCTAGGTATAATTGAACCAAGATGACCTGAGCATTTCTTGCATAAACAGACAAAGATTAACCACCTTTTTGGTGCGAATGTGGAACTGTCATCGATGATATTGCTTTGGTCATCATGTCCTATGACATATTTGCATCAAATTGGTTGTTAACCTCCAGACAACAGACAAAAGAAAAATCATTCTCGTTCCTTGCCACTCTAGTTCAATACATCATTGAGTGTGCTCCAGAGTAATGATATCGAAAATCAAACAACTTTTTGGTCCAACATGTAATACTGTTATTTCATACATTATTCAAATTTTTGGATCATCTAATAGACAATGATATGATATCTTGCTGAAAAGAGTTTCAGGATCGGAGAAAGTTGTTTGCATGAGTTTGTTGTTTGTTTGCATGATCATGGTCTAGCTGTTTTGGTATCCTCTGAAAGTTAAGTGCCCCTAGTTGAGTTTTTGCCCCGTTTATTGACATAACTTGCGGAAAGGAATATGTATAAATGATCAAGCCATGGTAAGACGTCTTAATACTCTAGGAAAAGGGCGGAAAGATGATGCAATTTATGACCCTAAGATGTGGAAAAGATGAAGAAAAAGGAAAAGCTGAAAAGGAAAAGTGCAAAACAAGAACTAATAAAGGGAGAGGTACAGATAGCGTCTGTTTGCTAGATTTTCACTATCTATATTTATTGCATTTTTTTTATTTCTTTTTTGATTTTTTTTTGTATTTTTTTGTCAATAGACTGCCTGTTTGCCAGGTTTTCACCCTATGACATTGTTTTGATTTTTTTGTATTTTTTTTAGGACTTTTTCTGCTGTTTTTGGATTTCTTCAGGACTTTTTCTGCTGTTTTTGGATTTTTTTAGGACTTTTTCTACTGTTTTTGGATTTCTTCAGGACTTTTCTACTATTTTTGGATTTCTTCCAGGACTTTTTCTGCTGTTTTTGAATTTTTTTTAGGACTTTTTCTACTGTTTTTGGATTTCTTCAAGACTTTTTCTGCTGTTTTTGGATTTCTTCAGGACTTTTTCTGCTGTTTTTGGATTTCTTCAGGACTTTTTCTGACTTAAACATAATACTTCTTAAGATGTATACTGTTGATAGGTTCATCAAATAGGTCTCCTTCTGGCGTTGATAACTTGTATGCTCCTGAACCGTAGACTGCAATAGCCACATAGGGGCCTAGCCAATTTGGTTCAAACTTTCCTTTCTTTTCTCGATCTTGTTGATTTCATGGGTTCTCTTTCAGAACTAGATCCCCCACCTGAAAGGTACATGGATTTACTTTGTGATTATAGCTGTGAGACATCATCTGCTGGTATGCTTTCAAATGGTCAGCTGCTCTTTGTCGCTTTTCATCTAGAAGCTCTAACTCTTGTAGTCGGGAAACTCTGTATTCATCATCTATTATGAGACCTTTCAGTGATACACTTAATGAATGTATTTCAACCTCTAAAGGCAATATGGCTTTTGCTCCATAGACAAGGGCAAAAGGTGTTGCTCCTGTTGGCATTCGGACACTAGTTATGTAGGCCCACAAGGCGGGATTGAGCTGAATATGCCAATCCTTCCCTGAGTCATTGACAGTCTTTTTCAAAATCTTTATTATAGTCTTGTTTGAGGCCTCTGCTTGGCCATTCCCTTGTGGATAGTAAGGTGTTGAATATCGGTGTTGAATATGGAACCTTTCACAAAGCTCATCAACATCCTGATTTTTGAAAGGTCAACCATTATCTGTAATAATAGCATTGGGAATACCATATCGACAAACAATGTAATTGAGTATGAAGGATGAAATCTATTTCCCAGTGACTTTAGAGAGAGGTACTGCCTCAATCCATTTAGTGAAATATTCGGTCGTTGTGATGATGAACTTATGCCCATTTGAGGAGGAGGGATGAATTTTCCCTACTAGATCTAACCCCCATTGAGAAAATGGCCAGGTTGGTGTGAAGGAATGAAGTTCTTGTGCAGGAGCATGAATAAGATTCCCATGAATCTGACATTTTGAGCATGTTTTAACAAAAGTGAATGATTCCCTCTCCATTGTAGGCCAGTAGTAACCCATTCTAATCAATTTCTTGGATAAGGTTAGTCCACTCGAATGAGTACCACAAATTCCCCCATGAACTTCTTGTAAAGCTTTGTCGGATTCATCACGTTCAAGGCATCGGAGTAAAGTACCATCAAGGCCACGGTGGTAAAGGGTATCAGCGATAAGGGTGTATCGAGAGGATTGTCGGATAAAGTTACGTTTTTAGTTGCGGGATAAGTTAGGTGGTAAATTGTCATCCTTTAGGTAGGCATAAATCTTACCATACCAAGGTGAATCGGATCCTACTAAGTGGCAGATAATTTGGCTTTCAGGTGTGTCATAGGCAGGTGTAAATAATTGTTCCACCAGAAATTCATAGCGAGTCTATTTTTCTGGGAGTTGTACCAATGAGGTGATCATAGCCATAGCGTCAGCTGCTTTGTTGTCAATCCTTGGAATTTGTGTGAACTGAATGTCCACAAAGTACTTTTTGAAGTCATCAATCATCTTCTTGTATGGTAACAACTTGTCATCTTTAGTCTGATAGTCATCATTGATTTGATTAATAACTAGTTGTGAATCACCATAAACTTGTAGCTTGGTAATCCTCCATTCTAATGTTGTCTTTAATCCAGTGATTAGTGCTTCATATTCGGCTATGTTATTGGTGCATGGAAACATTAGCCTATATGACCAAGGAATGGTATGTCCTTGAGGGGTGACAAAGAGAATTTCTGCCCCCGATCCATGTTGAGTAAAAGAACCATCGAAGTATAAGGACCATAGCTGCTTAGAGTATGCCGTGAAAACATTAGCATTTGGAAATTCAATGTGTAAGGGGTGCTCTGTTTGTAGAGGAGCATCTGCTAATTGATCGGCAATGACTTGTCCTTTGATTGCCTTGCGATCAACATAGTGGATGTCAAACTCACTCAAAAGCATGAACCATTTTGCTAACCTTCCTGTTAGTGATGCTTTACTTAGTAGATACTTGAGTGGATCAATTTTTGAAACAAGATTGATTGTATGAATTAGCATGTAATGTCAGAATTTCTATGAAGCAAAGACCACTGCTAAACAAGCCTTCTCAATAAAATTATAGTTAATTTCATGACTGGTCAGTGTTCTGCTAATGTAATAGATTGCACGTTCTTTCCCTTCATGGTCTTCTTGAGCTAATAATTCTCCCAAGGATGTCTCGGTTGCAGCAATATATAGGATCAATGGCTTGTCTAGATTTAGTGGTACTAGAACTGGTGGGTTCATCAGGTACTACTTGATTTGTTGAAATGCCATTTCACATTTGTCATCCCATCTAAAAGAAACATTTTTATGTAGGAGATGTGTGAATGGTAGACTTTTGTCAGCCAATTGTGCAATGAATCTTCTGATGGACTGCAGTCGCCCTTGTAATGACCTCAATTGACTGATGTTCTTTGGAGGAGGCATCTTCATGATTGCCTAAACTTTAGCAGGATCTACTTCAATTCCCTATTCTGAAACAATATATCCTAATAGCTTTCCGGATGTGACCCCAAAAACACATTTCTTAGGATTTAGATGAACTTTGAATTTTTCCAATCTGGTAAATATTTTTGACAGTATTTCCAAGTGTCCTTCTCTGGTGTATGATTTTTCCACTATGTCATCTACATAATCTTTCATGTATGTGTGCATCATGTCATGAAAGATCGTAGTCATAGCTCTTTGATAAGTAGCTCCAACATTCTTTAAGCCGAAAGGCATGACATTCCAACAATATGTTCCCCACGGACAAGTGAAAGTTGTTTTCTCTTGGTCTTCTGGTGCAATCTTGATTTGGTTGTAACCAGAGAAACCATCCATTAATGAATACATGGCATGGCCAGCTGTCAAATCAACTATAGTGTCGATGCTCAGAAGTGGAAAGTCATCCTTTGGGTAAGCTTTGTTAAGATCTCTGAAATCAGTGCATACTCTTACGCGTTTATCTGGCTTTGCCAATGGTACAATATTGGAGATCCATTCTGCATAGGCAATTGATCTTATAAAGCCTGAATCGAGAAGCTTCTTGAGTTCTTCCTTAACCAGTAGTGCTAAATGAGGATTCATCTTTCTGAGTTTTTGTTTTACTGGTTTAGCTCCTGGTGTGATAGACAAATGATGCATAATGAGATCAGGATCAAGGCCTGGCATGTCTGCATATGACCAAGCAAAATTAACTTGATTTTCTTTGAGAAAGTACATGAACTCTGGGATTTCTTTATCTGTCATTGATTTAGCTATCTATAGAATTCTTGGATTGTCTGTAGTTGCAATATTGATTTCCTTTGTAGGCTCAATCAAGACGGGTGATCGCTCATGATAGTGCTCCGGGAGAGTGTCAAGAGTCCCATCAGCTGGTGCCTTAAAAAGGTTTTCACCATCTGATACGCTCTTTATTTTATCTTTTGCTTGATCTAGTACTGCCATTGTCTGGTTTTCACCACTAGATCATTTTTCTTTATTTTCATTTTTGCAGCTAGGAGACTTGACACTCTCCTAATTAAAGACTTCATACCGAAAATCGCTAGTGGAACAATTATTTACATCATCGGCAGAAAGGAAGTTTATGATAGCCTCATCATTTGGAAAAATAGGTATATCAATAGGTTCGGTTAGATCCCAGTCAATGAGATCAGGGTGGATTAAAGGTAACACGTCATTTGGTCATGTGAAATCGGTGATGGTTAGGGTCAAGACAGAGTTATCGGTAGGATCCGAGGTATGAGGTAGGTCAATGATGGTACTATTCTCCTGATAGTCTTGTTCGTTAAAATCCGACTCAGTATCACTAGACTCATAGTTGCGTTGTGGTTCAGATTCTTGTGGTTGGGATCCTGAACCTTCTCCTTTGATTAAAGTGGGTGTATACTTGTGTATGACATCTACCTCTTTGTCCCTCCAAAATTCATCATTGTGAATTGTATCCCATTCATATTCAGCAGAATCGGTATCAGAATTATTTTCTATGAAATTTTGGATTGATGCCAAACATGTCTCTTTCTTATCGGAACCTTCTTGCAATGTAAAAACATTACCTTGTGATTGTTTAGATGAGGCAACATCATAGCCTATTCCAGTTTTATCATATGCAGCAAGCCCTGGGAGATGGATAGGCTCAACTACACCTTCTTTTCTTTTTCCAAGAGGACCATTGTCATATCCCATCTTTTGCATGATGGAATATCCTTTTCCATATTGATCTATTGGTAAGGTGACATTTAGAACTGTTTCTTCTTCATCCTTATAGAGCCAATCCAGAATTGTTGTATCCTCAGGATCTCCCATGGGGAATTTTTCTTTGATAAACTGTCCATTGAACTTAGTAATTGGCTCTGTTTGTATTTGTGCTGATGTTGATGCTACTGATATCTGTTGTTGTGCAATAGAAGGTTGTCCATGTGATCGAGGAGATGTAGGTAGATTAGCAAGACAAAGGGAATATTCCCCAACTCCACTTTCCTTGAACTGCAGTTTCTTGTCAATGCTTTTGGCTAATTGACTAATTTTTGTATCATACTTAGGAGAAGTATTAGCAAGTGCTTCTCGATTATTCGGAACCAAAGTATCCTGATGAGCTTTGACATTGGCACAAGTTTGGGTGTTTGAATTATCAGCTGGTATAGTGATTTCCTGACCATCATATGGAAACTTAAGACATTGATGGTAAGTGGATGGAACAGCTTGCATTTCATGGATCCAAGGACGACCCAACAAGATGTTGTATGCAAGATCTCGATCTAAAACTTGACAAAAGGTGTTTTTGATAACAGGTCCCACTCTGATTGGTAGCATGATTAGACCTTTAGACGTTCTCTCCTCATCATCATAGGCTTTTATAGTAATCTTCCTTCTAGGATCAATGGAGTCTTCTGCAAATCCTAATGCTTGAACCACCTTCAAGGTACATATATTTAGACCAGCCCCTCCATCTACTAGAACACGTTTGACATGGAACTTATGGATCATAACCTCTAAGTATAATGAAGAATTATGGGGATGCGTCATGGAAACATCATCTTTGTTAGAGAATGAAAGACATGTGGGTGAGGACAAATGTCCTACCATGGCTTGAAATTTGTTGACATCCAAATCCGTAGATACAGTTGTTTCAAAAAGGGCTTTGTCTAAAGTTTCCTTATGTGCAGGGGAAATCTTCAGGAGTTCTAAAATGGAGATTTGAGCTGGATTTTTTCGAAGTTGGTTAACTAAGTCATATTGATGTTGAGGAAAGGTCTCATTGGATTTTGAAGAGGTGCCCTTCAAGACAACTTTAGCTTGTGCTCTTGTTGTGACATTCACTTGTACATTATCTACTTTCTCCTTGATTTTTATAACATTGACTCGCTCATCATCTGTATAGAGGTGATGGATTACATTGTCATCAATTTGATTCACATTTTTGTCAGAAAACTCTCCCTTCTAATAATTTTGTAGAGGATTGTGAAATGCTTGGTGATCTTCGTTGGATTTTTGTTGTCCTTCTACTGTGATAATTCCCTTGTAAATTAGCTCTTGAATAGCATGTTTCAAAGCTTGACAGTTGTTTGTATGATGACCTCTGCACCTATGGTTGTCACAAAAATAGGCCTCGTTCCATGATGGAGGTTTTACACTAGGTTCATAATTGCGTTGTGGTGGTAACGTAAGGACATTCTTTTCCATAACCTCTTTGAAATCAGATTCCAAGGATTGTCCTAGTGGAGTGAAAGTTCTTCTATTAGAGAAGAATGAAAAGCATTGTGGGTTTGATGTATTCCCTAAGGTGTTGTTGTTGTTGTTTCCTCGGTAGTTTTGGTTGTTAGCAACCCCTGATTGTTGTTCATTGAAGGGGGATGATTGTTTCCTGGATTCGCAACTGAATTGACATTGTTGTAATTATTGTTACGAGGAGTGCTCAGGACAAATGGCCTAGTCATAATATGATTTGCATCTACAACACCATCGTTTACAATGTTCTTGTTGCGGGTCCAAAATTTAGACTTGTCTTGATTGTTGTAATGGTTAGATGAGCTAGGATTGTCCTTGTCAAGTTTTATTGTCCCTCTTTTGACCAATGCACTTTCGATGGTGATGGCATCCTCAATCAATTTCTCAAAGGAAGATGGACAATGTAGATTTAAGCGATAGCTCATTTCTGAGTTGAGGCTATTGATGAAAGTAACCATGTTTTCTTTTTTAGGAACATGACGGGGGTACCTAGCGAACATTCTTCTCCATCTTTGAAGAAAGGTAGTGAAAGGTTCTCCAGGTTTTTGCACAACTTTTCAAAGATCAATCATGGTGATTTGGTGTTGAATGTTGTAGGCGTATTGTGTTATGAATAGATTGATCAGTTCCTCAAATGTTTGAACAAGAGGTGTAATCTTAGATAACCATTCCATAGAGTTAACTCCAAGGCTTCAAGGAAATAATTGTAGTAAATAAGTATCCTCGTGGGAAAATTCCAATGTCATGTTTTGAAAGTCTCTGACGTGGTCAATTGGGTCTGATTTCCCATTATAACGATCAAATTTGGGAATTTCACAGTGTTTAGGAAATGGAATCATGTTGAGACTTCTATCAAAAGGATAAGGACATATATCATCCAAAGTGTATTTCTTGGTTGTGGTTCCCCCTTGTAATTCTTTGACTGTTCCTTGGAGTACTTTAAACTCTTGCTTAAAAAAAGCTAAATCAGATGGGGATGTTTCTTCTTCTTTTCTTTTTAATTTCCCAGTATCGAAATCCTTAGGCAATTTAGCTCCTTGATCCGCTAAGAAGAGAAAATAATTTTCTTTGTCACGTTGTAGAATCTTTTCAAGGACCTTAAGAAATTTGGGGTCTTGTTCCGCCTCCCTAAGGTTAAATCCTTCTTCTTGGTCATCATCACTATCTACGGGAGTTTTGTTCATATCTTTGTTCTTGTGAAATGGATTTTCCTCTCTATCAGCCATATTGTCATTACTGAAAAGAGGGTTGCGGCTCACACTAAAAAGAGGACTATCACGTTCACCTTCTTCTTGAATGTTGAGGGTGGGAGTTTCTTGTTGAGATGTTTCTCCTAGTTTGTTGTGTTGGGATCTTGTAAAAATAGGCATATGTAAGAAATCCTCGGATATGATCAAAGGTCACTGAAGGATTTGACTAGGATGTGTTGAATATTCTATTGAAGGTTGTGGTATATTCTCAAACTCAAGAGGTTGATTAAGATTGTGATGTTGAGACAATGCTAATCTTTGATAATAAGCTTGGGTAGCCAAAGGTTCTACAGCGTATTCGTCAGTAAATCCCCTAATGTAGTCTTGGTATCTATGAAGAAATGTGCGATAATGGAACAAGACGTGTCGACTCTTATACAAGAATTCTTTGCGATCTAAAGTCCTTTTATAACTTAAGTTCATTTTGGGCTTCTTGATCCTATTGAAAACTGACTTCTTGACGAACTTGGTTGATTTCCACTTTCTCAACATGGGAGAGAAACCTCAGAGATTCGGGTCTGTGTACCAATTTTGACAGAAACCTAAAAGCGCTACTCTGTTTCCTAAATGCACCGCAGAAATAGATATATGCTCTGGAGAAAGAGTCAGATGTGCTACGGAATACCTTATATGCACAGAAATAGAACACAGATGTGCAGCAGAATACCCTAAATGCGCTGAAACAGAACACAGATGTGCCAGAACAGAGTTTAAATGCGCTGCAGTTTTTCCTAGATGCGCTAAAACAGTTTTCTAAAGATAGTTTTTGACCAGTTTCAGCTGAAAGTTTTCATGTTCATTTTTGGATGATCCTTTATCTGAATTAATGTTTTTGAAAGCACAACAAACAATCTGATTAAAGTTGATCGTAACCAATCACAGAATAAAACAAGCACAACCTAGGTTAGGCCAGGACAATATTCGCTAGACTCCACGTGGGTTTCTCCAACCGCATATCAGTAGCGTGTGAATCCAGAAGCTTGGCTGCATGGGCTCCCCCTTATAGTGCACTCTCTTCTCAGGCCAACCAAGCTTCCAACCCCCATGAAACTCCCATGGTGAGCTGATCACCTCTACTACAGACTGCGAAAGTGTGGAAGGCTTCACACCGACCGGTGCTGGACTAGCAGATAGAAGGTTTTTGGCTTTCTAAACAATGGTTTTTAGTTCGGGACCCCCGTTCAAGTGTCCATACATGGGGCAAGAGATTAATCACCATTAAGGTGGAACTCCAGCCTAAAGAGGTTAAGCTCAACAAGGTTTAAGGGAGTACAACTTCGTCCGTATGACACATCCGCACAAGCAACCATAGGTTTTCCCTTAAGATTTACATTTATATACCGGTTGGGGGTAGCTTGGCTTTAGCTCCATTTCCGGTTTGAGTCGCGTTGGGGTGATGAAATCCCCAGGTAGGCCCAATTTCTAGAGTCAATAATCATTTCTCTTGCACCCAGGATCGCACAAGCGCGCAAGGGAAGAGGATACTTTGATTATCAAATCAGGGTTACACAGGGAAAAGTGGCTCTAGTTTTCTGATCACCTAGTTTGCATAGGGTGAGAGCATAATCACCTACCACTTTCAAGCACAGTCTAGAAGAGTAGACAAGTTCATTTTAAATGCACTAAAATCAAAAGTGATTTAATCTAAGTGAATATTTTGCTTCACAATAGACATGGGGTTCTTTTTAACTGCATGATAAAGGTGTGGTGGCTACCCTAGATTGATTCATTTTAAATCCAACAAGAAAATGAAAGAAATTCTATCTGCGGAAGGCGTCAAATTCAGAATCTCGGTTATAATTCAGATGTGAAACTTTGTCACCCAGATGCACAAAAACAGAGACCAAATGTGCAACTCTGTTACCCAGATGTGCTAAAACATAATACAAATGCACCGCACTGTTACCCAGATGCGCAAAAACAGAGCCTATATGCGCTATTCTAAATGCAATTTTTTTTTTAGATTTTCTGAAACATATTTAAATGTGTTAAAGAAAGTCCTATATGCGCTAACTTAATTCTTAAATGCTTCGTAGAAATGCTCAGATGCGCCACTCTGTTTCCCAGATGCGCTGCAGAAATGCCCAGATGCGCCGAAATAGTCTTCAGATGCGTCGAAATACCTGCAAAATAAAAAATCTCTGAATCTTCCAGATGCGTTGCCGAATGCCAAAAAACCTGCAAGGAAAACCTGCAAGAAAACCTACAAGAAAGAAGTCTAACATAGGTGCATAGGCCCCACAGTGGGCGCCATTAAATGTGTGTATGAAAATATGAATGCGTAAATGAATTGAAACAAATATTCAAACACACTAATAGGACATTATAACAAAACAGAATAAAAGGGTAAAGAGATGAAAACTCGGTATCCTGCTTCCATTGTCGTCCTATCGTCCTCTATCTTTAGTGTTTTTGTAGATTCCAGCCTTGTGTTCTCAGATTCTAGGCTAGGCTCAACAAACTGTCTTCCTAAAGAATGAGATTTTGCTATGATGTAGATGCAAGATTAAGCTATGATGATGATTTGAAATAATAAACTTGAAATACACATGATGCTATGAGATTAAAATGCTAAATGGACTAAATGCATGAACTCTAATTAATTGCCTATTACCAATGCTTGGATTCACACAGGTATTTATAGATTTTTTCGAATGATTTTGATTGGTTGTCTTGTTTAACGGTTGTGATAATTCCTGGCAGATCGAATGGCTAAAGAAAGATGAAACTAAAGAGAAAATAGAAGAAACCTAAAAACAAGATTTTTCTATTTTCAAGAAAGAGGAAAAAGAAAAGAAGATAAGAAATCATCTTTCTTTAAAAGAGTAAAAGAAAGATTTAAAGCTGATAAATAAATGAATTAAAAATTCAATTGTTTATTTGTGGATGACATTCAGCTTTTCTTAATTAAATAAAATATTTAATTAAACTTTTAAAAGCAGAAGAAATTTGGTGATAAGAATAAAGCTTTAATCAGGTTTTATTGAAAAAAGCAAAAAGATCTCATAATTAAATAAAATATTTAATTATGATATGAGAAGATTGCATAATTAAAAAACCTAATTGTGAGTTGGAAAGAAAGCATAAGATATTTTTAATTAAATAAGATTTATTTAATTAAATCACTTTTTATGAAATTAATTAAATGAAACATTTAGTTAATTAGAAGAAGAAATGAAATAGAAGAAAAGGATATTTAAATTTAATTAAATCAAAAGATTTAATTTAAATTCAAACAATGATAATTAATTTAAATATATAGAATGTATTTATTTAATTATTTAAGTGGACATATGAAAATAATTTATTTAATTAAGGAAGAAGAATAAGATGAATGAACAATATAATTAAATTAAATAAATTTAACCATATGTAGAGGACTTTAGAAGAAATAATTAAATAATAAATATTTAATTAATTGTCAGGATTATAGACATGACCATTTTTATGCGTATACAATAGGAGATGGTGGATGAGAAGATTAGCTTTTGTATTAGAAAATTTGGATGTTGTTAGAGATTTTTCATTTAAAGGCATTGTATCTTTTTTCTTTGGGATCCACATGGTCTTGATTTTTGCTTTGGTGGGCCTTTGATGCCTACGGATTTGATTTGGATTTTGAATTTGATTTTTCTTTTCTTCGCCATGTATTTTAGAGGGGACACGGGGAGCTTTAGATTCATTTGATGTTTAGATGTATGCATTTTTACTTTGGAATCCAAAGTGCTTTTAGTAGCAATGGGATGGGTATGATGAGATGGGTGGTGTGGAGGAAACATGAATGGAGTGATGAAGGTACTTTTTTGAGGATGATATGTGGATGGAGGATGTGTAGGTACGTGCCTTTGTTGAGACTGATTAGGGAACATAAGAGTGGTATGTTGATGAGGGGTGAGATGGGTAGGTGATGGATGGATGAAAGAATGAATAAGACAAGATGGAGGAGGTGATTTTGGGATATAAGGGCCCAAAATAGATGTAGTACCTGGAGGATGTGTGATGGTGGGTGGAGGGACATAAGGACCCAAAATGGATGGAGTAGATGAAGGATGGGAGATGGTGGATGGAGGGGTGTAAGGACCCAAAATGGATGGAGCAGATGAAGGAGAAATGTGAATGGTTGTTTTGAGGAAATACAATAGAAGAGGGGGGATGGTAGCAAATGATCTAGTGGAGTGATGGGAAGAGCCTAGATTTCTTTTGGAAGAGGCTCATTGATGACATATAGTGGTTGTGCCAACAATTTTAGATTGCAAGTCTTGAGAGATACATCCAAGACCTTGCGTACAAAATTTTTCTTTGATATGGATGGGCTCTAAAACACCTTGCTCATGAAGGCCTAAACCTTTTCCTTGATAGTTCATTTTCTTGAGCATTTGATCCATGATAGGATTTTTGTTATTCTTGAAGAATGATGCAAGTCCATTATTAGGTGGAGGATGATGGGTGGTATATATGTTTTGTATTTCTTCTACAAGGAGACCACCATGGAAGAATGTGAGAGTACCAAGGGGATATAAAAGTGGTGAGTGAATAGTAGGTTTAGGTGATGGTGAAGGATCATGAGATGGAGGTGATGGGATAATAGCATCTGGATGGGTGGAATCAAGAGAGGGATTAGGTGATATGATAGGATCTAGATTTGTGGTAGTAGGAAATAAGGGATCTTTAGATGGAGTGATCGAATTTTGAGTATCAAGGGGATCAGAGGATGGAATGGATGGGGGATTGTGATCTTGAGATGGACTATATGGGATGATGGGATCTTGATGTGGAGAAGGGGATATGTTGGTATG
Source organism: Sequoia sempervirens (assembly GCA_007258455.2). NCBI lineage: Eukaryota > Viridiplantae > Streptophyta > Pinopsida > Cupressales > Cupressaceae > Sequoia > Sequoia sempervirens. The sequence goes on along the minus strand of VDFB02270651.1, from coordinate 576,298,004 downwards.
CTTTGAATCAGGCTCTTGGCATGACTCATCTTGTGTGGGTGGCATGATGATGGAGTCTTGGAGGGACTCTTCAAGTGGGGAAGATGGAAGGATAGAGGATTCAAGGCATTCATGGGAATGGCTTTCAGTGATAATAGGAGTGGGAGAAGTGGATTGAATTTGTGTGTCTTCATTGTATTGGGTGGATCTAGGTATAGGAGGAGTGGATTGAATTTGGTTATCTTTGATGGGATCAGTGGATCTCAGAGTAGGATATGGGGACTCAATGGATTCAGTGGGTTTGATGATTTCAATGATTTGAGTGGTGTTAGGGGTGGTAACATCAATGGTAGGTGTGGTGCGGAGACGGGTCTCATCACTAGTAACTGTAGATGATGGATTGGGATAGCATGGTTCCACGACTGCAATCTGTGGAGTGGGGGATGTCTTCTTTGTCATAAGTCCTTGGAGAAATTCTAGAGTGGGAGTGATGCATACTCTAGGTTTAGCTAGGGTGATGGGCATAGATGAAGGATTAGGGATTGGTGAAGGATTTAGATTATGGAGTGGTGGACTAGGATTGGAGAGAGGAATGGGATTGGATGGGAGACTAATAGTAGATGGAGGATTAGGATTGGAGGGGGGATTGGGATTAGTTGGAGGGTTAAGGTAAGAATACCATGATAACTGACTAGAATAGGAAGTAGTGAGTGGTTGGTTGGTGTTGGAGGAAGTAGATGAGGAATTAAGATGGGAATATTGGGATGGTGGATTATAATAGGAAGATGTGGATATTGGAATAGGATAGGTTTATGGGGATGTAGGATTAAGATAAGAAGGTGTGGACGTAGGATTAGAATGGGTAGACTGGTAAGGAGGAGTAGGATAGGGGGACATGGATAGGGAATTATAATAGGAGTATTGGGATGGTAGATTAGGATGGGAAGATTGGGAGGATAGATTGGGATAAGAGGATGTGGGTGGTGGATAAGAAAATGATGTAGAGGAAGGATATGATGGAGATGCTAGCGAGGAAGATAATGGATATCCCTTGTCAAAGGTAGCATAAGGAGTGTTATTAGATGTGGATAGAGACATAATGGGATAGCTCAGAGAGGTGATTGGATTTTGGATGACACTTGGGGAAAGCTTGCTAGCATTGATAGCATCAAGGGGATCTATGTCATATAAATATTGATCAACAATAATTTCGTTATCATCATCAACGTAATTAGGATTTCCCTTGACTACTATTTTTCGTTGCATCGATGGAGGATAAGGATTCATGATGTCAGATGAGATGGATACAGATTGAAAGATGGGAATAAATGATTAGAAAGAAAGAAAAGATGATGAATAGGTAAAGATTTGTTTTGATATCAGAAGATCTTGGATGTAGGTGGACTAAACCTCATATTGGAATTTAATCTTAGATTGGGATTGTATCAAAGCTCAAATTAGGATGTTTGGAGGATGTGATGGGATTAGACTGGATAAGATCAATTGATGAGATGATTTGATAAGATTAGATGATGTACTAGATAGGATGATGAAAGGGATTCTAAACCACATTCAAAGATCACCCTAGGTGACTTAAGGCGTTGTTGATTGGATAAAAGGATAAATAGATGATTGTGGCATTGAATCCACCTTGAGATTGAAAGTGGATTGATTGGGCCGAAGATGATAACTGACTCAAGATGGATGACAATCTTGAGCTAATGTGAGTGATGTCAATCAAATGTAGACACCTAAGTTAATTTGGTTAATAACCTCTAAAATGAATTTTAGGGGATTTAGATCAAGAAAACGATGATGGGTACATAACCTAGAGTCATTCTAAGATGTACCTATTTGATTTAGATGATGAATGGATGACCTGCAAATGGACTGAAGTGAAGATCACAAGTGAATAGAAGATGCAAATGGACTGGATGGCAAGGTCGCCTATCCACTGGGCCTAGTCGCCTATGTCTAGGACATGGTCGCCTATGCACTAGGCCTACTCGCCTATTCCCTAGGCCCAGTCACCCCTCTTAGGGCGTGGTCACCTATCTAGTTTCTATAATCTCAAAATAGTTAGACAGACCCTTGGAATGGGTAGACAGACTTGCAGAACAGGTAGACAGATATTCAAAACAAGGAGATGGATTCTCAAAAAGAGAGAATGGATGATCAAAATGAGGAAAGGGATGCTCCAAAGGGTAGACTGACTCTCAGAATGAGGAGACAAAAGCTCAGAATGGATGCTTAGAACAAAGAAAGGGAAGCTCGAAAGGGTAGATTGACTCTCGAAACAAGGAGATGAAGGCTCAAAATAGATGAGTAGTGGATGAATGGATTGACTAAATAGGAGACAAGATTAGTTGTTCAAGGAGAAAATTCACCCAAACTAATGGAAAACTTACTCAAGAATGTGGCGCACACCTATTCACTAAAAATGGGAAAAAACGACAGAAGATGATAGAAAATGATTGACATAATGACTTGGATCGAAGATGGAATTGGTCATTTTGGAGCTAAATCACCCATCCAAGGGGTACAACTACCCAACTAGAGGGTGAGGTCACCCAACTTAAGGGCATGATTTCCTATTCTAAAGAATGGTCAAGAACGACAAAAAATGATAGAGAACAACTAACAAATGATTGAAAAAGCAGAGCAAAAATGCTTGTTCTAGGGTCAGGGATTCCTGTCTGAGGGAAGGGACACCCCTATTGAGGGCATAGTCACCCAACTAGGGGGAAAGGCTTCCTACTCTAGGGAATAGGTGAGAACAATAAAAAATGACAAAGAATGACTGACAAAATGGCTAAAAAAGTAAGGGAAAACACTCATTTTACAGTCAGGGACACCTATCTAAGGCGAGAGCTGCCCTTGTTGATGGCATGGTCACCCAACTAGGGGGAAAGGCTTCCTATTCTATGGAATAGGCAAGAATGATCAAAAAAGATAGAGAATGACTGCCAAAATGGCTAAAAAAACAAGGAAAACACACTCGTTTTAGAGTCAAGGATGCCTATCTAAGGGAAAGACCACCCCTATTGAGGGCATGATCACCTAAGTAGGAGGCAAGGCCACCTATTCTATGGAATGGGGGAGAACGATAAAAAATGAAAGAGAACGACTAACAAAACAACTAAAAAAGTAAGGAAAAACACCCATTTTAGGGTTAGGGATGCCTATCTAAGTGTAGGGCTTCCCCTATTGAGGGCGTGGTTTCCCAACTAGGGGGAAAGGCTACCTATTCTAGGGAATAGGTGAGAACGATAAAAAAAACATAGAATTACTGACAAAATGATGAAATGAATTCCCTGAACGATGAGATGGGTTCTCTGAATAGTGAATGAATTCTCTAAATGGACTATCAGGTTTACAAAAAAAGGGAATAAACTCATAGATGCACAGAATGAGCAAAAAAACTAGTGGAACAACCAAATGTGAGGTAGGAATGACCGTTTAAGATGCAAAAACACCTGTTTGGGCATGGTCGCTCCTCTTCAGGGTGTGGCCACCCCTCTTAGAGAATGGTCACCCCTCCTACGGTGTGGTCACCCCTGGACTGGGCCTGGTTTACCCTTTGAGTGAAAGATGAACAATTTTGACTCAAAAATGACTAACACGGAGGGCAAGGTCGCCCCTCTTGAGGTCAGGGTCACCCCTGGTCAAGGCGTGGTCACCTCTGTTAATGGACCTGAACTTGACTTAGGAAAAATGGCTATGGAAAAGGATAGAAAACACCTCAAACATCAAGCAAAAGGAAAGACTAACTTGACTAGTAAGATATGCACTGGTTTTTCATAGAAAAGATAGTTCAAGTAGCACAATCCTATGATTAGTATGAAGGGTATGGCCAACACAATCCTCTAACTAGGTGAAACAAGGCTATCTAGGGAGACCTTGATATACGCTTGGTATGTGAGGCATAATCATGAACACCAGCCCATCACAAGCATGAGTCAAGAACCCCATTGAGATATTGAAGGCTCAGACCAACTCTTCACATCTATCTAGGTATCACCCTAGCTTCGACGCTTCACTAGAAATGATGTGACTGGATTGGGGTATAGCTTTGGCCTCCCCCCTTTATATACCCCATCAGTACGCGTGGTTGGAATCATCCCTTGGGGTGATGAAATCCCCAAGTAGGTCCCACTAAGAAAAGAATGCTAACTATTTTTGGCTACTCCCCAGGCTCACATGAAATGCAAGGGGAAAGCTTGAATGATGTTATGTCCCCTTGGGTAACACAAAGGACTTAAGTAAGCTATGATTTCTCTTCACCCAAGATTGCAAAATGGTGCAAGGGAATTGGATACATCAATAGCTTACTTACAAACAAATCACACAATTTATTGACTCCCCTACTTAGACTATGTGCCTAATTAGTGCAAAAATGAAATTAGAAAATTAACTAAATGTCTTGGCCCTTCATCTTGCAACAAACGTGTTAGTAGTTCTAACCTTTGTTCTTTGTCAACAACATGAAATAATTTCACAAACATTAGTAAAAACCTCCACAATCACCAAAAAAATGAGTTAGGAGATCAATATTCATCAAAACGATAGAAAACAACCCCCAAAAATGACTTAAAACATTGTTTTTACCTCAAATAGCTCTGTTCAGGTAGGATCACCCTTGTTCAGGGCCTAGCCACCCCTCTTAGGGCCTAGTTGCCCCTCTGCAGGGCTTGGTCATCTTTGTTGCCAAAATAGAGAGTAAAACTGACTGTTCTGTCCCAAAAAGGCATGTGTCTGGGCAAGGTCGCCTCTATTCAAGTCAGGGTTGCCTATCCTAGGACGGGGTCACCCCTCTGTGTCACCTGAACCTACAAAAACTCAAGAAAACAACAAATGTGAAAGAAAAAAAGGAGACCCATTTGTGGGTCCCGCTAGGCATGCCAAAAATGTGTGGAAGTGTTTCTACTCCTAATATGCAAAGCTGTAGAATTGGCTATGGACACCAAGATCTATGGACCAAATGGAAAGCACAAGAAAAGAGAGAAGAATATGACAAGAATATACTATATTCAATGTCATTCATATGATATGATTATGATTCATTACAAATGAGAGAGACCCCTTGGTTATATAGCCAAGGTGAGAACATAGAAGGGCATAAGATTATGACAAGTGTCATAATCTTATGACATGAGACAACTATGAAGAGCTATCACTCCACTTAAGGTGGAGAGATAATCACATGATGTGTCCACAAAAGGTGGAAGTGATAAAGTAATGACATGTCAAGTCCACCAAAAGTGGAGAATCTCCTACAACCTCCTATGTGGTCCCTAAGTAAACTTAACTAAGGTGTAATCATGACCTAGGACAAGGTACAAGACATTTAATTACACCAACACCCCCCCTTAAGTGCAACTTAGGGAGAATGTACACAAATGCAAACAATACAAGATGGGTCTCGGCTACTAGGCCATGTTAGGTACCCATGTACACACAATGCAATCAATGCAATCTCTCACAAGCGAGGAAAGGGAGAAAACCTCATGGGAAAAAATCCCCCTCAAAAGAGAGATGAAATACAAAAGATAAATTCTCTCAATGAAGAATAAGAAGGTAAAAACCCCATGTGAGTAAAAAGACCCCCCCATAAGAGAGAAGTAGAAGAGAGACAAGGCTGCCCCCCCTCAATGTTGAGTCTCCTGCAATGATGGTAGAAGCTCAACATTGAATGCTGAAGATGATCCAATCTTGCCGAAAAACGTTCCTCCCTTTAGGAAGAAACAAAACCAAGGATGTATGTAGGATATCATGAAGATAGATGATGTATGATGACGTCTTTGAAGCATGCCCAAGTGTCTCCATGTTGATGCTGAAAGCTGTCACACTCCAAACAGGCATGCTAGGCCACACTGCTGAAGAGGAAAATCCAACATCTAGTAGAGATGAATGTAGAGCACAATCCAAAGACAAAGATATCCCCTCTGAAGACAAAGAAACCAAATCCAAATGTTGTCCAAAAGTATCCACACTCACGCCAATTTGTGAAGAATGATCATGTAGAGAATGAACAAGAGGGTCAAGGTGTTCTCTCACAACAAATGAAGAAGGTGCATCTTCATCGAAGAGAAGATGAATGCTATCAATAGTGTCCTCCAAATCTGCAAGATGAGACTCCACAAACAAGTCTGAAATACATGTTAGGAAGCCATCCAAAGTAGCCATATCTGGAAGACTGTGTATATTCTGCTGCACTGAATCACTAGGAGCCAAAACTATAGCAACACAAGTATCATCAAGTACAACAGTAGATGAAGATGTGATCTCAATAGGAGGAGGAGAAGCAAGAAGAGAAGTCTCTTTGTCAACTGGACATTCAAGACATTTATTATACTCAAGCTCCTCTAAATTATCATCATCATAGGGTATATTATCAACATCATCAAGGGGAATTAAACAATCTGCAACAGGATCATCTGGGAATGGAGAGATATGATGGTCTCCAAAGATCTCCCAAATCTTGGTCCAAAGTGTGTGTGGGCACTCAATATTTGAGATCTCCATAGGAATATCAACACCAATATATGAACCCATTAATCCTATAATGTGATCATTATTATTACCCCAAATTGATTGCTTCCAAGGTGTGTTTGGTTCAGGTATGAGCCCATAAAAATATGGAAAAAGCTTAAGCCACCTGAGATGTGTCAGAATACCTTTCTTCCAAGACTCATAATTATCCTTATTCAGCATTACCACAGAAGGATGAATAGAAAAACCCATGATACCTCCTCAAATCATCAACACAAATGAAAGAGACCCCTTGGTTATATAGCCAAGGTGAGAACATAGAAGGGCATAATCACACCTTAGTTAAGTTTACTTAGGGACCACATAGGAGGTTGTAGGAGATTCTCCACTTTTGGTGGACTTGACATGTCATTACTTTATCACTTCCACCTTCTGTGGACACATCATGCGATTATCTCTCCACCTTAAGTGGACTGATAGCTCTTGATAGTTGTCTCATGTCATAAGATTATGACAAGTTTTCATAATTTTATGACATGATACAAATATCAAGAGCTATCACTCCACTTAAGGTAGAGAGATAATCGCATGATGTGTCCACAGAAGGTGGAAGTGATAAAGTAATGACATTTCAAGTCCACCAAAAGTGGAGAATCTTCTACAACCTCCTATGTGGTCCCTAAGTAAACTTAACTAAGGTGTAATCATGACCTAGGACAAGGTACAAGACATTTAATAACACCAACAAAAACAAACTAAGAAATAAAAAGTAAAGAACACTAGACCACTTCAATATTAGCCTAAGTTGAACACAAATAAAAGAAAGATAAAAAAAGTGGTTATACATTTTATCTTTGTTGATCCCTTGGTTGGCCCTTGATTCAAGCTTGGTTGTGTGCTCCTTTAATGGCAATGTGATGAAAAATGGATGCAAGGTGGTTAAGATGTAATGGAAGATGCAAATAATAAAGGTGGGTATGTGACAAAGTGAGCAATATGGATGCAAGAGGATGAGAGCTAAGTATGCAAGTTCTTGAATGCAAAAGATGTGCTTGATGATGGCTTGAGAGCTTAAAAACATAAGTGTGATAAAATTCCTAATGTCTTTTTTTTGAATGAATTAGAAGGGGGGTTATTTATAGAATAAATTGAATTCTCTAGAGAATTCAATGGTCAAGATTGAGCCACCATGGACAAGATGGATGGCTATGGTGAGTTGAGTACTCACAAGCCCTCACATCTTACCATGTGGAGGATGAAGTGTCCAAAGGACATGGTGAGATGGAAAGGGTACAAATGATGTGGAGGTACTTACGAGTACCTTCCCATATGAGTGATGTGACACATGAGATTCACATGGGGAAGAGGAGAATCCTTGGAAGAATAAAAGTGAATTTTAAATTCACATGATTGGGGATATCTTGAGGATAAGAAAAATTTCCCAAAAAGAAAGCTAAGAAGTACCTTGGATAAGACAAGGTGCTTATAATAGAAGGTTCCTAACCCATGTGACTGATTTGACCTCTCAATGATCACATGAAGAAGAGGAGAACCTTGGATGACTAAAAGTGAATTTTAAATTCACATGGGGAAGATAAAAAGAAATTAAAAATTCCTTGGGGGATGAGAGAGAGTTGACTAAAGGGGGATTGATTAGACTGACTAATCACTGATTAAAAGATAGTTAGTGGTTAATGAATATTAGAAGCCAATTTGCAAAATTTGGAGGATGTGACACCCTAATCATGGATTAAACATGTGCACATCCCTAATGATGGGATTAGGAGGTGGGTTAAGATTAAGGAAAAGTGATGGAGGATGTGACATGTGAGGGATTAAATAAATGTATTATTTATTTAATTATTTTTAGTAAAAAGGGGAATAAAGGGATAAGGTATTTAATTATTAACTAAATACCTTAGGGATTTAGAATAATTTAAGCATATTAATTAAATAATAGCAATATTACTTAATTAATGCAAATAAAGGGATGTTTAGATGAAAAGGGATAAATTTGGACAAACATGAGTGTCCAAATTTAGGTGCCTACAGTAATAACTATGATAACACTATCGTAGGAGGCCACTACATTGGAATAGGTATGCTATACATTGGTGTAATCCTTAGCTTTTCCATGGTTTTTTTCTTTATTATGATCCAACATAGGGGTCTTGCATATCTTGAGATCCTAGTTCCTAGTTGGTACCTCAATAGATATGTTATCGTTCTCTATGGGATCGTGGATGATATTCTTGAGTTTCATGTAGTTTGTTGTTTTATGTCCTTTGATTTTATGAAAGTCATGAATATCACACTCATTATACCAGGATGGCTTCTCTTGTGGTTCTTGGTAGTTTTCAAAGTTAGGAAGTGTTATTAGATTTGACTCTACCAGTTTCTTCATGATTGTCTCGATGGGTTTCAATAATTGTGTGTACTTGCATTTGGGATAGTTGTTCCTGATACCATTTTTCCTCTATTGCATGTTTGTGTTACTGATCTGATTGTTCTGAGGTGGTACCATTTATTGCATAGTTGGTTGGATGCTAGAAACTTGATTTTTATTGGGTCTAGGATCATTTAGTATGACCTTAGTGTCTACTACACCATCGTTTGCTACATTTTTTTCTTGGCCCATACATGAGGTTTCTCATTTGAACTAGTTGAAGGATGGTTGACTTTGTAAGCCTGAGTATTTACTTGTGAGAATAGGGCTATTTCAATGTTAAGGGATCTAGGGACAAGCTTGTCATATGATGTGATGCATTGCATTTTCAAGTGGAATGATAGATTTGGATCTAGGTTGGCTATAATGATTCCCACTTGTTGTTCATCATGAAGAGGCCGCTTGTTTTTACTAGCTCTTTGTCTCCACCATTGTAAGAATTTAGAGAAGGTTTCTCCTTGATTTTTTTTAACAGTGTACAACTTTTCTAGACTAACATCCATGTCAAGATTGAAGGAGAATTGATAGATGAATTTATCAGCGATTTCTTGAAAAGTTTTGATACTAAGAGGAAAATGAGAAAACCAATCCATAACACTACCTGTTAAACTTTGAGGGAAAAGACATATAAGATATGAATCATTGTAAGCCACCTCCATGCACATGCCATTAAATTATTTGATATGGTCAACATGATTTCCTCTCCATCTGTATTTATCAAACTTGGGGATTTGAAAACTAGGATGGAATTGTATCATTGCTATGTTTTGATCAATTGTTAAGGACACAAGTTCTATGTATGAAGCTTCTTTGTCTTGCCCATGTGAAGGTCCTGCACTTCTTGTGAGAGTGCTTTCAACCATGATTTTGGATCATCTTTTGGATTGGGTGGAGGAACATATGGTGGGATGAAAAATGAGATATATGGGGTGTATGAAGGTGTGAGATTTTTTGAAAGTGACGAATATGTTCCTGATGTGTTTGGATTGACGATGTTCAAATGAGGATAATAGGAACCTTGTTTTTGTTGAGCATACTATTGATCTAGTAAGGATTTTTGTTGAGCTTGATGTTGTTGTTGCACCATGAGGGCTTGTTGAGTTGCTAAGACTGCTTGTTGTGCTTGTTTTTGTTGTTGTGATAAAGTTGCTTGCTATTGTTACTGTTGTTGTACGACTTGTTGATAGGCTTTTTGTGTTTGCTATAGAGCTAAGTCATGTGCTTGCAATGTGGGATCAAGTAGTTTTTGAGACTTCTATGAAGGATTGCGGGTAGCATATTGTTGGTGAGAGGTGGAGGGTTCCCTTGGTTTAACATTCCTTGCAATATGGTAGAATGAAGTGGAGGAATGTATGTTTGAGGTCTTGATTGATTTGGCATAGTAAAGGGGACTATGGGAAAATATGATGTCATTAAATTTTGTAATGGAAATGACACACTAGGACTTTGGGTCCATTGATTGAAAAGATTCCCTTGTCCTATGCTTTGAGGATTGCCTTGTGCAAAAGATGTAAACAAAGGATTTGTGATCAAGGTACTCCCAGGATTGATAGAACTTGTAACCAAGGTATTTTTTTGAGGTGGATTGATAGTGGATGATTTTGAAATGGCAGATAGCATGGGTGAACCCACCAGAGGGTTGGATAAAGATGTCCCTATTTGCATTGAGGGTTGATTATGTGATATAGTATTGACATGGCCTTGTGTGTTGTTTTGAGATACTTGGTCTATATTGCTTTGCATGATGGTAGGCATACTTATGGTACTCATAGGTGTGGATGAAGAAGGGTGTCCCAAAATTTTTGAAGTGGTGGTGGAATAATGAAGTTCTAGCGGTGTGTGTAGTTGTTTTGGAGCTTTGAGAATAGGAGGAGAACCAAAAGTAGGTGTCCAAGTGGTACTGGGAGGTGGAGAATTAGTTTCAAGGGTACCCACAAGTGTACTACTTTCAAATGGTGAGGTGTGACCAAAATCTTTAGCAAGGTTGGTTGCAAGACTAGTAATGTAAGTCTAATTTAGCTCTTGTGATGGAATTGTGAAACCTTGTGCTAAATTTTGTGCTACAAATATTGGGGAGATAGGATCTACACTTTCAAAGGTTTATTGTTCCAGAAGTTCCTCCCTAGTAAGCTCAAATGGGTTATTTGTGATGTCTTCAATCTCATATGGTTCTGAAGGAGATGATGGTTTTTGTGATGGGGTAACATGACTTCTAGCATCGAATTATAAAGGATTTGGATCACTTGAGATAAATGTAACTTTGGTTTTCTCCATGATTCTCTTGTTTTGTGATCTTTTCATTATCATAAGCTTTGTGTCATCTATGGGAGAGTTGCGTTGAGTTTTGTAATTTTTGAACTCTCTAGTTGAATCAAACCTAGGTAAAAGGGATGCTCTAAGTATTTTGGGAGAAATGATGATAATTTGGGATGAAAAGATGGGTGATGTGGGAAGTGATCTTTACAAACATTTTGGGACAAAACTTTTGACTTGAGTTTTATGTTTTGATGTTGCGATAAAGGATGCTAATGAACCTGGAAATCTTTAGGGTAGACTTGTGACCTTGAAGATAAAATAGTTCAAAGATGATAACTATCATAACTAAGTTCATGTAAAAGGATACATTTCACATAAAAAGTAGCTAAGCTAGCAGTTGATTTGATGTTTAAGTCCCAAAGTGTTGGCGTATTTGAATTTTTGCAAAGTTAGATGAAGCGAAGGATGCAATTTGATGAAGGGGTGAGTGAAATGTTTGACCCAATGTTGACCTAAAGTGAACCTTTTGTTTTGATAAGACCAAGGTAGTGAGAATGATGCTAGACCTCTAAAATGTTCAAATCCTAAAAACTCAAGGATTTAGAAAAGTTGTTGATCTTCAAAAAGGTGAGGGTTCTGGCTCATAAAGAACATGTACATGTCTAGATATTTCCTTAGTGTACACTCATAAAATTTTATCAACAACTTGTCTCTATTTTCGTAGAGTGCCTCAATGCGGTAGTTGATTTCTTTTGCACTATGATGTCTAAGCTTAAAGTGATGACCAGTTGACCTTCGTTTAGGGATCCTTACTTTTCATGAGATCATCTAGTAAAGTGAACCTTTGTTTCAACAAGATCAAGGTAGTGAGGATGATGCTAGACTTCCAAAATGTTCATGTCCTAGAAAATTAATGTTGATTCAAATGAGAGGATGGATGGGAATGTTAAAATAGGTTCAGTCTCTCCTAGCTTAGGCATAATAGTTTCTCATCAAAGTGTAACAATTGTGGTAAAATATTGAATTCCACTTTTGACCATACCTTGTTCTACGATTCCTATGTCTAAAATGACGGGATGGAGATTTTACCTTACAGATTTTGATTGTTTGATTAATCATTTATGGGAGTTTGTTATCATATGAAAAGATCAGGATGTTGACTTCAAAATAATGCATACAATTCTGGACTATACCATGAAGCGCATCTATAAAATTTTGCTACCAATCTATCTCTATTTATGTGAAGCACAAAAAGGTGCTTCTTGAGATATTTTGGAGTGAGATGTCTAAGTCTAAAATGAGGACCTATAGATCTTGGCTTAGGGATCCTGATTTTTCATGAGATCATGTGAAAATAGTTTAAGTTTATGGAAGAAAGGAAGATATTTATTTCTATGCAAGTGGTGGTAATGTGGGCCTTCTAGCCTCAATATAGGTTTGTTCCTCTTCTTTGTCTAAAATGGTTGTTGTGTTTCTCCACTATGTGTTTGTTTCCTTTTTTTCAAAAGTGAATGTTCTCAAACTACTAATAAGATTCATTTTTTCACCATTTATGAGTTCAAAATTTGGCTAAATTATAGCACCTGGAAGATCAAGTTGTTCAATAGGAGAAATCAATCTCCAAATAGTCATGTGGGGTTCATTTCTCAATTTATCTTTGCTTAAGTGAATTGATTTTACCATAAACACTTGTCTTTAATTATGTTTCCAAACTAGATGTTTATGTCAAAAACATTATAACTTTCACAATGTCCATTTCATGAAAATAATGAGATTAAAGCCATAGTTTCCTATGTTTTCTTTGGGAAAATATGGGTTTGAGTTTAATGTCAAGATATTTAGAAATCACTAAGGATAAATCCTTAGGACAAGCAGTAATATCAAGGCTAACTCAAGAAATCCATATTTGAGCCAAAGTGTTTGAAATTTTGAGGATGATAGTGAATGTTTGTTTTTGGATTGTTTTGAAACCAAGAAAAGTGTTAAAATGACTCACAATCATTTACAACCCTAGGATAGAAATGGCTATATTTGTTGAGTCCCCACTTTGATTTCTCCAAACACTAGACAATGTGAATAGTTAGAGATTTGGCAACACTAGCTCCCCTCCATGGCACACACTTCTAGGGACCACCAAATCTCAAAATCCTTAAAATATTGAGATTAAAATTAATTTTTCTATTTCTACAATTGAATAGTACAAATGTGGGGAGGCTTTAGAATGACCGTTCTTGCACCAACAAATATTTTAGGATTTTAGATTGCTAAACAAATGGGTTGTAGTAAGGGTAATCGGTGACATGGCACCTTGCGAGCATCCAACAAGCCACTAAAGGATTTAGTCAATCCTACTAGAGGCTCTTATACTTTTTACAGTAGTACCCCATTCTAAAAGACACTGTACAACTAAGGCCTACATGCCATGAGGACTTGACAGTTTAGTCTTATCCATTTATATACCAGCCCAAGTGAAAAAATGGTTAGAGTCACCTTTAAATTGGTATTAGGAAGGCCCCTCTAAAGATAAAAAAAAGTGAGGGAGTACACTTTTAGTTCGACTACCTAGTTCGCATAAAGCGTAAGGGGGGAACACACAAAATGTCTCTTTCTCACACTATCATGGTTGTTCAATTTTAAACCCAATTGAAAGATGTGGTTGATTTTGCAAAGTCTTAGAGAATGTTTATATTTCTCAAGGTCACCAAATGGTGTGAGAGAATTTCATACGCATCCACTAACAACATTGAAAATCACAAAACATAGCAAACAATTGTCAATTTTAACCTTTCAAAGCAACAATGAGTTCATTTTAAGCATCAATTGAAAGATGAAGTTTTCCTTGTTCAATTTTAAGCCCCAAAAACAATGATGAGATGAGGGTTCAATTTTATCCAACTTTGAGCATTCATTTTTAAACAAATTGAACTCTAGTGTGTTTCCTAAAGTAGAAAGTAGAAAGCATGAAATTGGTTATAATTTCCCTAAAGCATCAAATGCTTGTTACAATTATAGAAGTTGAGATAGAAGAGACTTTCTTCACTTTCACTCCATGTCTTTTAAAACTTGAAAAAACCTGTTAGTCTAACAACCAAAACATAGTCAAGCATGCATTAGTGATCAGATAAATCCAAGAAATTAAGTCATATGTCAAAAAAGAAACATAAAATTTCTTACCCTGGTAGGGCGTCAGTGAACACAATAGTGTTGCAATTTGAGGTTTGGGTGTCGCTCTGGTGAAAATGGGCATCAATCATTTGTAGGACTAGTGAGCATGATAACATTGGTACATTGCTCGATGTTGCTGCTAACAATAGCGTCATAGTTTGGAACTTGAATGTGTCAGACTGGTGAGTTTGAGCATCACCATTTAAAATTTTTGATACCTCTAGATTAAATATGCATCACCATATTTATATTAGTGTCAATAGATTAAATGTGTCAATGTTTCAAATTTATAGGGCATTACTATATGGTGACACTATTGAAATAGCATTGTTGTTCATAATTTGAGCATCGCTGCAACCTACAAAACAACATAAAATGAAATTCGAGCTAAAAAAATAGTTAGGTTAAATTGGTTTTCCCTTCTAGGCTTAGAATGTGAGATGAGGATATTAGTGTTGGTTGAATTACACTTGATTTATGAAGAATCAAAACATAACAAAGCCACTAATACTTGAATCTCAACAAGATCATTCAAATGAAATTGAAACTAAAAATTTTATCAAAACCTAAAATACTAAATTATGAAAGCTTTCAAAACATCTACTCTAATCCATCTAAAGCTTATCTCATTGTGGAATTGGTGTCGTGTTGATGTGGAATGATGACCCTTTCCCAATCTCATGATTAGTGAACCTATTTCAGTTGATTCTATGAAAGAGAATCGATGAAACCATTGTGATTGATGTATGAAAACCTAGTTTATGCTAAAATGAACATGATGAAAGCTAAGTTGCCATGATTTTATGGTAAAGATTTACTGATTATGCTATTGCTAAGCTAATCTAAGCTAAAACTATGCTAAAGATGAAAACCCTAATTCATATACAAACTAAGATGGATGCATGGAAGCCATTAATGGATGCTCTAAGCTATTATGCAATGAAAATGAACTAAAATAAGATATCAAGTAAGTAAATTGAGAGTATGGATGCAAGTGAATTCAATAGCGTAAGTTTGAAATTGAAAGATGGATGTATGAGTTTCAACAACATAAGTTGGCTCTGAAAAAGATGGATCCATTTGTCTCCAAATAGTGATCTATTTATAGGAGAGCAAATGAGGAATGAAAGGTTGAGATCAAAAAGCTTAATCAACAGTTAAAGATGAAGGGGATGAGAGGAATGGATCATGGATTCTCATCAATGGATGAGAATACATGATAGAATTTTAATCCAAGGCTCACACTTGCCTCAAACAAACACACTTTTGACCTACTCACACAAGTCAAAGGTAACTTGCTCAAAAGGTTAAAGGTTTAGCTTGTTCAAGAAGCCAAGTGAGTTGATTGGAGGAGAGAGAATATTCCTTTGGGTGAGGAAAAAGGTAATTTACAAATTAAAACAAATTTTTTGTTGTGCAAAAAAAGGATAAGGAATATTCCATGGGAATATTTCCTTTGCTTTGAGGAAAATTAGTTTAATTGCTAATTAAACAAGATTTAATTTATGCAATTAGGGGATTTGGAGGAATAAAGTGATATTCATTAAATTAAATGATTTAATGAATTGGGGAGAGAAGGAATGATATTTAATTAAATAACTTAGGGTTATTTAATTAAATAAGATGACTTAGGGAATTTAATTAAATATTTTGATTTATTTAATTTAACTAGATGAAGTGTTAGTGTGTAAAGAGATGAATTAACTTGATTAAATTAATTAGAGGCCAATAGATGAAAATGTTGCAATTAATTAATTAGCTAGGCTAATTAAATCAATTAAGTGAAAAGAGGATGGGTTAATGAGGAAATGATGTTAGTAAATCTGTTTTAAGTGTATGATATCGATTAGGACATTTTTCATTGTCTACAAAAACCTATATAGTAGATGGAAAAAATAGTTAGAGATGAATTCCAATATATACAAGGAGAGGACCAAAAGGTTAGAGCAAGAATAGATTCATTTCATACTCTAAAGTAGTGGTTTGTGCCAAAACTATTGAAATATGATGACCACTTGAAGGACCTCAATGAATGGAATAGTGAATTTGGTTAGATTGTTCCATAGTGCATCATTCATATACAAATAGATGGTGAGTTAAGTCTTGATAGTTTCAACTTAATCATGGATGGAGTAATAGTGTTGGATGTTGGATATTCTAAGTTTATCATGGATGGAAGGGTGTTACTAGGCAGCCAATGGAAGATTCACCTTGTATATATATTGAAAATTCAAGAATGCAAATGGCCACATGATTATACAGTGTATGATTGGGATTAGAAGTATTTGGGTCCTCCCAAATAGCAGGCCTTAGGGCTATCATAGTGGAAGAACTTCAAATTTAGATACGCTAATATGGAGAAATGACCTTGAATAGATCTTTAGTGATCACAGGTGGCTTACACAGATTAACAGACTATGGTGTCATGAGTGTTGTAGGCTTCATTAGTTATCTACTTTCTCTACTTTATGTTTTAATAAAAACTAATGTTTAGTTTAGTTTATACAAAGAGGAATGAATTTTGAAAAGATGCCATATTTTGTAATGGTTTGAAGCTTGTTTCTTCTCTTATAAAAGAGAAACCAAGACCAAATTTTGATATCATCACCATAGGAATTTATAGAAACATATATGAGGAGACTTATGTTATATTATAATATATATTTGAAGCAATCAATGGACAAGAATATTTAATCTGGTGCTTGAATTTTGGTCTCAATTAATTTTTGATAATACTATGTATGATTGGATGTTTTATGTATTTTAGGTTGGAATATAGGGGTATATTATGAATTAGTATCAATTATTTGTTCATAATACTATGTATGATATAATAAGTTGTGGTTTTGAATTGTGGTATTGGATTTTTTAATGTATTTTAGTTGGGAATATAGGGGTATATTATGAATGCAATATTTTAGATATCATTTTATTGAAAATATTGGACAATTTTCTAATTTTGCAGTCTCTTAGTTTTAGTTTTTAGTGTCAGTCAGACCTAAGAGATCATTTCTTTGTTTGTAATGTGGATGCTTAGTTCACCTAATATTAAGATATATCTATATGCATTATTAAATCGCAAATGTTTATTATTTTTTCCTTCACACAAGTATGTTCAATGAATGTGGAGGCTAGAAGTTGTATTGTAAACTAAAGCTATCATCTAGGACATACAAGAAAATTCTAGCATCTAGAAAACATATAGGACATACAAGAACTTATATTCTAAATAAACAAAATTAATTTCAACCAAAGTAAGAAAACTAAGAAGAATGAATTACATTCAATAATAAATTACACCATACATATAACAAAATTTTAGGTGACAAGCTAACCTCTTAAGGTGACAAGATAGTTAAGGTAACAAAACATCATCACAATCATTTGCATTACTGATTACATTACATTGTACATCTTTCAAACTCAAAGCATTACTTCACATTGCATAACTAATAACTAGATGCTAATAGATGACAAAATTTCAATTACAATATGGTTTTTACAAAGTCAACCTAAGAAATTATGCAATTACTTTACATTGCATAACTAATAACTAGGAGTAGCTACCAATTGCATTTTCTTGTCATGGCATCCCATGAGACCACATTTCTTTGAGGAATTTTTTCAAACAATTCACTAATTTGTTGCTATGGCTAAAATCCTAAAACAAGTGCTTTCAAACAAGCTATGGATACTTGGAAAAAATCTATCATAGCATAATAGTAACCAATAGCATAGACAAGGCAATGATCTGGTTGAAAAAATGCCTCAAAGAAATGTGGTATCATGATGATGGAATGCCATGAAAATCCATAATAATTCACTTGTCATGGCATTTTTCATGGCATTCCATCACCACGAGACCACGTTTCTTTTAAGAATATTTTCCAAAGTTCATTTCCTTGTCTATGCTACCACATTTTTCATACATGTCTACCAAAGCATTTTATCAAACATTCATTGCCTTGTTGCTATGGATAAAATCCTAAAACAGGTGATTCACACAAGCTATGGATTCTTGAAAAAAATATATCAAACCATAATACTAAGCAACAAGCTATGGTTTCATCATTTTTTTCTTAGCAGGAAAATAAATGTGATTTTATTTGCATTTTTTGTAGGTTTTAAATGCATATTTTTGGCAATTTTGCTGTTTGAAATGGGAAAAAATCTATGTGGTTAGTTTTGTGCATTTTTTAATTGTAGGATTCTAATAGTTAGTGAAAAAGGTAGTGTTCATGAAGGAATGGAAAATATGCGTAGAGGATTTGAATTATACCTATACTATGCAATGACATTGAATCATTTAGCAAACAATTTTTTTTTCATAGGGTAGCATTTTCTTGTGGAACAATTGACTGTGACAACTCTTGTTTAAATTGACCACCCTCTCATGAAATCTCATTCATATTATAATCTTGCATGATATTATTATAGTAAAGGTGATTATGACACCACTAGTTTCTACTACATGGCATCAGTCAAGGAAAGCCAGAGGCCATATGATTTTGTAGACAAGTTCAATTGAAGTTGGGAGATCCTAAGATTTCTCTCTAAAATTTTGAAAAGGTTTTGGAGGTCCACCTTGAGAATTGTGAGAGCTTAAAAGCTATAGGCCATATATTCTCATCAAGGGCAAGTAGAGAAGGCTTTGGAAATTTTAAGAAAGGAAACATGCATAGATCCATGTGATGCCCATGCATTTATCAAGATGGGTGAGTTATTAATATTGACAAATACTAGTACAACCTTAGATTCTCTTAAGACAACAAAGTCTCTTTTGAAGAAGAGTAGAGAAGAAGTACCCATTGAATTGTTAAACATTGAGGTTCTTCATTTTGAGCATGATGAACTAGAGTTGGCTCAACAAACTTTTATGGAGGCATTAAGAAATGACATTTGGATTGAATTCATAAATTAAAGCCCTAGTGCCAATTCTATAGATTTTCTATGCGCTTTAAGGATTTGGAATTCTTCCACCAACTAGAAGAAGGTGGTGTTTCACTTGAGTTACCATGGAATAAAGTCACGGCACTATTTAATCTTGTTAGTTTGTTTGAACAGCTACATGATACTGAAAAAAAATAATTTAAATATACAAGATAAAATTGTTCAAGTTTCATGATTATGTGGATGCATATCTACATCGTGCAGTCATGGCTAAGGAACAAAATTAGATCCAACTAAGCCCAGAATTGATTGGGGATGCACTTAAGGTGGATAAAAACTCATCAAATTCTTTGTGTATGGAAAATAGATGATTGGCTTACAGAAAAAGAAACAATTAAAGTAGCATGCCAACTTGTCTTGACTGATAAAGAAAAATGAAAGGCTGATGAAGAATGAAGGATTCAGATGGAAAGGAGAAAGAAAGAGGAAGAACTTTGGTGGGTGATGCAACAAGAGGATAAATTTTAATGAGTGAAGGAATAATGGAAGAGTAAGTGTAAGGATATTGATGATGATGATGATGAGGTTGGTTAGTTTGAGAAGAAACAAAAGAAGGAAAAGAAGAAAAAGAAGAAGGATAAGGACCACAAGGCTTATGATTCTTATATGGAGGAACTTGATGTTGCCATGGAAGATGAGGAAAATTATGTGAGTGATAAGGGACAAGATGATGCAGAAAATTCCCAAGATCTTCTTGCAGCTACAGGTCTAGAAGACTGATGATGGCAAGATAAATTCTCCAGTTTCAAAAAAAATCATGAAGGATACATGCATACTCTAATTCTGAAGATGATGAATCATTGTAGAAATAGATTCTGAGAGAAGATGATCCATATAATGATGATGTCTAGGTTTCCTAAGCTTTAATCAAACCTAGCTCCTATTTTCCAAAAGAAAAATCCTCAAGGCCCATGGGAAATGAATGATGAGCATTTGAGTTTCAACTTGGTTTCATTTCAAAAAATGGATATTACATTGTACAAGATTTTTTTAATAGTAGAATAATTTAATCCACCCATTTGGGACTATAAAATAAAAATAGATGAATTAATCTATTTTCAATTATAGGTTCTTTAATTATAGAATCTAGTAGAAAGATAAATCATAATACATTGAAGGACACAAAAAATGTTCTAAATAAAGACTAAGATAGGTTTCTCATAAAAAGCAAGAAAGAGGAAAAATGAAAAGATAACATACAAATGATTCATTTGAAGTTTTTGATAAGATCTCATTTAAATATATCAAATGGATTTGGAAGGGACAAAGGATATTTGATTGACTAAAATTTTGAGGTAGCTTATCTATCATCATTGTATGCATCATCTTCTCTTGGAATATGTTTCTACAATGCACCAAGCCCAGAATTGATTGGGGATGCACTTAAGGTGGATAAAAAATAATCAAATTATTTTATGTATGCTTGGAAACATGGAGCTAAAAACAAATGAATGGCTTAAAGCAAAAGAAACAATTAAAGTAGCATGCCAACTTGTCTTGGCTGATGAAGCAAAATGAAAAATAAATGAAGAATGAAGTATTTAGATGGAAAGGAGAAAGCAAGAGGGAGAAATTTGGCAGGCGATGCAATAAGAGGAGCAATTTGAATGTGAAGGAATTATGGAAGAGTAAGTGTAAGGATAGGGATGATGATGATGATGAGGCTAGTCAGTTAGAGAAGAAACAAAAGAAGGAAAAGAAGAAAAAGAAGAAGGATAAGGACCGAAAGGCTTATGATTCTTAAATGGAGGAACCTGATGTTGCCATGGAAAATGAGGTAAATTACATGAGTGATAAGGCACAAGATGATGCAAAAAATGCCCAAGATCTTCTTGCAGCTATAGGTCTAGAAGACTTTGATGATGGCGAAAAAATCTCTCCAGTTTCAACAAAACCATGGAGACATGCATACTCTAATTCTAAAGATGATGAACCATTGTAGAAATAGAGTTTGAGAGAAGATGATCCATATGATGATAATTTCTAGGCTTCTTGAGCTTTAACCAAAACTAGCTCCTATTTTGCAAAACAAAAATCCCCAAGGAACATGGGAAATGAATGATGATCATTTGAGTTTAAACTTCATTTCATTTCAAAAAGGGTACATTACATTGTACAAGATTTGTTTAAAAATAGAATAAATTAATCCACCTATTTGGGACTATAAAATAAAAATAGATGAACTAATCTATTTTCAATTATAGGTTATTTTAATCTAGAATTTGATAGAAAAATAAAGCACAATACATTGAAGGATATAGAAAATGTTCTAAAATAAAGACTAAAGTAGGTTGTGCATAAAAAAAAAAAAGAGGCAAAATGAAAAGATAACATACAAATGATTCATTTGAGGGTTTTGATAAGATCTCATTTAACTATGTCAAATGGATTTGGAAGGGACAAAGCATATTTGATTGACTAAAATTTTGAGGTAGCTTATCCATTGTCATTGTATGCATCATCTTCTCTTCGAATCTATTGAAACTCAAATTCTCATCATTCATTTCCCATGGGTGTTGTGGATTTTTCTCTTGGAAAATAGTAGCTAGGTTTGGTTAAAGCTCAAGAAGTATAAACATCATCATAATATGGATCATCTTCTCTCAAAATCTATTTCTGCAATGGTTCATCATCTTCATAATCAAAGTATGCATGTCTCCTTCGTGATTTTTTTGAAACTGGAAAATTTGTCTTGCCATCATTAGAGTCTTCTACACTTGCAGCTAGAAGAAGATCTTGGTAATTTTCTACATCATATTGTCACTTACAACTCATATAATTTTCCTCATCTTCGATGGAAACATTAGGTTACTCCATATAAGAATCATAAGCCTTGTGGTCCTTATCCTTCTTCTTTTTCTTCTTTTCCTTCTTTTGTTTCTTCTCAAACTGACTAGCCTCATCATCATCATAATCCATGTCATTATGTTTACTCTTCAATAATTCATTCACACATTTAAATTTCTCCTCTTGTTGCATCACGCACATAAGTTCTTCCTCTTTCTTTCTCCTTTCCATCTGAATCCTTTGTTCTTTATCAACTTTTCATTTTTCTTCATCAACCAAGACAAGTTGGTGTGCTACTTTCATTGTTTCTTTTGCTTTAAGCTAGCCATCTATTTTCAATTCCATGTTTCCAAGCATACGTAAAGCATTTGATGAGTTTCTATCTACCTTAACTGCAAACCCAATCAATTCTAGTCTTGGTGCATTGTAGAAATAGATTCCAAGAGAAGATGATGCATACAATGGTGATGCATAACCTACCTCAAAATTTTAGTCAATCAAATATGCTTTGTCCCTTCCAAATTCATTTGAAATAGTTAAATGAGATCTTATCAAAAACCTCAAATGAATCACCAGTATGTTATATTTTCATTTTTCCTCTTTCTTTCTTTTTATGGGAAACATATTTTAGTCTTTATTTTAGAACATTTTTTGTGTCCTTCAATGTACTATGCTTTATCTTTCTATCAAATTCTAGATTAAAATAACCTGTAATTGAGAATAGATTAATTCAACTATTTTTATTTTACAGTCCCAAATAGGTGGATTAAATTTGAAAGGTGAAAAATTGGATCTATCCCACCTTTAGGGGTTTAGGACCTAAAAGGGGGAAATTTTCACTAACTTTCACTCAAGAACAAAAGCTTGAGATCTCAATGCAAAAGAGAAAGATATCTTGCAAGAGGGTTGTTCTAGGGCCTTAAGATGATCTAATGAGGGGTTCACCACCAAGTTTAAACTTGGAAAAGACAACGAAATGCAAGATGTAACACAAAAACCTAATTCAATGCAATGACCTATAAAATGGCTTAGAAATGAAAATAAAACAAAACAAAAAAGCAAACAGGTGAGTAACATGAACTTGGAAATCTAGAAGTGACTGATTGTAGTTTTGAAACACTAGAAATTTTGACTTTTTGTCCAATTGGGACTCATTCACCAACCTAGAAAAATCAGTCCCAGATCTGGATTTATGTACGGAAGCTTGTTTAAGGAAAAATGGTATCTGAATTTTTAAACAAATCTAGAAAACACCTACAGTTGGACTCATTCGCCACTCTTGGTGAATTAGTCTCATTGCACTTTTTTGGGATTTTAAAGTCCTAATTTGTACTTCAACACCTTCCCTTTCCTTCCAACTTGAGTTCTAGATTCGAGTCTGTGAAAATACCTACAAAATAAAATATAAATGTGATTTGATAATGGGGGGTTTTCCTTGGTCAAACCCCTAGTTTGGTAATTAAACCTTGATAGAAATAATGAAATGTGCATGAAAACCCTAGCCTTTAGTGTGTCTAAGACTAAGAAATCTGAAACATGATGCAATCCTATTCTAATAGGTAAGAATATGATGCAAGAATGGAAATATGAAGGAGATCTCTAATCTCCCTAAATGAGCTCTAATGATTCTTGTACCTTCCTTAGGTTGAATGTAGAGTGATAATGGAGTATGGAATCTCTAGGGAAACAAGTCTTTATTCTTGGTTTGATGGCTAGTTACATCTCCCCAACCTAGAATCCATCATGATTCACCATAGACAACCATTATTAGACCTTGAAAATGCTAGATCTTGAATGAAAGTGATCTTGAAGACCTGTAAAAACACTTTAATGCTGCTCCAAGACTTCAACTTTGTTTTCCTTTGAAACTTGAATGATCTTGTGAAAGATTGCTTGGAGATTCTTGATACTTGTCTCAAAAAATTCTTGCTCAAAGTGCTTATATTGATAAAAATGACTTAAAATCTTGCTTATATAGGCATTAACACCTAATTGGTCATTATTTAGATCTCAAAGGCTAACATTCACCAAAAATTTGAATTGAAATGGTGAATTTCCTATTCAAAATTGGAAAAGACCCCAAATGGGACTCATTCACCACCATTGGTAAATGGGTCCCACCTAAGGGGACTCATTCACCTAAGGTGGCAAATGAGTCCCACCTTAGCTTTTTGAGGTGGGTTTTCAAGGTTTTTAGTGTTTTACGTGAGTTTATGGGATTTTTAGGTGAAATAAGCCTCAAGATCCAAAATAATGGGTCTTAGTGGCCTATTGTTGATGATTTTAAAGTATAATTAATGCAAGGGTGCCAAAATAGGTGCAAATTAAGTGTGAAATTTCCTCGATTTCAAGAGAGTACAATTTTCTACACTACAAAATTATTTTGTTAAACAAATCTTGTACAATGTAATGTCCCCTTTTCAAAATGAAACCAAGTTGAAACTCAAATGCTCATCATTCATTTCCCATCGGCCTTTGGGATTTTTCTCTTGGAAAATAGGAGTATAATAATAGCTCAAGAGGATATTGATGTCATAAAAGGGGCCACTTAAGTGTTGTCACATAGACTGGGAAATGTTTCTGTTGCAAATGGGGTAGCCAGTGTGCTAGCTAAAAGGGGTCAATTTGATATTGCAAAGGAAATTTTTACACAAGTACAAGAAGTTGTTACAAGAAACATCTTTGTTCAGATGCCTAATGTGTGGGTAAATCTAGCACATGTTTACTTTACACAAGAACAGTTTTCACTTGCAGTGAAAATGTTTATGCTGCAAATGGGGAAACCATTGTAAAGTGTTGGCATAGAGAAGTTAGGAAATTTTTATGTTGCAAATGGGACAACCATTTTGCTAGCTGAAACGGGTCAATTTGATATTGCAAAGGAAATATTTGCATAGGTATGAGAAGCTACTGGAGGAAACATCTTTGTTCAGATACCTAATGTGTGGGTAAATCTAGCACATGTTTACTTTGCAAAAGGATAGTTTGTGCTTGTAGTGAAAATATATCAAAATTGCTTGAGGAAATTATATTTTGGCACTGAAACCCAAATTTTATTATATTTATCTCTAACACATTATGAAGAAGAACATTGGAAAGAATGTAAAAGAACATTATTAAGAGTAGTAGATTGTAACTACTATAAGTTGCCAATCATAAAGCTATATATTTTGTGTTTAATGTAATGACGGTTTCAAATTACCTCTGAATTCATTGTAGAGGGTGTCCCCAAATATGACTTCATTGCAGACTTCAAATGCATTGCAACAAACACTGAAGTCCTTGCCTTCCTTTTTCAAAATTCTCTAGGTCCTCTCCAAACAATCTTTATCGCCCATGCAAGTGTTGTAACTCAAAACCCCTAGTGTAGTTCATGTGCCTAGATGTTGTAAGTCAAAACCACACACCTTAGTGCCAGGCTAACCAAATGCAATAATGTGTTCAAGCTTTGCAATGAATGAGGTCTCAAATGCATGCAAATAAATGTGACTTCATGAATCGTGCCAATAGATCGCACCATATTAGCCGAAATGTTTTTAAAAAAAAATTCTAGTTTGTATTTGGTGACTAACTATTTAGTCATTTTTATTTTTGTGACTAAATAATTTTTTATTCAACGACCAAATTAGTCATTTATTTACTAATTTATAGCTTACTTGCAAAAAATTAGTAGAATTTATTCATTTTTAATTGTTGTGAATAAAATTTTTAGTCACCTAGTCATTTATTTGTCAAATTCTCCTAGCTGAAGGAAATGAATAATGGATGGAGGGATAGGATTGATTGAGTGAAGATCAAGGTCTAGGAATAGATGATACACCTCAAGGAATGATATGATGCCAAGCATCACATGGGGAGTGAATAAGAGGGAAATTTTACCCTTGGAGTGTGGAGAGAAGATTTTGTCATAAAGAAAAAAATTTCCCTCACACTAGAAGGTATGTGGATGATGGAGAATAAAGGAATTTTTTAATTCCTTGAAGTAATTTTGGAGTACATTGGAATGAAAACCTATACGGGGCTCCCTTCCAAAAGGGGAAATATTACTGAGGGAGGTTGCTAGGTGGGTAGACATTTGAGGAAAAGGGAGTTGACCTTTTCCTTAATCATGGGTTAGAGAATGCATAAATGATGAGAGGTAGATTATGTGAGAATTAGGATTAGGATTAAGGCTAGGTGATTAAAAGAAACTAGGGAAATATGGAGGATGGGACATTTGGAGAGACAAAATCAAGGAATTAAATAATTTTATTTAATTCTTGTGGAGAGATGTGATAGCTAAATTGAATAAATAGGAATGTTTATTTAATTTAGGGGAGGAAAGGAGGTAAAGTTAGATAAGAAATTAAATTAATTAATTACTTTAGGTCTTAAGAATAATTAGGGGATAAATAGGTAATATTAATTAAATAATATAATATTATTTAATTAATACAAATGATGGGGAATTAGATGAAATACGTGGGATAAAATTGACCAAACACAAGTGGTCAATTTTAGGCACATCTACAGTTAGCCTCAATATGGATATTGTTGGATCTCTCCCCATTTGTCCATGATTCTAATGTTAAACCAAATGTGGAATTTACAATCATCAATTTCTATCTAGAAACATAGATTTCATATTATTTGGTCACCTATTCTAGAATTAAAATTGCCCTAGTTTGCCTAGTGTGCTATATTCTAGCATCTTCTTGTGGGCTCCAATCTTTCTCATTAGGGAATCCAAGATCCTCTTT
Source organism: Sequoia sempervirens (assembly GCA_007258455.2). Classification (NCBI taxonomy): domain Eukaryota; kingdom Viridiplantae; phylum Streptophyta; class Pinopsida; order Cupressales; family Cupressaceae; genus Sequoia; species Sequoia sempervirens. Next base: position 576,271,190 of record VDFB02270651.1, on the reverse strand, counting down.
GTCTCTTTTGTGGGAAATTAAAGTATTTTAAGCATATCTTCTAGGTCTAACCTAGAGTTTAGAATCTCTATACTTGGAACCATGATTTTTTTGAACCCTTCATACTAGAGCCTTTCTCATGGAATATGGTTATTCTAGAGGATTAGCCTCATATACCTCACAAATTTAACTATATTTGGTATTATTTTAGGGTCAAGATTATTTTTAGTAGGAAAATTTTCAAGTTTTACTAATTCCTCTATTAATTAGCATGTTTTTCTGTATATTAAAGCTATTATTTGTTCTAAGTTTTAATTACAAATCTAGATGTCCAAGCTAACAATATTACATTTTAAGTGGGTTACCTCCAAGTGATCCTCGACCACTAGGGTAATGTACTTTGTGTTGTGGCCAAATTTCCCCCATTTCTCTCATCCTAGGGTTGTTGAACACCTCATAGGTGTTGACAAGGACAAAGTATTTCTACTCATGATAATTGAGATGCTCATCCCCAAGCTTCTCTATTAGATACTAGAAGGGGTCATGGAAAAAGGGTTGGTCACAACCTACTTGTAGGCACTCCACATTTCCACCACCAATAAGAGGTACCTCTAAATGGCCTGCTAGTGGAACCTCTAACTAGCTTGATTCCAACAAGTTTCCTCAAATATTGTCTCATAATTTCACCATCTCATGTCAATGAAGAAGATAAAGATCAAGAGAACACTATGATGAGGGTTGGGACCCTCTTGATGATACCCCTGATCTTGCTGATGTATGGGATAAATCAGGGGACTAGAACCCACCTCCTCCCCCTCTACTATTGTTGTTGTCACCTAGCAACTTTTTTATATATTTTATGATCTAAGTGTTGGCCTTGTATGGATTATAAGAGTGTGATTTTATATCCAACCATCTTTTTTTGTGAATATGCATAAAATTATTTTTACAAATGATAAATCTAACACCTATTGATAAAAAAATGTTCAAGCCAAAGGATATGATGTAAGATTTAGGTATATCCAAACTTGAAGAGGATAAGTTCATTACTCAATGTTTTTATTTACCTCCTACTAATTGCAAGAACACTGCACCACCACACTTCACATGATAGAAAACACACTTTTATCAAAATTGAAACATTGAACAATATCTAGGACCAATAATGGATCTAATACATCAATACACAAATAAGATCTAGAAATTATCTAGTTTTTCCAACATATTTTCTTGGTAGATTCTTAAGGTATCAAAATCATTTTAAATGAGAAAATTGGTGGTATATGCATTGTATTATTATTTTAATGTAACAAAATTCATAGAGTCTAATCATAGTGCTCTGAAATCTTGTCTCTAAAATAAGAACTATACATTGAAACCTACACTTTGGGTGTTTGAATAAATATCAAATGTAGCTAGTGAAGACATGAAATTGTACACATGATTTATCCATACTTGAGTGGCGAGATTTACATGGGGTTTGAGTATATTATAGACATACCCACAACTTGAAAAGAAGGTGATAGAGAGTAGAATGGGGTCACAAATAAATAGTGAAGCACATAGAGAGCATCACTAAACAATGACATCTATCATGAGTGTTTGGACATAGTTTTAAATATCAAGAATAGACTTGTACTCTAAAAACTATTATTTCACAAGGGAAAATAAACTCCAATCATTCATTGCTCACAAGCAATGCATAAAATTTAATTTTAATCTTGTTTACATGTATGTCAAGAGTGAAAGATTGTTGGATGTGATGGAACCTACAAAATTTTTTGTTCCATCCTAAACCCTTGTCACATTTAGACATTGGGCTGATATATGAAGGTTTAGAATTTGTCTTTCATAAGTGCTTGTAATGTTCTATTTTACTGTTGACTCTATATTGCCCATTTCTGGTCATCTTAAAACTTCTTGTGTCTATCATTATCATCTGGTAGCTAGTTCCCCAATCCTAAGTCTGCGAATCTTAATTTTTATAAGGATAAGTTGAAGGCTTGTTTGGCCTTTATATCCTTTGCATTATAATGGCTTAGGCATTTCTAAGTCCCTTTCTATCGTATCATCCTAGAGGATCCCCTCCATTAAAATGACTTATGAGCACATGCATAATTGATTTTTATATACACCTAAAATCAATCATGGCATCTAATTAATTAAATACTAGTTATTTAATTAATATTCAACTATGTATAAATAAATTATCAATTTATTTATATTATTCATATTCTTTAATTCTCCAAATCTAAAATCATATTCTTCTAATTTAATTAAATAAACAAATTTCCATAAGCTTGTTTTATTTAATTAAGTTTCACTAATCTCGATTAGGAATTCAAGGACATGTCTACAACTCTTTGTGACACCTCACCAAGGTCAAATGAAATTAAATAATTCTAATTTTTAAATTATAATTATCTTCAACTAATTTTAAACACATGGCTTATTCCTCACACATGTCTTCAACCAATTTTCAAACACGTGGTCTTTTCTTCTCACACTTGGTTCCTCCATCTATTTGGTATATTGCCTATTGGTCAAGAGATTCCTCCATCCATTTTGCACGTTGTCTTTTTTCAAGGGGACACCTTCTTGATTCTCTTCATCTCCACCATTCATCCCTCTTGTTCGAATTTGGACCGTCGATAATTTCCACCTCACAAGATGCTTGGAAAAGGCTATAAATACAACCCTTTGGCATTGTATTTTGCATCCATATTTGAGTAGAGTAATCATGTAGGAATATCCTTTGAGCATTGGAGAATTTTGGAGTCTTATAGTTACATTTCATATCATGTTTTGCATCATAATTAGATCTTAGAATCACACTTTGCTTCATAGTTGCATTTTATGTCATCCTTTGCATCATAGCTGCATTTTAGATTAGCATATTAATAGTTAGCATTTGAGCATATGTAGAATCATCCTAGTTCAATACCATAGTATCTACCTTGAATAATCTAGCACCATCATCCATTCATCATAATATCCATTATCCTTTCCATCATATAGTTTCATGTAGGAACTTAGTTGGATTGCATGTTGAATATTATCTCATTTCCTAAGTTGTCATTTTAACAACCATAGTGCACAAAGAAATCTAAGGGCCAAATGGTTTAATAAATCCTTGGGAATAGAGGACAATGAGATGTTCTTAAAAGATTTGTTTAGCTACAAAATAGAGTAGTTTACTTATTTCAAATATTTGATATAATTCATTTCATTAAGGTTTGTGTTGATTTACTAATAATTTCCACATTTCACACACACACAAAATTTCCAGCTGTAAGATGAATAATATAGGAAATAGATATGATGGAGAAAACCATTCAATGGCAGTATCAAATCCAGAAAAAAGTAAAAATAAAGAGTGTATCCAACGGTGAAAACCTCTCTGAGGCACTAAAGGATGGAAGATTTGACACACTCCTTGAGCATTTTTAGGAATGATCTAAAGTATTGGTTGAACCCACCTAGTCCATTAATATCAGCAATGAAGAAACAATAAAGATTATCCATCTAGCAGAATCCTTAACATATCAAGAAAAATAAAACTTCATCAAATTCTTCATAGAAAGACAAGTCAATTTTGATTGTTCATATGTCGACATGCCAAGGATTGATCTAAAACTGATCATGCACCACTTATCACTACTAGCAAGGGTAAAAACAGTCAAGAAAAAGTCAAGGAAAATGCATCTGCATATTGCCATATTGGTAAAAGCAGAACTGAAGAAGTTATTAGATGTTGGGTTCATTAGACCAATTGACTATGCTAAATGGATATCAAACATTGTACCTGTTTCAAAACCAAACAAGAGCATAAGAATATGCACAGATTTTAGGGATCTCAACAAGGATTTCCCAAAGATGACTTTCCCCTACCCAACATTGACATCATTGTGGACCTTACAAAAGGACATGGCATGTTGTCACTCATGGATGGTTTTTTCGGCTATAATCAAATCAAAATTGCACCTGAATATCAAGATAAGAAAAACTTCACATGTATGTGGGGAACATTTTGTTGGAACGCCATGCCATTCATGTTGAAGAACGTAGGAGCAACTTATCAGTGTTCTATGACAACATTTTTTCATGATACGATGCACATCTTCATGGAAGTCTATGTGGATGATCTATTAGCCAAATCATACACCAGAGAAGGACACCTAGAGATCCTAGAAAAAATATTCACCAAACTGGAAAAGTTCAATGTATGAATGAACCTAAAGAAATTTGTGTTTGGGGTGACTTCATCCAAACTCTTGGGATATATAGTTTCAAAGAATGACATTGAGGTAGATCCTGCAAAGGTTAAAGCCATCATGGAGATGCCACCACCCAAGAATATCAGTCAACTATGATATTTGCAAGGGAGTTTCCAATCAATCTAAAGATTTATCTCACAACTGGCAGACATGATGCATCCTTTCACTCACTTGCTACACAAGAATGTATCTTTCTGATGGGATGAGAAATGTGAAGGAGCCTTCAAACAATTAAAACAATATCTAATGATTCCACCTATCTTGATACTACCAGCAGAAGGGAAGCCACTCTTATTATACATAGCAACAATTGAGATATCATTGGGAGCCTTATTAGCACAAGAGGATTCAATAGGAAAAGAAAGGGAAATCTATTATATCAGTAGAACCTTAAATGGCTATGAGATTAATTACACATTCATTGAAAAGGCTTGTATAGTAGTAGTGTTCCCTACCCAACAATTATGACACTACATGCTCATCCATACCATCAAATTGATAGCCAAGATAGATCTACTAAAATATCTTCTTAGCAAAGATAATATAACTGGAAGACTAGCTAAGTGGGTCATGATACTAAATGAATTTGACATCCAATATGTTGATAGGAAGGCAATCAAAGGACAAGTAATCATAGATTAGTTAGTTGAAGCACCATTACAAGATAATCATCCAATGAACATCGAATTTCTAGATATTGATGTCCTAACAGTGTCAACACAACAATGGGTCTTGTACTTTGATGGTTCTTATACACAACATGGATCAGGTGCTAGAGGTGCTAGAATTTTTTTATCTCCCCACAATGACTTACTATTCCCAAGTCCTACAAACTGATGTTTCCTTGCACCAACAACATAGCTGAATACAAAGCCTTGATCATTGGAATCAAAGTAGCAGTTGAGTGGAAAATCATAGAGTTACATTTCAATGGGGATTCATAACTAGTCATTAATCAAGTAAATGATGATTATCAAACAAAGGAAAACAATTTGATGCCTTATAAAAGAATGGTTGATGACTTCAAAAATTACTTTGTGGAAATAATATTTGAACAGATTCCTCAAAGCAACAACAAAGTTGCTGATGCCATAGCAACCATTGCTTCTCTATTACAAATTCTAGAGAAACGAGCCCGTTTTGAGTTCATGGTGGAACAACTGTTCAACCCGTCCTATGACAACCCTGAATCCCAATTTATCTACCATCTAACTGAGGCCAACACTTCCCTCTATGGGAAAATCTATATGTACCTGAAAGACAATACTCTCCCTCCCAACTTGTCTCGCAATCAAAAACGAAACTTCATTTGTCAAGATACCTGACATACACTTATCATGGATATCCTTTATCGCTGAGGTCTTGATGGAACTCTCCTTCGATGTTTGGAACTTGATGAATTTGAAACAACTTTATAGGAAGTTCATGAAGGTGTTTGTGGAACTCATTCGAGTGGTTTAACCTTAGCCAAGAAACTCCTCTGTCTGGGATATTACTGGCCAACTATGGAGAGGGATTCTTTTCAGTTCATCAAGAAATACCAAAAGTGTCAGATTCATGGAAATCTCATCCATGCACTAGCACAAGAATGTTAACCTTTTGCATCAACATGGCCCTTTTGTTAGTGGGGATTGGACCTCATGGGGAAAATTCATCCATCTTCATCAAATGGACACAAGTTCTTTATCACATCCATTGAGTATTTCATGAAGTGGATTGAAGTTGTACCTCTAATCACCATCACATGAAAACAAATCTTGTCCTTCATCTTGAACTACATCATCTTTTGGTATGACATCCCTTAATCCATTATCACTGACAATGGAAAACCTTTCAAAAATCAGGATGTTGATGAACTTTGTGAGAGGTTTAACATCTAGCATTGGTTTTCTACACCATATTATCCTCAAGGAAATGGCCAAGAAGAGGCCTCAAACAAAACTATCCTAAAAATCTTGAAGAAAATTGTCAATGATGTTGGATGTGACTGGCATGTTCAACTAAACCCTACTTTGTGGGATTCTCAAACTAGCATCCACACCTTGACAGGAGCTACATCATACACTCTAGTCTATGGATTAGAAGCCATTCTACCTATTGAGGTTGAGCTACCATCACTCTGTGTGTCTCTAAAAGGGATCATTTTAGATGAGGATTACAGAGTGTCTAGGTTACAAGAATTGGAACTCTTGGATGAACATCATTAGCATGCAATGGATCACCTAAAAACCTATCAATAGAGGATATCCAGAAGGTACAATCATAGATTCAAGCCTAGAACATTTTAGGTGGGTGATTTAGTCCTAAAAAAGAATCCCCATAATCAGCAAGATCGAGAGAAGGGAAATTTTGAACCAAACTAGCTAGGTCCCTTTGTCATTATGTCAGTCTTCAAATCAGGAGCATATCAGCTATCCACACTAGAAGGGGAATTGTTTCATGAACCCCTCAACAACTTGCATCTTAAGAAATTATACACCTAAATTATCTAGTGCATAAAAAAAGTCAAAAAATACCAAAAACATCATAAAAGAGTGCTGAAAAAATGGTTATCTTGATGAAAACCTAGAAAATAGGCATCTCAGTAACAACCAAAAAAAAAATCATAAATCAAAAAAATCATAAAAATCTAAAAAAGTACAATAAAAGCAAATAGTGAAAACCTGGAAACAAGTGCTATTTGTGATAGGTTAGCTTTTCCATCTATTTGAGCATGTTGACCATTCGCTTTCATCATTCACTTTCACCATCTATTTTCCTATCCTTGGAAAGCACCATGTACATATCTTAGCATCGCAGTCGTGTCTCACCCAACAGGCACCACAACATCAATCCAGATCGGAATATGATCATGAAGTGCATGGATTGATGCAAGCCAATGCATCTCTAGTTCATATCAGGAGGGGTAATTACCCCTAGCATCCCTCTAAGATACTCAAAGGTATCTTTTGGCAATAGCTTGGTGAAAATATCCGCAATCTATTCTTTGGTAGGTACATACTCCAGTTTGATTTCTTTATCACTTACTTTCTCCCTCAGAAAGTGAAACTTGATTGATTTATGCTTTGTCTTAGAGTGTAGCACCGGATTCTTCAATATGTTTATTTCACTTGAGTTGTCACAGTATATGGAAGTAGGCTCATCATATACAACTTTGATATCTTTCAGCATCTGTTTCATCCACAACACTTGAGTATAATTATTTGCAGCAGCAATATACTCTGCCTTAGTATTAGATAGGGAAATGGAATTCTGCTTTTTACTCAACCAAGACACCAACTTCTTCCCTAGGAAGAAGGCACCACAACTAGTGTTTTTTCCTATCATCTACATCTCCTAAATAGTCTACATTAGTATAGGCACTTAAGATAAGATCATCATCTTTAGGATACCAAAGCCCAAAATCAATTGTTCCTTTCAGATATCTAAAAATTCTCTTTACAGTAGTCACATGAGATTCTTTTGGGTCAGCTTGAAATCTTGCAACCATACACACAACATTCATGATTTTTGGTTTGGTCTAAGTTAAGTAGAGAAATCTACCAATCATTGAATTGTATCTTGTTTGATTTTACTTATGAGAATCATCATTCTATGTTAACTTGCATCCAGTTACAATGGGTATACCAACAAGCTTTGAGTCTTCCATGCAATACTTCTTCAACAACTCTCTCACATATTTGGACTAAGATATGAAAATCCCATTGTCCAACTGAGTGACTTGCAATCCTAGAAAGAAATTCATCTCTCCAATCATACTCATTTCAAATTCACTTTTCATTTTATCAGTAAACTTCATAGATAGATCATCATCTCCAAAAATAATGTCATCAATAGAGACTTCAATAATCAATTCTTTATAATGATCCAACTTAAAATACGAGTTACCATCAGTAGTACCTTTATTGAATCCAAGCTTTAGTAAGTATTTATCTAGTCTAGCATACCAGGCTCTGGGGGCTTGCTTGAGTCTATACAGTGCTTTCTTCAATCAACAAACCATGTCTTCCTTATCAATCAGTTGAAATCCATCTGGTTGTTCAACATATACCTCTTCTTCTAACTCACCATTTTGAAATGCTAACTTCACATCCATTTGATAGAATTTATAGTTCTTATATGCGACATAAGCAAGAAATAATCTTACAGCTTCAATTCTAGAAATAGGGGAAAAGGTTCCTTCAAAATCAATACCTTGCATTTGTGAGTACCCTTTGCATACCAGTCTTGCTTTATTTTGAACCACTTCACCTTGTTTATTCAACTTATTCTGAAAGACCCACTTAGTACCAATTACATTTTTGTCTTTAGTTCTAGGGACAAGAATCCATGTATCATTCTTTTCAATTTGGATCAATTCTTCATTCATAGCTTCCATCCAATTTTCATCATTATAGGCGTTATTGACATTGTTAGGCTCAGTCTTGGAAATCAGACAATACTCTTCTACAATCCTTCGTCTAGTTTGCACACCTTTATTCATATCTCCTATAATTTATTATTTAGAATGATTTAAGTTTACATACCTCAGAATTTTAGGATTCTCTCACACTCCGGTTCTTCAGTTCTTTCTTCTGCACTTCCATTTGTCTCTCCTTCCTAACTTTCTTGATTCACCAGAACAATTTGAGCTTGATTCTGTGTCTAAGCATTCTTCCCTTTGTTTTTACTATCTTGTAGGTCATTTAAATCATATCCACAGTATTTGGATGATCTAGCAGAGTCCTCATCAACTTTGACATTTGCACTTTCAACCATTTTCCTCAATCTTCTATTATAGCACTAGTAAGCCTTGCTTTTAGTAGAGTAACTTAGAAAGATTCCTTCATCACTCCTTGCATCAAAATTTCCTATGTCCTCATCTCTCTTAATATAACACTTTCTTCCAAATATCTTGAAATATTTAGCAGTAGGCTTATAACCAAACCATAGTTCAAAAGGAGTCTTACTAGAAATACCATTGACATTTACCCGATTTAGAGTGTACATAGCAGTGTTTGTAGCTTCTCTCCAATAGATGTGAGGCACATTTCCTTCCAACATCATTATTCTAGCAACATCCATAATTTTTTTGTTCTTCCTTTATACAACTCCATTCTGTTGAGGGGTTCGAGAAGCAGATAACTATCTTCCGATTCCATGCTCTTCACAGAAAGAATTGAACTCTCAGGAAGTAAAATCACCACCTCTATCTGACCTTAGGCATTTGATGTTCAGACCTATCTCATTCTCTACCATAGCTTTGAAACTTTTGAACTTATCTAATGCTTCACATTTTTCTCTTAAGAAAGCAACCCATATCATCCTAGAGTAATCATCAATAACAGCATAAAGTACCTTTCTCCTTGTAGACTTCTAATTCTAGAGGAACCGCATAGATCAATATGTACCAGCTCCAGTATTCTATTAGTATGATGTTGTTTACTTTGAAAAGAAACTCTAATCTATTTTCCCATTTGTCATTCCTTGAATATTGTGTTAGTAGGATTTACTAGCTTAGGTAGATCTCTTACTGCTTGAGTGGAGCTTACCTTGACAATGTTATCAAAATTCACATGACACAACCTCCTATGACATAACCAACTTTCATCCACTTGAGCAATCAGAAGACTTACATCAGCACTCAAGTGAAAAATATTACCTTTGTCTTTGTACCTGAATCAATTTCATTTCTAAACTTCCAAGTATCCTGCATCTTCCATTTTTTAACTGAATATTGTAACCCTTGTCCACCATCTATCCAGCACTCAACAAGTTGTGCTTCAAGCCTTCAACATAAAGGACATCATCAATGTTATGTTTACCACCAAGACAAATAGATCCTCTGCCACAAATCACATCAACATTTTTATCTCAGAATCTTACAATCCCACCATCATATTTCTTAAGATTTACAAATTTTCTTTTGTCACCATTCATTTGATGTGAGCATCCACTTTCAATAACCCACTCATCATTTTCTTCAATTTAGGTTGCAAGAGCTTTCTCAACATTAGAATATTCAATAGCCATTGAACCATTTTCCTTGATAGCAATGAAATCCCATTCATCTTCATTTCCATTTTCTTTATTAGATTCTTCATTAGTCACACCTTCTTTAGCATAATAGCATTTCTTTTGAAATTTAGGTTTGTAAGGCTTGGACTTAGGAACTCTTTCAGGACACCTTGAATCAAACTGACCTATTTTACTACAAGAGAAACATTTAATAGGAAACTTTCCTTTATACTTACCTTGTCCCCCACCTTCTTTCTTCACAATCCGTGCCTCTAGCTCTTCTACCTATCTTTCTTCTTCTTCAAGTTGTTTCATCTCTTCCTCATACTTGAATGTCTTTCTAAAACTTTCTCCCAGATCATATCTTTGCATGTTTCTTCTGGATACAGAAGCCTTAAATGTAGATTTAGTCTTAAGGGTATAATCACCAAATTCACTCAACTCAAAAGCAACAAGTTTACCAATTAGCATATCTCTTATCACATTTGTCACTATTTTGATCTCTTCAATAGCATGAGCCTTTGATTTGTAAGAGGGAGGTAATGATCTGATCACTTTAGCTACAATTTATTGTTCATCCAAGGTACCACCGGCACATCTAATACCCATCACAAGATCATTTATTTTTTACATAAGAGAAGAAATATTTTCATCTTCACCCATCTTCAAGGTTTCATACTTTCCTTTCAAACTTGTTAGCTTAGCAACCTTCACAAGTGCATCTACTTCATACAAAGTTTCAAACTTCTTCTAGATCTCACGAGTTGTCTTTAGATCCATCATATTTGTCATTTTTGAATCTGTCAAAGCACTCAACAAAACTTCAATAGCCTTGATATTAGTCTCAACCTCTTTAACCTCATCAGGAGTGGAAGGCCCATTCTAAGGAATAACATATCTTTTCTTTGTAATCTTCCGAAAGGGTTCATCATTACACCTCAAATGATATTCCATTCTTTCTTTCCATAGTGGGTAATTTGTTCCATTGAATCTAGGACTGTCCTTATATGATTCCATCTTGGATCACCTCAAGCTTTTAAACTTCTTCAAAGGAACCTGCTCTAATACCAATTTTTGGAAAAACAAGGACAAAAAATTAAGAGGGGGGTGAATCAATTGTCACAGAATATTTAAAATTTTCAAACTTAACTTTACTTAATCTTAGATATGTTGAATTAACAATTAACCATAGAAAATCATCACATCTGAAACACATAGAACACCAATATTTTTACGTGGAAACCCTGTTAGGGGAAAAACCATGGTGGATGTCAGTCCACAATATTATACCCTGTTAAAAGTATAAAGAAGAATAATGGGAATACACATGCATTGAGGCACACTGCCTAGAGCTCACTACCCAAACAAGACACACTGTCTTATAGAAATTTGGATTAGATCCACAGGGTATGAACTGAGAAAATAGCTTCTACAAAACCCTGATTACAGTTCTGGTTAAGCACAAAAATAATCCTTCACACTCTTCTCTGCAATCGAATGATTAGACCTTTATTCACACATTTTCTCTTCCTCTTCTCTCACACACACTTATGTACACTTCACTTCACTCAAACAATCACTCTTATATATCCACAACATGAATTACATAAACAACTTTGTTGGCCAAAAGAGATATGAAAATATAAAACATATACACAATGTCAGCCCAAATTTACCAGTAAAATTCAAATGCAAATCAAACACCATCAGACACAATGTAATGAATACTTAAAACAACTTCCTTGAGTGTGCCAAACATTCAAATTTTAAACTCCAAGGATCCACAACATGTTACAACCACCATGTCAGCCAAGAACATAAAAACACAAACACACAAGAGAAAAATCACCGACCACAAACACACCAATGAAAATGGATGTGCAAAAAAGATAGAAAATGATCTAGAAACATCCACAAGCACCATAAAACACCAGAGAATCATCTACAGTAATTGAACTTACAAAAATAACTTGATCTTCATTCAGGAACACAAGCTGAAGTAGCAAAATAACTGTCAAAATACAAATCTTCATAATTTGCTCAAGACTTCACATGGACCTCTGAAACTTCTAGTGGATAAACTAGATACACTCAGGAAGAAAACCTTTAGTCCAGAACAACTGAATGACAAGGTACTAATCAAGACACCTTCAAGACCTTCACTATTCCACTGACAACCTGTAGCACTTCTTATTAAAATTTTCTCAATATCCTTGACATATACAACTTTCAATACAACAATGCTAATAGTGTTGACATCAATGATGACCACATATCCAAAACACAACCACAACATCCAACACAACATTTGTATCAAATGTAAAATGTTCATAGACAATGCTCTCAAGGAACTCATCAATGTGTTGCTTTGTTTGCTCATGGCCACATTCTAACCCTGTGTCAGATGCATCATCAGAGTTTTTAGCAAAGAGTGGGTTATCTCTATAGTAATAAGGGTCACCATTTCTCATCTCAAGTAAAGTTGGAGGCTCATCAAATAAAGGATTTTTTTGTACTTTCATTTTCTTCATGAAAACTTCTTCCTCCTTAGCATGAAGGTCCAAATCTTTTGAATCATAATTTTACTCAAATTCATTATAATCACTCGAAGAGCCTATAGACACTTTTTCAACTTCATCCTCATAATTTGTAGTTAGCATCATTGACTCACATTCTAAAAAATATTCACATGAAGAAAATTTTTCACTCTCAAGCAAACATACATTCCCATGGTTATCAACATATCCCCTACTTGAGGCAAAGGATTCCATATCTACTTCATAAGAATAATCATAATCAATAGAGGAATGACCAGACTCAATTCCATCACAACTACTATAGCTAGAAAACTCACCATTGAGACTATGTTCAGGTTCTTCAAACTGAATCCCTAAACTTTCATTTCTAATATCTTGTTCATAGATTTGCAATGGAGTATCAACAATAGCTACACCATTATTATTGATCAAATCATGACATGGGATGACCTCTTGTACCTCTTTTAGTTCTTCACTATCTAGGACATTCCAGGGATGAAAAATCATGCACATCTACTTTGTCATCATACTGTGTATCTTAATTTTCATCACTGTTATATTGATCTACATATATTCTACTTGTGAATTGATTACAATCATTACATTCTCCCATTCAACAAGATGGATATTCATATTATGATACACTCTCTTCACTTTTTGCATTTTCTTCTAATTTTTCTCAATAGGATAGACACCACTAACATTATGAGGCATCACATGTTGTGCATAATCAAATTTAGATCTTTATACAATATTTATCCAATCAATTAATTGGTCAAAGCTATAAGGCTTCAACTCCTTTGGAAAAGTACTTAGCCCTTACTTGTAGATTTCACAAAACAAATCAATGCACATTGAATCTTCAGGTCTAACATTTTTGGGTACTTCCAACAAGGCATCCAAAAATATTGAGAAAAAATCATAGGGCGATTATTTCTCATGTCTTTTCATTTCATTCAATTTTTTAACAGAAGACAATTGATCAACTTTGCTTAAATTTTGTTGATGTTCAGCTTGGAGCTCACAATGATCCACATATTGTGGTGATGGGGAAATCAAAATGACAGAAGCATTATCATCTCAATAGACATTTCTACTACCTAATCCACTAGTTCCATTTGTAGGAAATGTACAAGGATAACCAACATTGGTAGCCAAATACCCTTTCATCATTGAATACTTTAAGTTGTTTTCAATATTCATGGAAATTTGATATGCTTGATGCAATGTTGTGGGCTCTTCGTCTCTTAACAAATAACTCATTTCTTCATAAAATGCACCTAAGTATACAACCAAACACACTACATCATTTGGTCTTATACTCTTTGGAATATCCCTTATTTCCTTGAAAAATATGAGATTAAAAGTTGGGACTAGCTCATCCTCTTCTTTCTCCATCCTCATAAACTTTTGTCTTATTGAGATTGGATCAATTCTTTCACCAAATTGCTCCATGAACACTAATTTAAACTAATCCTAGGAATGTATAAACGATGCTAGTAAATAAGAGAACCAATCTCTTGCATCTCCTTTCAGAGACTAAAAAAAAACCTCATGACAACATCCTCAAAATAGAACTCATAATATCCATCACATCAACAAATATTTGCAAATGCTTGCTTGTTGATTCATACTTCTCACCATTTAATTTTGGTGCGTTGTCTCTGAATTTAGATGGAATGACATTGGGGTAACCATTGATGCTACTAAAATTTATAGCTCTATACATTTTAGTACTAAAATTTCTTTGACATGACAAGAGTTTCCCACCATGCATAGTTATATTCAGATCCACACCAGGATGAACAAATTTATAATGCATTTTCTCACACCTTTACAAGGCTCTTAACATTTACCTTGTAATTGCACAAGGAAATTCAAACTCCCTTTGCAATTATGATCTTAAGCCTTTACGATGCAAATTTTCTATCTCTACTTTACTTGAGATCCTCTAATAAGTAAAGTTCAAAGATAAACATACTTCTTTGTCACAATACATAAATTTCAAGTTACACTCTAGAAGCATGTAAAATTACCACTACTATTCCCTCTCTTAGTGCTATATCACCTAATTGGAAACCATTTACATCTTAAGTCTTGAAGACTTCTCATAAACTAATTGCAAACATAATAATATTTTCTTTAGATTTATGAGAATACCTAGAAACTTGTAGCAATTGTTAACCTTTCTTCTTGACTAAAAATTTGTAGATCTTGGACTTTCTTGTATTCTTTATCAGGTTCTTTAGATAGAGTCACCACCTCTCTTTACAGAGGATTAAACTTCAAGAAGTATGAAGTTATTTCAAGGTAAATCTCATTCTAGGTCTTGTCCAATAGCAGAGTCACACTCAAATCCTTTGAAATTTGTTGCAACCAAACCTTTTCCAAGTCCAAGAACTTCTCAACATCTGAACCAAAAGTTTAGATCCACTAAATAATTGACTTTGTGATACAATAGTCTACAACTAGAGATAAAAAAAAATCCCTAGTAGAGTCACCAATTCTATCGGTGTTTTTCTAGCATAACCTTGAAATCCTCTAAAGTGTAGCCAACCATTATGCTCAAGAATCTTCAAAGTCAATGTCCAACAAATGAGTAAGGATTTTGAGGCATTTACTCCTACTCTTTAGGCTCTGTGAGACCTAGGAGGGTATTCCTTGTTGTGTTCATGTGATACTCATTTGATTGAGAAAACTTCTATACACAGATCAATTCCTATTAAGTGCAAATAGATATTATTCATTAAAGATTTGGCTGACCTTTGAAAAAATTACTATCTATTGCTAGGAATTAGGTGAAGCTTCAGATTCATACATTATAATTGAAAGTTTTTATGATTTTCATTCTTATTCTAAATCCCTAGCCGAGTGCATTGCTATCTCATTTATCTTTAAGGTGACCTAATGAAGAGACCAGTGCTTCATCTATTGGTATAACAGAGTCAAATTTGTAACAACTAGTAAAACATTAGCCATTTAACTCAAAAATTGGTGGAATATTGTCATTCTACTTTGTAGTTTTCAACTCACTTCATCTCAAACATAGCTTTGTTGGATGTTGTAGATGTATTGCTGATATGTGGTTGTCATTGATGTCAACACTATTATCATTTGGTGTATTAGAGGCCGTATATGTCGAGGATATTGAGAAAATAGTAAAAGAAACGGTTCCAGGTTCCTAGTGGAATTATGTAGGTCATGAAGGCATCTTGTTAGTTACATTGAATTTTAGTTGTTGTGGATTAAATGGTTTTCTACTGAGTGTATCTAGATCATCTACCGGAAGTTTCAGAGGTCCGCGTATAGATTTGATCATGTTGTGGTCTGACAGTGTTTAGGTGGTCTCTGTCAGTGTTCCTAAGTAAAGTTTGTGTGATCTAGAAATTTTAGTTGTTGTGGATGTCTCTCTATTGTTTCTTGGTTCTCTTGGATGTTTCTAGATCATGCTCTATCTTTGTGGTACATCCACATTGATCGGTGTGCACGTGGTCAAAAAATTTTCTTGCATATGTTAGGTTTTTCTTGTTCTTGGCCAACATGTTGGTGGTAGCAAGTTGTGGATCTTTGAGAAGGAAGTAATTGAAGTATATTGTGTTGGAGTTGTTAATTTGGGTCTCCAATATGTTTTGGCTAACCTTGGTGGATTCACATTAAAAATTTATTTGTAAATTTGGGCCGACATTGCAAATATGTTTTATTTTCTAGGCCGACTAAGTTGTTGATGCAATCCCATGATGTGGATATATAAGTGCGATTGTTTCATCGATGTAGTGTGTGGAAAAGGTGCTTCGTGTGCTGGGTGTGCTCTTATGTGTGTATGTGTGAATATCATTTGATTGCAAAGAAAAGTGTGAAAAATATCGAGTGAAGTGTGAAGAGTGAAAAGAGGAGTTTTCTGTGCTTAATTGGAACTGTAATCACGCATGTGCAAAAGCTAATTTTTTAGTTCATACCCTCTAAATTTTAATCCTATTCTATATTATTGGGCAGTAAGCCCCTTCTGTAATTGAGTAGTGAGCTCTAGGCAGTGTGCCTGAATGCATGTGCATTCCCCTTTATTGATTTCATTATACTTTTAACAAGGTATAATCTTGTGGACTAACATCCATCGTGGTTTTTCCCCTAGTAGGGTTTCCACATAAAAATATTGGTGTTCTCTGTCTCTCTGATGTGTTAATTTTCTATGGTTAACTTCTTATTCATCAGATATGAGATTAAGTTAAGAAAAGTTTGAAAAGTTTATCATTCTATGACAACTAATTCACCCCTCTCCTCTCAATTGTCTGTCCTTGTTTTTCCAACAAGCTTCTTACCAAATCCTATGCTCTTTCCTCACAAGCCTATGACCTTATTCTAGTATTTGATCAATTATTTGAATTGAAGTAGAAATAAATCCACACGTTCAATTAAAAAAATGAAGATAAACAAAAAGATCATTGACCATTTCATTCATAATTTGCAAAAGAATTACATAGAAGAGTATATATTCTAGAACTAAGATTTTCTTCCATATTTGTGGCTTCCATAAAGTAATTTTAAGATCCTTACATACATGACTCAAACCCTAAACTCCGTACTATTCTATTCATCAATATTTTTTACAATATGCTTCTTCCTGAGCTTAGCTTTTGGCCCAGACCATTATGAGACTCAAAATTCAAACCCCTTGTAATGAGCCTTGAAATCCCTTTTATAGAACAAGGGGGCAACAAGAACTAACTCAATAAAAGTTACATTTTATTTCAAAACTAATTTCATCTAAATTTGAGATATTCCCCAAATGGTTATACGCAATCATTTGCAAAATAGGGGAAAACAAAATTTCACACCATTTATTGAAGAGAAACTAGCCGATACTTCCAAAATCATCGTTAGCCATTATTGAGCCTCCATATTCCATGTCCACATTAAACAAATAAATTCTTCATAATACCATCCAAAAGGAACCTAGTTAGAAAAAAAGACACAAAACACCACCAAAGCAATATTATCACTAAAAAAACAATCCTACTCAATTAGAACCAGAATACTATTGGAGTTAAAATGAAACTAAGAGGGGGGGGGGGTGAATCAGTGTCTTAACAGATTTGACCAATTTTCACAAAATCAAAAACCATAGCTCATATATTTTCTAAATATACTCTAATTAATGCATTCATGAGTTGAATGCAATCATTTATAAAAAAATTTGAGAAAAGTAATAACCAAACAGTGAACTGAAATAATCAACAATATAATAAAACAAAGGGAACTCAGAAGAACAAGAGGACTCCAGATTTTACCGAGTGGAAAACCCTCCTGGGGTATAAAAACCACTCCCTAAATGCCTTCCTGGCTTAATATTTTAAACAATAGTTCACAATGCCTTATAGGCTAATTTTTGAGCACCCACTCATGGATCACTAGCCCCTCATTTTGAGACACCCATCTCAAGTAGTACCAACCCCTCAAATTATGTTTTGAACAATAATAGTGACTCAGAGGATTTCTCTATTTTCAGTTAAGCATATATCTTTCTACAGAGTTCATTCATACATTTCCATATCTAGACAAGAAATGATACTCTCAGAATTACATTCAACAACCCTTACAGTTTTCAACACTGGTATTTATTTACATTTCAAGTATGTCTATTGGAGAAATCTTCAAAAAAAAATTCACAAGATCCTCAAATTCTCTTTGCTGATTTTGAATACAACGCTGAATACTGACAGATTGTCGATGATGATTAAAAATCGATAGCAACGCTTATCTCGAGAGCTGTAAAATCATCCAAACAATGTAACAGCTCAAAAATAAACTCAATGTATATTCTTCCATGTAACAGCTTTGAGACTCAATGCAATCAATGATGTCAACCTATAACTATATTTTGAAGTTTCCATAAACAACCACAGATATTGAGATTTCATTAACCACTCGCTGAGACACAAGAGACTTTATGCCCTTCTGTTTCACTCACTTTCATAGTTTCCTTTTCTTTATTTTCTTTCGCTATGACCCAGCGATGTTGAGAAGACCTCTCGTAGACCACATAATGTTCTATCGAAAGCCCTCTTAAGAGTCGCTGTAACCATCAACCGTCGGGGAGACGTTTCATAGAAAATACTTCGTTTTGCCGAAGGTCATCCTTTCACCCCATGTTGCTGAGACAATACAAAGTTGGGGAGATGCTATAGAGAATGGTCTATGTTTCAATGAAACATTTCAAGCTCATCCTAGATCGCCAAGATAGTATCAATCTCACAATAACATAAATCTTTTTTCCTTATGTGCATCGCTATAACATTATGATATTGGGGAGACCTCCTGTAGAGTTCACCATGTCTTTCCGAAAGTCTTCAATCACTTTTGTTTCATTGTGACAAAATTTTTCTCTCATTGATGCACCCTTCTAATCTTATGAGGGTTGATATAAAATACTAATTTCGGGTAGACCTCTTGTAGAAAGCTTCATGTCGAATCAAAAACCTCATCCACTCTAAGTTGCTGAGACAAATCATTCTTTATGCCGACAAGGAGCCTTTTGTTTTCCATCGGCGAGACTAAGCTCACTCACCGAGACCTCATACTGATATCCCTAACTCTTATCGATAAGCCTTTTGTGCCAAGTTGGTAAAACACCATGAGATTGCCATGACTTTTCATCAAAGCCATAACTCACATCGATAAGCCTCCATTTGCATACGGTCGGTGAGACAATATGAATCCGTTGAGATACTAAACCGAATACTCCAAGTTTGGCCAAAGTGAAACTTTTAATGCGCCCGTCGGTGAGACCAGAAGAGTTCACTAAGACCATATGACGACGCCACAACTCTTCGCTGATAGACTTCCTCATGCACTAGTCGGGGAAAGAATATGTCTTTACTAAGACCTTGGCCCAATGGCCAAACACATGCCGATAAGCTTGTTCTGAAGTGAGTCAGTTTGTCATTGCATGTTTGATGAAACCTTACACCGAAGATGATTTCCTTTGCCAATATGCCCATTCTCCAATCGGTGAGACAAGGTAATTTCGCTGTGACCACATACCGATGGAAAAAGCTTATGCCAAAAGACCTTTCTGCTATTGCCAAAACAAAAAGAAGCTGTTGTTGCCCAAACAAAAAGAAGTCTTGCTGACAGCTGCCAGAATGTTAAATTCAATCGACATGACATTAGAAATTTCTTGCCGATAGGCAACACAAACATTTCAAAAAGGATCAGAGAGACCCTGCCATACTCATGTCAATATGAGTGAGCCCAAAAGAGAAACAACCAAAGCCTGTGATAAGCAAGGAGAACCATCCTGAGATAGATTATCAATGAGAACAAACTGAAAGAGATTTTATCAAGGAAAAACTATAAACACAACTGAAATTCAACAAACTCCCCCTTTGTCCTTGATGGAAAAACACCAAAGACTCTCCCCCTTTTTGCCTCAAGGCAAAGAATATAAGAACACAACTGAGAAGCCAATCAAAATACCATGAGAAACAACTGTAAAAAAAAATAACAGTGCAGCAACCAAGAATGTAGGAGAGTTGTAAGTGAATTAAAACATATAACTCCTGCTCCCCCTAAGCCAATGTATGGAATATCAGAGAAGTAAAGATTGAGAGATAACTCCCAATCAAAGTCTCAACCTTTCAAATAACTCTTTAGCTAAGGGCTTAGTAAAAAACATCAGCCACCTAATCTTGAGAGCCAACAAACTATAAACAGACTTCATTAGCCAAAACCTTTTCTTGAAGAAAGTGAAACTTGATAGCAATATGTTAGTGTGAGAGTGCAAAATAGGATTTTTGGAGATACTTATTGCACTTGTGTTATCACAAAGAATAGAAATAGGTTTAGGAATTTCAATACCCATATCAGATAGAGTTTGACTCATCCAAAGAACTTGAGTACAACATGAAGTGGTAGCAATGTATTCTACTTCTATAGTAGAGAGAGAAATGGATTCTTGTTTCTTGCTGTGCCATGCCACTAAATGATCACCAAGAAAGAATGCAGCACCACTGGTGCTTTTTATATCATCCAAACAACCAACTCAGTTAGCATCAGTATATGCAATCAGTGAAAAATCAGTGCTTCTAGGATACCAAAGGCCATAATTAAGAGTGCCTTGAATATATTTAAAAATCATTTTAACAGCAGTGACATGGGATTCTTTAGGTGATGCCTAAAACCATGCAACAGTGCAAACTACCTGCATAATGTCAGGTCTAGAGGTAGTTAAATATAACAGACTGCCAATCATTGATCTATATTCAGTTTAATTTGTATCAAGGGAATCATCAACCTTAGCAAGTTTGCATCTAGTAATCATTGGAGTGCTAACTGGATGGCATTCATCCATTTGAAATCTATTAAGCATCTCTCTACCATACTTGGTTTGATAAAGATATATTCCATTTTCACGTTGAGAGATTTGAAGACCCAAGAAGAAATTTAATTCTCCTAATAATGACATTTCAAATTCAGATTCCATTAGCTGAGAGAATTTTTTACTTAATGTAACATTGTTGTAGCCAAAGATAGTGTCATCAACATAAATTTCAACAACCAAAATATCAAAACCTTTAGTTTGAACATAAAAATTGCTATCTACACCTCCTCTAAAAAAACCATTTGAAAGCAAATGACTATCGAGCCTAGAGTACCAAGCTCTAGGTGCTTGTTTTAAGCCATAGAGGGCCTTTTTCAATCTGTAAACATGATTAGGCTTATCTTTGCACATAAATCCTTCAGGTTGTTCAACATAGACCTCTTCATCTAAATAGCCATTTAAAAAAATAGTTTTGACATCCATTTGATAAAAAATAAAGTCTTTATAAACATAATAAGCCAAGAATATTCTGATAGATTCTAATCTAGCAACAAGTGCAAAGGTTTCACAAAAATCAATACCTTCTTGTTGAGCATAGCCTTTGCAGAAAAATCTTGCTTTGTTGTGAATGACATTACCATTTTCATCAAGTTTTTTTTTGTATATCCATTTGCCTCCAATGACATTTTTGTCATCTGGTCTTGGGACTAACTCCCAAGTCTGATTTTTATCAATTTGATCAATTTCTTCCTGCATAACATTAAGCCAACATGAGTCTGTGAGAGCTTTATTAAAAATTTTAGGCTCAAACTAAGTAACTAGACAGAAAGCTATTTGATCCTTTTCATCAGATTCTGCAACCTTTCTTCTAGTTTGAACTCCTGCATTTTTATCCCCAATAATTTGATCTTTGGGGTGATATTTAGATAGAGCTTTTGATGCAACCTTTTCAGGACTTGCTATTTCAATACTAGGGCTTGCTGACTCAATTCCTTCTGAAATAATTTCTAGTTCAAGTTCTTCTTCATTATCCTGCAAAGATTCAGCATACAAATGTGATCTGTCATCAAATTTTACATTAACAACTTCAACTATCTTATTAAGCCTTTTGTTAAGGCATTTATAAGCTTTGTTGTGAGTTGAGTATCCCAAAAAGATACCCTCATCACTTTTTGATTGAAAACTCCCAAGATTATCATCATCCTTTTTGATAAAACACTTACTTCCAAAAATTTTAAAGTATTTGATAGAAGCAGTTTTTCCATTCCACAGTTCATAAGGAGTGTGTTTATATTTTACTCTAATCTGCACTCTATTCAAAATGTATAAAGCTGTATGAACAACTTCTTTTCAGTACATATTAGGCAACTTAGCTTCATCTAACATTGTTCTAGCCATTTCTTTTACAGTTCTGTTTTTACGTTCAACTACCCCATTTTGTTGAGGTGTTTTTGTTGTAGCATACTATCTTTTAATGTCGTGTTGTTCACAGTAATTAATAAACTCTTGAGATGTGAACTCACCTCCTTTGTCAAATCAAAGACATTTAAGTTTCAAATCAGATTCCTTCTCAACCAATTTACGGAAGATTTTAAACCTTTCAAATGCTTCTAATTTTTGCTTAAGAAATGTGACCCAAACCATTCTTGTATAATCATCCACAAACATCATAAAGTACCTTTCACCATTAATAGACCTTGTTTTGGTTGGTCCACATAAATCAGTGTGCACAAGTTGTAAAGGTTTTGAAGAAGAATGTTCTTTTGTTTTGAAGCTGATTTTAGTTTGTTTACCACTTAGACATTCTTTGCACACAGAATTTTCTAGCTTGTTAAGTATTGGTAAACCTCTAATATTTTGATTCTTACTTATTCTAACCATATTTTCAAAGTTTATGTGTCCTAATCTTTTATGCTATAACCAGCTTTCTTCAATTTGGCTCATTAAAAACATACCTTGATTATTGTCATTGCTTGATGTGTCGGGAAGATTGTACACATTTCCTTTTGTCCTCCTTCCAACTGCAATAGCCTTTCCTAGCTTGTTTTTAATCTCACATCCCTGCGAAGTGCAAAGAACATGATAACCACTATCATAGATTTGACTAACACTTAGAAGATTGTGCTTGAGACCTTCCACATAGTACACATTATAGATAGGAGTGTCTTCATTTAGAAGAAGTGAACCTCTACCTTTAATTTGAATACTAGAGTTATCACCAAACTTAACATATCCACCTACATAATCTTCAAGATTTACAAACTTATCCTTTTTGCCAGTCATATGGTTAGAACATCCACTGTCCAGGACCCATAAGTCCTTTTTCTTGGAATGAAAAGTTGTTTGAACCAACATATTTTGCTCAATGGTGTTGACTGTCTTAGGTTTCCAAATCTTTTTAAATTTTTGTTGTTTAGATTGCAGATTAGTTCTTTGTTTGATAGAATGTCCCAAAGCATTGCATTTAAAACATCTAATTTGTCTAACAAAACCATAGTGTTGCCTAAGACCAAACCTGGGTATTCTAGGATTCATAAGTCTACAAGTACTCACCTTATGGCCAAATTTGTTGCAGAAAAAAAATAACCATAGAAGAAACGATTGACTCTGTATGAAGATCTATTACCTCTTAAAGACTAAACATGATCCTTACCAAATTCTAAGTGATTTGAACCAGAACCTTTGACTTTAGAAGAGGGGTTTTGTTTTGCATGCTCAAATGAGCAATCACCCTTTTCAAAACCAACGCCAGTTTTATCTTTGTACATCTTCTACTTGCTGAGCATCTCATCCAATTTTAGAGTGCCTTTATATTTCTCAATGTCCTTTCTAAGATAGACTGCTTCTTGTTCTAGTTTTTGAATTTCTTGATCTTTGCAGCTTACAGTCTCTCAAAGACAGTCTTCAACTCTTTTAGCTTCTTCAGGTTGACTTTTCAGAGAGATCATTTCTTGATCTGGTTTGTGTTCTTGAGCTAGGACTTGTTTTTAAAGTTTTCTAACCTCTTGCAAAGCACATTTTAGCTCACTTTCAAGATCTACTACACCTTCTTCAATGTCAAAGGTGTTAGAATCATTTTGCTGAGTATTTTCAGCCATGAATAAAGTTTTATCTTCTTCAACTAATGAATTTTCAAACTCAATATCAGATTCATCCTTACTAAATAGACTTTTCTTCTTTTTGAAATTGAAGTTTCATTTAGGTTTGAAGGTCTTCTTCATAGGCTATTTTTTTGTTGTCCTGTTGTCACAAATTTGATCATCATAGGGGCACCTTGCAGCAAAGTGTCCTATTTTGCCACAGTTAAAACATTTAAAGGGAAGTTTTCCCTTATATTTTCTTGATCCTTTTTTAAATCTTCTAACAAAATGGGATTCTTTAGAATCAGACAACTCTGATTCACTGACTTCGACTTTTTCTTTCTTTTCAATGTTGAAGGCAGTTTCTTTACCTGTTGAATTGTTTTTGCTAGTTCCCATTTCATAGGAAGTAAGTATTCTTTTCTTCTAGGGCTGAAACCTTAGATTCAAATTTGGATGGTAAGGTTCTAACAAACTTTGTGACCACATCAAATTCATTAACCTCTTGACCTAGACCTTTCATTGAATTGACAACTTCATCTACTCTTAGGAAATATTCAGCCACTTTTTCATCATCCTTCATTTTCAACTCCTCAAACTGATGTTTGAGTGTACTGATTTTTGACAGTTTGACTTTCTCATTCCCTTGATATATAGTTTCAAGTTTTTCCCAAATTCCATGAGCAGATTTGTAATGCATGACTTTAATGAACACATCTTTAGTTAACCCACACAAGAGGGCATGCTTAGCTCTAGCATTTGTTTCATACTTCTTCTTTTTAGCAGCATCAATGGGAATAGTGGTTGGTACATTGTAATCTTCTAAAACAATGCACCAAACATCAACATCAAAAGAAACAAGAAAAGCTTCCATTCTGATTTTCCAGAACACATAATCAGTTCCATCAAAAAATGGAGCTTTGGATACAAAGGCACCGTCTTGAGTATGTGCCATTAAAAGAAAAACTCCAAGACCAAGATCAATCCAAGGTAATTAAACCTATCAGAGAACCCTATGCTCTAATACCAATTGTTGGAGTTAAAATGACACTAAGAGGGTGGGTGAATCAGTATCTTAACAGATTTGACCAATTTTCACAAAATCAAAAACCATAGCTCATATATTTTCTCAATATACTCTGATTAATGCATTCATGAGTTGAATGTAATCATTTATAAACAGAATTGAGAAAAGTAATAACCAAACAGTGAACTGAAATAATCAACAACATAGTAAAGCAAAGGGAACTCAGAAGAACAAGAGGAATCCATATTTTACCGAGTGGAAAACCCTCCTGAGGTATAAAAACCACTCCCTAAATGCATTCTTGGCTTAATCTTTTAAAAAAAAATTCACAATGCCTTATAGGTTGGTTTTTGAGCACCCACTCATGGAGCACTAGCCCCTCATTTTGAGACACCCATCTCAAGGAGTACCAACCCCTCAAATTATGTTTTGAACAATAATAGTGACTTAGAGGATTTCTCTGTTTTTAGTTAAGCACATATCTTTCTGCAGAGTTCATTCATACATTTCCATACAGACAAGAAATGATACTCTCATAATTACATTCAACAACCCTTATAGTTTTCAACACTGGTATTTATTTACATTTCAAGTATGTCTGTTGAAGAAATCTTCAAAATGTTTTTCACAAGATCCTTAGATTCTCTTTGCTGATTTTGAATACAAAGCTGAATACTAATAGACTATCAATGATGATTAAAAATCAATAGCAACTCTTATCCAAAGAGCTATAAAATCATCCAAAAATTTACAATAGCTCAAAAAGAAACTCAATGTATATTCTGCCATGTAACAGCTCTGAGATTCGATGCAATCAATGATGTCAGCCTATAACTATATTTTGAAGTTTCCATAAATGGCCACAGAGATTGAGATTTCATTAACCACTCGCTGAGACACAAGAGGCTTTACACCCTTTTGTTTCATTCATTGTCACAGTTGCCTTTTCTTTATTTGTTTTCACCATGACCCAGCGATGTTGGGAAGACCTCTCACAGACCACATGATGTTCTATTGAAAGCCCTCTTAAGAGTTGTTGTAACCATCAATAGTCAGGGAGATGTTTTGTAGAAAAGACTTCTTTTTTCCGAAGGTCATCCTTTCACCCCGTGTCACTGAGAGAATACAAAGTCAGGGAGATGCTATAGAGAATGCTCTATGTTTCAATGAAACATTCCAAGCTCATCCAGGATCACCAAGACAGTATCAATCTCACATCGACAGAAACCTTTTTCCTTATGTGCATCACTATAACATTATGATATCAAGGAGACCTCCTATAGAGCACACCATGTCTTTCCGAAAGTCTTTAATCACTTGTGTGTCGCTGTGAAAAAAAGTTTCTCTCACCGATGCACCCTTCTAAGCTTATGAGGGTCGATATAACATACCAAATTTGGGGAGACCTCTTATAGAAAGCTTCATGTTGAATTGAAAACCTCATCCACTCTGAGTCGCTGAGACAAATTTTTCTTTATGCCAACAAGGAGCCTTTTGATTTCCATTGGCGAGACTAAGCTCACTCGCTGAGACCTCATACCAATATCGCTAACTCTTATCGATAAGCCTTTTGTGCCAAGTCAATAAAACACCATGAGATTGCCATGACTCTTCATCAAAGCTATAACTCTCATCGATAAGCCTCCATTTGCATACGGTCGGTGAGGCAATATGAATTCGCTGAGATAGTAAACTGAATACTCCAAGTTTGGCCAAAGTGAAACTTTTAATGCACCCGTCAGTGAGACCAGAAGAGTTCACTAAGACCATATGGCGACGCCACAACTCTTTACTGATAGAATTCCTCATGCACTAGTTGGGGAGACAATATATCTTCGCTAAGACCTCAGCCCGACGGCCAAACACATGCCAATAAGCTTGTTTTGAAGTGGGTCAGTGTGTCATTGCATGTTCAATGAAACCTTACACCAAAGATGATTTCCTTTGTTGATATGCCCATTCAACCTCTGATCAATGAGACAAGGTAATTTCACTATGACCACATACCGATGGAAAAAGCTTATGCCGAAAGACCTTTCTGCTATTGCCATAACAAAAAGAAGTCTTGCTGATAGCTGCCGGAATGTTAAATTCAATCGACATGACATTAGAAATGTCTTGTCGATAGGCAACACAAACATTTCAAAAAGGATCAGAGAGACCCTGCCATACTCATGCCAATATGAGTGAGCCTGAAAGAGAAACAACCAAAGCTTGTGATAGGCAAGGAGAACCATCCTGAGACAGATTATCAATGAGAACAAACTGAAAGAAATTTTATCATCAAGGACAAACTGTAAACACAGCTGAAATTCAACAAATACACATGCCCACTTTGTGTCCTCACCAAGGTTAGAGAAGGCACCACTTCTTCTTCATCAATGTCCTTCAGGCTACCTATGACAACTAAGTAATAGTGGTAGCTTGATTCAATTTCAGTTACACTATCTGAGGGACCATCTGAGATTTCAATGGGAGAACTATGTTGCCCCATATAAACTCGATTGTACTTAATATTCTTCCTTACCTCCCTTATAGACCTCACAAGCTCCTTTTCTTTACACTTGGCCGCTACTCCCATGACAACTCGACTCCTTAAATAATAATTTCTCTTCACACCAACCTGCACTAACTTCTTACTATGGGCACCCTTCTTTCCCTTCTCCTTTGGAGGTAAAATAACTCCAAGTGTGTTTTTCTCATTCTCAAGAACATCATCATGTGACTCCTACAAGCTGAGTCTTCAAGACCTTCGTACTGGGGAGATGGACACAATGGACTTAGTCATTTTCATTGAAAATAAGTTGAGAGTAATAAGACTTTAAAATTACAGATTGACCCTTCGCTGGTTTCTAGAAAATATTGCAAAAGATAAAACTATCACCACTTTATTCACAAAATTAGAATTTTTTAGCTTTTGATTGTAGTTGTGAAAAAACACAAGCTATCAACTCCCATTTTTGAGAAGTTTGAGCATGTAGATCATCAATACTCAATGAAATCCCACACAAGCTAGCAGACAATCAACCGTTGGATCTTGCATCACGACCATTAATCACCCAAGTGCATCAAAATTTGTGTATCATATTCAATGGTTGTAGGAGAGTAATCATTCAAACACATCTAGATCGAATTTGAGTAATCCTGAATGTGTCTTATGTCATTAATGCTCACTCGCACAAAGAAAAATGACTATTATATTCATATCTCTAGTTTTAAATAATAGCCATTGATCTCCTGGTGAAGTGGTGCGTTGAACGACCCAGATTGATTCAACAAGTTTTGAATTCCATCAATATTGCTCACTGATCCTTCAGCCAATGAAATTTTTCCAACTAGATACCAACTTATCCATATGTGGTTTCCACCAATCTTCTCCAAGCAGAGGAAGAGATCCATGTATGACAAGCCTATTGATCCCATGACTTTTAATAAAGTATTATTTATATCATGTAGGATCATCAAGGAATGGCTGAGATTACTTCTTAGTATTCCATCGCGACCATTGATTTGAAGCTTCATGACATTGGGCATGATAGTGGAGACCAGGCCCTACACCTACAATGGGGCATGCGTCCATTGCCCATTGATCCTACAAGATTTGATAAACCATTTTTTATTTGTGCGGGGTTGCAGGGAACAGTCAAGATCTAACCTGTTGATTTGACGGCTAGCAATATTTGTACATGCACAAATGTTTGTCTTAAAAATGGGAACCAACTAGGTTGACAACATCTAAACCCTTAGGAATGAAGACTTAAGACTTAATTCATTTAGTAAAAAAAATTTGTTGGATGTTGTGGTTGTGTTGCTGATATGTGGTTGTCATTGATGTCAACACTATTAGTATTATTGTATTGAAGGTTGTATAGGTCGAGGATATTGAGAAAATTGTTAAAGGAAGAGTTGCAAGTTGCCAGTGGAATAGTGAAGATCATGAAGGTGCCTTGTTTTGTATGTTGAAGATCAATTGTTGTGGACTAAAGGGTTTATTGTTGAGAGTATCTAGTTCATCTACCTAAAGTTTCAGAGGTCCATGCGAAGATTTGATTGTGCTATGAACAGTTGTGTTCTGACAATATTTATGTGGGTTCTGTCAGTTTTCCTAATTGACGTTTATGTGATTTTGGTAATTTCTATTGCTTCAGATGATTCTCTATTAGTTCTTGTTGTTTGTGGATGCTTCTAGATAATCCTCTATCCTTGTTGTACATTTGTGTTGATCAGTGTGCTTGTGGTCAAATATTTTTCTCGGTATGTTCGTGTTTTCATGTTCTTGGCCAACATGATGGTTGTAACATGTTGAAAGTCCTTGAAGATTTAAATTTGAATGTTTGGAATGCTTGAAAATATTGTTTTAGGTTGCATCACAATATTAACCGACGGTGTTTTGCAAATTTATTTGTAAATTTGGGTCAACATTGTAAATATGTTTAATATTTTTGGCCGACAAGGTTGTTGATGTAATTTCATGTTGTAAACATATGAGAGTGATTGTTTGAGTGAAGTTAGTGTGTGTATGAAGTGAAGAAAAGCCAGAGAAGAGAAAGTGTGTGAATATTGATCTATTCATTCAATTGTAGAGCAGAGTGAGAAGAAGTTTGAGGGAAGTGTGAAGAAGGTTTTTTATGCTTAACTAGAACTATAATCAAGCTTGTGTAAAAGATATTTTCTCAATTCATACCCTACGGATCTAATCCATATTGTTGTGTATTGTTGGGCAGTGATACCTCTTGTATCTGAGTAGTGAGCTCTAGGCAGTGTGTCTGAATGCATGCATATTCCCATTATCTTTCATTATAATTTTAATAGGGTATAATATTATGGACTAAAATCCACCGTGGTTTTTCTCCTAACAAGGTTTCCACGTAAAAAAATCTTGGTATTCTCTATGTTTATGATGTGTTGATTGTTCATGGTTCTCTGTTCATTCATCAAATCTAAGATTAAGTTAAGTAATGTTTGAAAAGTTTAAATATTCAATGACAACTGATTCACACCCCCCTCTTAGTTGTTTTTCCTTGTTTTTCCAACAATTGGTATCAGAGCAGGTTCCTATGAAGAAGTTTAAAAGCTTGAGGTGATCTGAGATGGCATCATACAAGAAGGAAAATCCTAGATTCGATGGAACAAACTACTCATTGTGGAAAGCTAGGATGGAGTGTCATTTGAGATGTATTGGTGAACCCTTCTGGAAGATTACAAAGAATCCATATGTTATTCCTTAGAATGGTCCTTCCACTACTGATGAGATTAAAGAGGCTGAGAATAATGTCATGGCTATGGAAGCTTTGTTGAGTGCTCTAATAGATTCAAAAATGACAAATGTGATAGGTCTAAAGACAACTCATGAGATGTGGACGAATATGGAAAATTTGTATGAAGGAGATGTACATGTGAAGATGGCTAAGCTACACAATTTGAAAGGCAAGTATGAAAATTTGAAGATGGGTGAAGATGAAAATATTTCTTCTTTTATGCAAAGAGTAAATGAAATAGTGATGGGTATTAGATGTGCCAGTGGTACCCTAGATGAGGAAGAAATTGCGGCTAAAGTGATCAAATCATTTCCTCCCTCCTACAAAGCAAAGGCTCATGCTATTGAAGAAACCAAATCATTGATGAATGTGACAAGGGATACACTAATTGGTAAATGTGTTGCCTTTGAGTTGAGCGAATTTGGTGAACCTGTTCCTAAGACTGAAACTATATTTAAGGCTACTATATTCAGAAGAAACAAGAAAAGATATGATCTGGGAGAGTGTTCCAGAAATTCATTCAAGTATGAGGAAGAAATGAAACATCTTGAAGATAAAGAAGGAGAGGTAGAAGAGTTGGAAGCACTTATTGTGAAGAAAGAAGGTAGAGGACAAGGTAAGTATAAAGGAGTGTTGCCTATTAAATGCTTCTCTTGCAGTAAAATAAGTCATTTTGTATCAAGGTGTCCTGAAAGAGTTCCTAGATCGAAGCCTTACAAATCTAGATTTCAAAAGAAATGTTACTATGTTGAAGAAGGAGTGACTGATGAAGAGTCTAATAAAGACAATGGAAATGAGGATGAATGGGTGTTCCTTGCTATCAAGGAAAATGGTCTTATTGCTACTGAATTTGCTAAAGTTGAGAAAGCTCTTGCAGCCCGAATTGAAGAAAAATATGAGTGGATTATTGATAGTGGATGGTCACATCATATAACTAGTGACAAAAGAAAATTTGTAAGTCTTGATAAGTATGACGGTGGGGTTGTAAGATTTGGAGATAACAATGATGATGTGATTCATGGAAGATGATCTATTGGTCTTGGTGGTAACCATAACACTAATGATGTTCTTTATGCTGAAGGCTTCAAGCAAAACTTGTTGAGTGTTGGACAGATGGTGGAAAAGGGTTATGATCTTCAATTCAAAGGTGGAAGATGCAGGATACTTGGAAGTTATGGAAATATAATTGCTTCAGGTAAAAAGACAAAAGGTAATATTTTTAACCTAAATGCTGCTAGTGAAAGTTTTTTAATTGCTCAAGTAGATGAAAGCTAGTTATGGCATAGAAGGTTGTGTCATGTGAATTTTGATAACATTGTCAAAGTAAGTTCCACTCAAGCAGTAAGAGATCTACCTAAGCTAGTGAAGCCTACTAACACAATTTTCAAGGAGTGTTAGATGGGAAAACATACTAGAGTTTCTTTTTGGAGCAAACAACATCATTCAAATGGATTACTAGAGTTGGTGCATATTGATCTATGTGGTCCCTCCAGAGTTAGAAGTCTTCATGGAGAAAGGTACTTTATGCTACTTATTGATGATTACTCTAGAATGATATGGGTTACTTTCTTAAGAGAAAAATGTGAAGCATTAGAAAGTTAAAAAGTTTCAAGGACATGGTAGAAAATGAGAAAGGTCTAAAAATAAAATGCTTAAGGTCAGACAGAGGTGGTGAGCTCACCTCCAAGGATTTTAATTCTTTCTATGAAGAGCATGGAATTAGAAGAAAATTATCTGCTCCTTGAACCCCTCAACAGAATGGAGTTGCATAGAGGAAGAATAGAAAAATTATGGATGTTGCTAGAACAATGATGATTGAAGGAAATGCACCTCACATCTATTGGACTGAAGTTGTAAGCATTGTTGTGTACACTTTAAACTAGGTAAATTTCAATAGAAATTCTGGTAAGAATCCTTTTGAACTATGGTTTGGTTATAAGCCTACTGTTAAATATGTCAAGATCTTTGGGAGCAAGTGTTACATCAAGAGAGATGAGGACATAGGAAAGTTTGATGCAAGAAGTGATGAATGAATCTTTCTAGGTTACTCTACTAAAAGCAAGGCCTATCGATGCTTTAACAAAAGACTAAGAAAAGTGGTTGAGAGTGAAAATGTCAGAGTTGACAAGGACTCTACTAAATCATCTAGATATTGTGGATATGATTTAGATAACAAGGAAGACATCACAAAAAAAGGGAAGAATGCTCAGACACAGAATCAACTCCAAATTTTACCATATGTTCTAGTAAAATAACTTCCATTTGTTTTGATAAATCAAGGTAGTTAGGAAGCAGAGATAAGTGCAAGTGCAGAAGAAGGAACAAAAGAACCAGAAGTTTGAGAGAATCCTAAAACTCTGAGGTATGTAAAGCTAAATCATTCTAAAAAAAAAATTTAGGAGACAAGAATAAAGGTGTGCAAACTAGAAGAAAGATTGCAGAAGAGTATTGCTTGATTTCCAAGATTGAGCCTAAAGATGTCAATGAAGCTTGCAATGATGAACATTGGATGGAAGCTATGAAGGAAGAACTAATGTAGATTGAAAAGAATGATACATGGATACTTGTTCCCAAACCTAAATATAAAAATGTGATTGGTACTAAATGGATCTTTCAGAATAAGCTAAATGAACAAGGTGAAGCGGTTTAGAATAAAGCAAGACTGATATGTAAACGGTAGTCACAAATGGAAGGTATTGATTTTGAAGAAACCTTTGCCCCTATTGCCAAAATTGAAGTTGTAAGGTTATTTCTTGTTTATGTTGCATATAAGAATTAAAGTCTATCAAATGGATATGAAGTCAACTTTTCTGAATAGTGAGCTAAAAGAAGAAGTATATATTGAATAAACGGATGGATTTCAACTAACTAATAAGGAAAACATTGTTTTCTGATTGAAGAAAGCTCTATATGGACTCAATCAAGACCCGAGAGCCTAGTATGCTAGACTAGACAAATACTTATTAAAGCTTGGATTCAATAAAGGTACTGTTGACAACAACTTGTATTTCAAATTGGATCGTGACAAAGAGATAATTATTGAGGTCTTTGTTGATGACATTATTTTTGGAGGAGATGGAAATCTATGTATGAATTTTTTTGATGAAATGAAGAGTGAATTTGAAATGAGCATGATTGGAGAGATGAATTTATTTTTGGGATTGCAAGTTACTTAGTTAGACAAGGGGATCTTCATATCTCAGTCCAAATATGTGAGATAGCTACTGAAGAAGTTTGGCATGGAAGACTCAAAACCTATTGGTACTCCCATGGTAGATGAATGCAAGTTAACACAAAATGATGATTCTCCTAAGGAAAATCAAACAAGATACATGTCAATGATTAGTGGATTTCTCTACTTAACTCAGACCAGACCAGACATTATGAATGTTGTATGTATGGTTGCTAGATTTTAGGCTAATCCAAAATAATCTCATGTGACTGTTGTAAAGAGAATTTTTAGATACCTAAAAGGAATAGTTGATTTTGGGCTTTGGTATCCTAAGGATGATGATCTTACTTTGAATGCATTTACTGATGTGAATTGGGAAGGAGATGTAGATGACAGGAGGAGTACTAGTGGTGGTGCCTTCTTCCTAGGGAAGAAGTTGGTGTCTTGGTTGAGAAAAAAGAAGAATTCCATTTCTCTATCTACTGCTGAGGAAGAGTATATTATTGCTGCAAATAACTGTACTCAAGTGATGTGGATGAAACATATGTTGAAAGATATCAGAGTAGTATATGATGAAACTATTTCCATATACTATGACAACTCAAGTGTAATTAACATATCAAAGAATATGGTGCTACACTCTAATACCAAGCATATATCAATCAAGTTTCACTTCTTGAGGGAAAAAGTGAGTGAGAAAGAAGTCGAACTGGAGTATGTGCCTACCAAAGAATAGATTGCAGCCATTTTAACCAAGCCATTGTTGAAGGATACTTTTGAGTATCTTAGAGGGATGCTAGGGGTGATTACCCCTCCTAATATGAACTAAAGATGCATTTTCTTGCATCAATTTGTGTGCTTCATAGATATTTCTTGATCCAAATTGATGTTTTTGTGGTTGCTACTCAAGGGAGTAGTCAGATGTACAAATATGTTGTTTAGAGCTTGTATGTGGGAAGATAATGCTTATCTTTGCCATTGATGTCAAATGGGGAGAAGAGTCATGTGAAATTTTTTTTCTTATCTGGGGAGAAGACTCTTGTGGGGAGAAGATCATATAGAAGAGGTGAAGGAAGAAGATTCAGAATCTAAGGGGGAGTAAGTGTTGATGGTGTTTTTCACATCATGTGTTGCCATCAATTCCAAAGGGGGATATTTTTGGATGTTGTGGTTGTGTTTTTGATATGTGGTTTTCATTGATGTCAACACTATTAGCATTATTGTAATGAAGGTTGTATATGTCGAGGATATTGAGAAAATTGTTAAAGGAAGAGTTGCAAGGTGCTAGTGGAATAGTAAAGATCAGGAAGGTGTCTTGTTCTATACGTTGAAGATAATTTGTTGTGGAATAAAGGGTTTATTGTTGAGAGTATCTAGTTCATCTACCATAAGTTTTAGAGGTTTGCATGAAGATTTGATCATGCTATGAATAGTTGTGTTCTGACAGTATTTATGTGGGTTATGTTAGTGTTCCTAAGTGATTCTGAATTTTTTTTTTATTGTGGATGATTGTCTATTAGTTCTTGTTGTTTTTGGATGCTTCTAGATCATTCTCTATCCTTTTTGTACATCTACATTGAACAGTGTGCTCGTGGTCGAAGATTTTTCTTTGTATGTTTGGGTTTTCATGTTCTTGGCTAACATGATGGTTGTAACATGTTGCGGATCCTTGAAGATTTAAATTTGAATGTTTGGAATGCTCAAGGATATTATTTTAGGTCACGTCATAATATTAGATGATAATTTTTTGCAAATTTATTTTTAAATTTGGGCCGACATTGTAAATACGTTTTGTATTTTTGGCCAACAAGGTTGTTGATATAATTTCATGTTGCGAATATATAAGAGTGATTGTTTGAGTGAAGTTAGTGTGTGTATGAAGTGAAGAAAATCCAGAGAAGAGAAAGTGTGCGAATATTGATCTATTCATTCAATTACAGAGCAGAGTGAGAAGAAGTTTGAGTGAAGTGTGAAGAAGGTTTTCTATGCTTAACTAGAACTGTAATCAGGCTTGTGTAAAAGCTATTTTTTCAGTTCATACCCTACGGATCTAATCTGTATTGCTGTGTATTGTTGGGTAGTGAGCCCTCTTATATTTGAGCAGTGAGCTCTAGGAAGTGTTCCTGAATGCATGTGCATTTCCATTATCTTTCATTATACTTTTAATAGGGTATAATATTGTGGAGTAACATCCATTGTGGTTTTTCCCCTAACAAGGTTTCCACATAAAAAAATCTTGGTGTTCTATGTGCTTCTGATGTGTTGATTGTTCATGGTTTACTACTCATTCATTAGATCTGAGATTAAGTTAAGTAAAATTTGAAAATTTTAAATATTTTATGACAACTAGTTCCCCCCCTCTCAGTTGTCTCTTTGTTTTTCCAACAATTCTATCCTGACCATAAGCAATGAAAAGGCACTCGATGATCGACAAACCTAAACTAAGGGGTCGGTAAGAAAAATGATTCTAATGGCTCAAGTGATAACTTGAGAGACTGGTAACTAAGTGTGATAGGTAAATGAAATAAAAGAATTCCCAAGGGTTTAAGATAAAAAATATTGTGAAACGAGGGCTTTTAGACCAAAACCCTAACCCTACCCTTGGACACAAAGGCTTAAAATCATGACAAAACAAGAACTTTCTCAATATTTTTTAAAAAAATTAGAAGCTCCACCAAGACCCTAAGGGCTACCTCTATGAGAGGGGGTAGGCCATTAAGAGATGATGAATAGAAAGGGGGGATCTCAGAGATCCTTCAAGAGGGGTGGTTTCTCAAAATGTTCTTTCAAAATCATGACATAGTAAAAAAGGATATAAATTTAGACCAATGACACATTTATGGGAATAGGAGAAAATAAAAGGAAAAAAGAGATATTCAAAATCATCAAATTAGGGGTGGAAATGAGCGTGAAAGAAAGGAAACTCAAATAAACCCATGAAAGAGAAGAAAGGTACCACAGGGGAGAAACATAAAGGAAAGAAAAAAAGAAAGTGGGAAAAAAGGCAAAGGAAATTCTAAAGAAATGAGTGGAGTGCACCAATAAGTGTGCTATTGAGCACACTAATGTGGGTGCAACTGATAATAGAAAGGGGAGAATAAAATAATCAGAAGCCAAGAATACCATAGAAAAACAAAAGGAAAAAGTGGTGGAACCTAATCACCATCTTGAGAATTTTTTAACTAAACATATAATGAGATCAATCACTAATGAAAGAAAAAAATAAAAGTAAAAAGGTATGAAGAACATAAATCACCCCTTGACTAGGAGTCACCCCTTAGGCCAAATATAACACACATAGAGACAAAAATAAATAGAGGAAGGTATTGTGGACATCAAAATCTGCAAATGGTTAAATAACTAACATACACAAGCATGGTTAGTGTATTTAAGCAAAACAAACCTTCAACATCCATATGAGATATCTAACATGTTTTAAAATGCTATCAAATAACAAGATAAATAAAACCATACAAAGAAAAACATGAAAACTATCTATCCCATAGTGGATTGGTGCTATTGTAGAAAATAGCCCTTCCCCAATCCTTGCTTAAGCTTGATACTGCAAATGATGGTGATACGATGGGAAAAATCAGTTCTGCTGAAGAGAGTGACTTTGCATAGGAGTTGTAGATCAAGTTGTGGAGGATTTGATAAAAGATGAAGCTTTCCTTTATAGATTATTTTGATGAGAGAAATAGCCAAATGGATGAATGTGGGACAAAGATTTGGCCAATAGGAAGAGGCCACTTGTCAAGTTGTGAGTGGTTGAGGAGTGTGCAAGATTTGGGAAATGTGCCCAAGAGAGGGAAATTCAAATTTGAAGTTGTGATATAAATGTTGAGTGGGGGACATGTAAGAGCCATTTAAGAGCTCATAAATGAATTGTTGGATGTACATGTCCACTTATTTTTGAATTCAAACTTGAGGGAATATTCCCCAAAGATGCCATGTTGATGGAAAATAAGGATTTTAATAAATCAATAAATTGATTTATTTGTGCAAGTGGGGATATCTAGAGGATGTGATGGGTGGTTAGGTTAGGTTAATCAGGATTAGGTTAGCTTAATGATCATTAGGATGATTTTGAATTTTATGACTTAAATATTTGATTTATTTAATTCAGAAAAGGATGGAATATGCATTTGGATTTCAATTTAATAAATGTTTGATTTATTTAGCTAAGGGGGATAATGATAGGCTTAAATTAAATAAAGTTAATTTATTCAATTTAAGTGAATGGCCTTAGGAGATTGAATTGAATGAACCTGATTTATTTGATGAATGGAATATGATTATGCATGATGTAAATTTTGTGTGAATACATTTTTCCCCTCTTTGAAGCAATGTACTTGTTGCGTTGGTTCAAAGAATAAACTTTTTGCGATTGAAATTCAAAAATTTTCTTATTTTTTGGATGCCCCAGCAGAAAGAAGTACACTGGTACATTGCCCCCTCGAGAGATCGAGCAAAAATATTTGATTTGAGGGTTGATCTCATGATAAAGAGGTTCAAGATGGATGGTTATGGATGATGATGCAAATGAGATGATTTTAAAATGCTTAGAATAACAAATCTATATTATCTTAAACAACTTAAATGATGATATGATGTGAGATGGATGAGATGGATGATGTGATATGCCAAGATTATGCAATGGATAATTTATGAGATGCTTAGACCAACAGATCTATATTATGATGATGATGCAAATGCAATGCATGTGAAATGATCGATGTTTCCTATTATGTATGATATGAATGATATGTGGTATGCTGACAGTTTGTGGATGCAAGATGTATGTATGATGGATGCATTGGTGATGATGATGTTAGTGTGGAAATGAGATGATGACAAGAGGATCCCACAAGTTCATGATTTGATGAGACTTTATTAGAGATGATGATGATGATAGATGATGATTTTCTTATCAAGGATTGGATTTTAAAAGGGCTACTTACCTTATGTTTGATAACACACATAGATACGATGCATCAAGGTATAAAGAACTAAGATGGCATTGTACCTAGTGCGATGGAATTTGACTCGACAAATAGATAGGAGTATTCTTGTTCACACTTGACATATGGAAACCTTGCTAGGATGTACCTAACAAAGCAAGTATTCACCAAGTTATTTTACAAGAACATCCAACAAGAACAACAAACAAAAGATAATGATATTTTCCCCATTCCTATCTCTATAAATCCTTCATTCAGATATCATCGAGAGGTCCTTGGAATGAGCACAATAAGATAAATCAAAAGAAAAGGACCAAGTACGCAAACAAATCAATGTTCTTCATATCTTCAGCCAAAGGGATTTGTTTTGATAGGATAAGAATCCAAGGTGATATCCAAAATGATGCCCATTGTTGAAACAATATATCCTAGGACATGCATTGTATAGGATGATAATGGTTTGATAAGTTGATTGATAGGCTATTGATATAAAGTTGATTGACATGTTTGAAAATGATCAAGAGTTTGGTTTTGTTTTAATTATTTGTTGTTTCGATTTTGATTTTACGATTGAAGTTTTCTTTTTCCGATTGTTGTGATTGTTTCTATTTGTTTTGCCAAAGGATGAAGGTGGCAATCAGTTTATTATGGATGATTGATTATTGCGGGTGATAGCAAAATGGGATGGATATATTTTTTCAACTATTTGGATATTTTTTACGTTTTTGGAATGTTTTGAGGCTATTTTTGGTATTTTTGGGATTTTTACAAATGTTTTGATTTTTGAATTTTGCGATGTTTTGGGTTTTCTAAGATTTTATGAATGTTTTTGGATTTTTGTGTTTTTTTTTTTTGAATTTTTTTGGATTTTGATGTCTCGAGGGCTAATCAAAGATTTAGCCTTGCCTACGTTTAACCTTAGAGATGATGTATTTTGGATATCATGTTTTTGATGTTTTCTTTTTTATGAATGTTTTTGGATTTTGATATGTTTTGGAAGTTTTTTTTTTTTTCAATGTTTTGGATGTTTTTGGATTTTTCACATGATTTTTGATGATTTGGATATGGACATGTGTGACAATATTAGTTCTATGTTTGGGATTTTTCTAAAAACCAAGCTAAGGTTGATTGATCAGATCGATGGATTGAGGATGCACACCAATGCAAGGATAGTGTTAAGCAACACAAGAATTAGGATGTTGATGGGATTGATGATGATAACATTGTTGAGGATGCACAACAATGCAAGGATTGTGTTTAAGCAACACAAGGATTGAGATTTCAATCAGGTTGATGATGATAACATTGTTGAGGATGCACAACAATGTAAGGATAGTGTTTAAGCAACACAAGGATATCCTGAGGTGATGATTTTTTGATTGGATTTGATTGATCATGATTGTTGAAGCTTGGTTTGGAACAAAAGATGTTCGAATGATTTGATGTGATGTTGAAGCACATGTTAGATGCGACTGATAGTGATTATTTGGATTGGTGTTCGATGAAAGATAAAGCCTGATAAGGAATATGTTCTTGTCAAAATATGCCATGGGCTAGTGATTTGGATTTTGGATCACAAATGCTTTGACCAATTTGATTTAACATTTTCCAATGTTTTGATCACTACATAAGTTGGAGGACATAGATCAATATTTATTCCTGAAGAAAGATGTAAATATCTTCCCCCAATGTCTAGCAATGTATGGATTCTTGGATAAGTGTACAGATGGATGGATATGGTAAGCATGTAAAGGATGCCAAGGATTATCTTATGATAAGATATGGTGTTCAGATAAAGAATTCTCATTTGGATAATGCTTCATGGCTCAAATAATGCTGCATAGGATAAGATTAAAATGAACCATGTCAAGATGTTTACCATAAGCAGGCATAAAGTGTGCCCCAAAATTTCATCAAGATCAAGATAACTTGGATGATGGATGCAAAATGATAAAAATGGATTAGATAAATGGTGTGGATGAATGGATTTATTATGGATAAGATGAATGAAATATTGGATTTATTATGAATGGGATGAGATGCTTTCACCTAAATTGGTGAATGTAGATGTTTGATTCCACACATGATGCCTGTTTGCTAGGTTTTCGTCATGGTCTTTCCCAAAGCGCCGCCCATGTAGTTTTCACTAGAGGACGATTTTTTATCTTTACTGTTTTCAATCTATTTTCTATTTTTTTTGGATTTTCACATATTATGATTTTTTTGCATTTTTCTAAAAGATTTTAAGCTCATGCTGAACCACAAGGTGTTGTTTCTATAGATGCCCCTATCATAATGTGCCATCAATATCCTACTTGAAGAAGCTGATTTGCTAGAATATGTGCACTTGAATGCAACTTTTTGGATTCTTGATTTGCTTCGTCGATACTAGAGTTAACTTTGTCTTTGTGCGCACATCACGATAGAGTGCCTTCAGAATCCTTATGATGAAGGGTATTTTCCAATACATGGTTAATTTGAGAATTGGTTATCATGAGTGGAGGCATGTATGGAGTGTGTTTAGGGATAGGAGATGGATTGGTTAATAGCTTGGAATGTTTGACTCTCCAAACGTGGGAAGATGAGCAATGATGGGTGGATACGGAAGTGTGCATGGAATTAGGACCAACTGCTTGATACACTTTGTACGTCACTTGAAAAGCCTACTTTTGCTTTTGTGGACATCTTTGATGGATACTTTTCCCTTTTTTATTTTTCCCCATAGTTTCTTTGACTGATGGAGTTTGATAGGGATGAACTTTCTTTGTATGTTTTGGTATCCATGCGTATTTGATTTTCCCATTATGCTTCTCAACTTCTTTTTCTTTGATAATGTTCTTCGTACTTTGATTCAAATCTTTCTTTTGAAGTTGGTCCCAATTCATGGATGGGGTGATGGGTGAATGAAGATTCATAACGTGGCTGGTTGTAGTATTGACACTAGTTTCATCATAAGGATTCTTCGTGCTTCCTATGTTGATGTTTGCTTGAGACGAAGTTGCCCCCAATATTTTGGAAGTATTACCTTCATTCTTTGATTCTACCTATTCCGAGAGCTCTTTTTTAGAATGCATTCTTTGATAAATGACCACCGTAGGTGACGTTGTTTCAATTTGTTGCTCTGCTAACTCTGAATAATATTTTTCTATCTGACTTGTTCCCTTGAGTGGATACTGTTGGATATCTTTATACATGATGTCCTTAGTCTAAATTTGTGATATATCTGATACTATTGTTGGAAAATCTGTTGATTGTAGGAATCAATAACCTGCCCTTTTTGTGTAATAATGTCAGGAGAAAAGGAATCATGTTCTAAATGAAGATCATCTATGTTTCCATCCACAAAAAGCATCTCATGGGTAGATGAAGGAGTATGTGCTACATGGATATGATCATCTTGCATAGATAGGAGAGTTTCCATTAGATTATTGTAGTATCTTGAAGATACAAATTCTTGATCTTGAATGATTTCAGAGTTGCTTTCGACATGCTTTGGATCAAGTTTTTGACATGGGTTGGTTTCAAAGGATGGATGGATTATAAAGGATTCTTGGATGTCTTCATTAGGCATGAGAAGTGGCTCAATATCCTCTTGATTTTTGAGTGGACTTGGATCAAATGTTGAGTTGAGGATTCCTTTAGTATCTATAACCATGAGGTCAAAGGGGGTCAACATGTCTTGGAAAGGACCATTGCTAAACCTCAGTGGAAGATTTTGATCTTGCTTTGGAATAAATTCTTGAGATATGTCCTCTAACTCATCAAGTGATGTAGAGATATTTTCATCATCATCATTGGTCGATGAATCGTGCATTATGTCAATAGGATCAAATAATCCTAACACTCCTTGAAATAGATCACTAAAAAGTGGCTCTTGATGTATGGTCAATTGATCATCAAATGGGGTGGAAACATCTTCAAGGTGCTCATCGATGGAGAGATCTTGATCATTATTTTCAACAATTGTGGGTGGGGAATTTTTGATGTCCTCAACCATAGGGTCAAATGATGTTGACATTTCTTGAATTGGATCATTGTCGAGTATTGTTGGTGGATTTTGATCATGATTGAAAAGTGACTCTTAACCTATGTTGATTTGATCTTCGGACGAGATAGAAACATCTTCAATGTGATCTTTGATGGATAGATCTTGATCATTTCTTTCAACAATTGTGGTGGGGAGATTGTCAATGCTATCACCAATGGTTGAATGTTCATTGTTATCCCAAATAGTTATCATTTTTCATGTTTTCTCTTGTGTTTGTTGGGTAGCTTGAGAGGCTTGTTGCACTTTTTGAGCTCGTGTTGCTTGTTGTGTGGCTAGATATTGTTGGATGGACTTTTGGTAGGCTTGGTGAGCTTTTAGTGCAATGTTATATTGTCTTGCTGCATTAGGCATAGGTGGTAGTGGTGGTGGATTTGGAATTGTGTTGGATGTAGTGATGAGTGGTTGAGATATGCTTGGAGTGATAATGAGGGTTTGAGATGTGATGGGTGTGATAGGGATGGTTGGAATGACCGAGGTGATAGGCCCTTGGGATACCATGTTTTGATTTGTTTGGATCAACATTGTTGCTTGATTGAATACCATCTATTGGTGCGATGTAGATGGTATACTCAAAGGATTTGATGTGATGGATTGATTGGTGTTAGGTGGATTGATTTGGATGGAGTGATTGGTGCTAGGTAAAGGGGGGAGCCCTAAACCAAGGAATGATGTTGATATAGGAAATGGTGGTGGAGATGTCTCCTAGTGCAATGACTCAACTATTTTGGAAAATGTAGCAATTTGATCTCACCAAATTTGATCTTGATTTTGATCTTGACTCCCTCGATATAGTAGATTTGGTTTTTGTTCAAGTAGATTTGGGATGCTTACTTGTGTTTTTTGAATGGGATCATGGACAAATTGATTTTGGGCATTGTTTTGACTTGGGATGATGTTCATTTTTGGCATGATATTGTTGATGTTGGAAATCACATTGCCTTGATTTATATAACTTTGATTTTGCATGGTGTTACCTTGACTTGGAGTCGTTAACATCTTGTTTGGATTTTGAACAATATTCATATGATTTTCAAACATATTTATCCCAAATTTTTTTGGATTCATGTTTGGAAAACTTGTACTTGGTGCATTCTCATTTGGTATGTAGGGATTTGGTGGTATGACTTTGTTCATTTGAAGGCTCATGCATTGATTGTTTGGTTGAAAGACTTGTAGGTTTGGATTTAGATCTACCATTTGGAATGGTGTTCCAAACTTTGATTTTGGCATACTCACATTTTTACTATTGACATTTGTCGAAGGTAATGATCCCATGTACAAATTGTATAGATGTGAGTGTTGATAATCAATCGGCGTTGTAAGGATTTGATAGCTTAGTTGACTTGGATTACTCATGATGTATGGATCAAGTTTATATTCCATGTTCTTCTTGTGTTTTGAACTTGTTTCAAAAGTGACCTCTCAAGTTCTTCGGACCAATGATGAGATGAAAGGTGAGAAGAGGTGAATGATATGAGTGTTGAATGTTTAAGGACTTTGGATCA
This sequence comes from Sequoia sempervirens, assembly GCA_007258455.2. Taxonomy (NCBI): domain Eukaryota; kingdom Viridiplantae; phylum Streptophyta; class Pinopsida; order Cupressales; family Cupressaceae; genus Sequoia; species Sequoia sempervirens. The sequence goes on along the minus strand of VDFB02270651.1, from coordinate 576,227,032 downwards.
ATGCTAGACTTAGGGCTTGATTTTTATTGGTTTGATTGGTTAATGAACTTGTAAACCCTAAGATGTTAGATGTGATATTAGGATGAACTTGTTCAAAAGGATTTATAATTCAATTAAATGTATGAGAAAGGATGCATTCCCATACACGTAACTAAACAAGGTGATTTTGATTTTGATTTAAGATGTACCCAAGTATAGAATGATGTTTCCCAAGCTCTAAAGTTGTTTGGGGGATGGCTTTTGATAGATGTTTGGAATTTGGATGAAGTGTTTGATTTGATCCTAAATGAACCTAGGAAGGACTTGTCTCTGAGATCAAGATAGTGAAGAACATGCCTTTCTCTAAAAGTAATTCAAAATCAAAAGACCAATGTTTGCATGAAAACCATATGACCAAGAGATGCCAAGCATATGTGTGGGGTCCAATTGATTCAATATTTTCTTAACAGATTCTTTTTACCACAAACACACTCTTGATTAGATGTTGAATCTAGATGTCTAATGTCTCAACTTTCCCCTTATCCTGCAAAGTGTATTATACAAAAACCAAGGAAATTTGAGGAAAAAGTTACCTATTGTTGACCTTAGTAGGAGAAAATTGAGATGAAATCCAAATGTTTAGAAGCCTCTAAGGATACAAATCCCAAGGGAAAGAAATAACATGTGAATTTGTTCAAGGATTTTTTCCTCTCCTAAAGGGTTTGTAATTTTGATGATTCGTTGAATGTTGGTTTCCCAATGTTTTCTATCAAAGCACTATGTTTTCAAACTAACTCACAAGCAATATAACACCCTAGCTCAATTGGTACATTTTTCTTGGTGGTCTTGCCTCATTCCCTTCGTAGAAGAGATGATTTTACATGCAACCAAGGAAAGAGTATAAAGGTATGTTAAGAATGGAGTCTTAACCTCTATACTTTAACCAAGATCGGACATGGAAAGTAACTTCTTGGAATCTAAGTTCCAATGCACCACTTCGATAAACTTGGTGAATGGGTTAATAGGCCACTATAAAACAAGGATTTTAGTTCAGACTTTCCGTTCATGGAGATTGACCCATATGGCAAGAGTCCCCTTTCAGATCCATCTTGTCGGAATCAACCGCGTGATATTAGCATTTACTCCAATACCCACATTTATATCCTGGTTGGAAATACTCTTGGCTTTAGAGTGTTACCAGTTGAATCATTCCCTTGGGTGAGTACTTTTTCCCCAAGGTAGGCCCTCTAGGATAAACAAAAGCGAGTAAAGACAAAATTTGTAACTCGATCAATCTTTGATGGCACAAAGAAAGAGAATATATGCGAAAATTCCCCCACTCACACTTGCACAAGATCTTGTTCAATTTTAAACCCAAATCAAAGTGTGGAGGTGATTGCTTTATCTCACCCTAAAGTCACGAAAAAGGCCTTTTGATTCTCAAGATCGCTATAAAACTCGAGAGAAGCGCATACGTCTTAGTTTAAGTAAGCCTTCGCGAAAAAAAAGTTGTACTTGTTCTTTTTAGATCCTACAAAGTAGTTATTTTGATTCGTTTTAAAGCACCAAATGAAGTGTGAGAAATTTCTTTGTTCAATTTTTAAATCTGAAAACCAACTTTAGTAAGTTTGTGTCCTAAAGTTCATTTAATCCCTTTGTCATAAAAATGGAAGTGTTCTTTTTAGAATACAAAAAGGTTTTAAGTTGATCTAAAATAGAAAACTAAAGCGTAAAATGAAAGCTCTAGTTTATCATAATGAGCATTAAAAAATGCCTTTTGTAAATTTAAAATCTGATGTTTAATTCTTCAACTCCACTCTTTCCTTGTCTTTTCTTGACTTTAATGCTTGATTTTGCTATTAACCTTCACCTAAAAACATCACAAAATAAAATATTAGAAATGAGATTTATGATGAATACATTTTCAAATGAAATGAATGCATTTAATGTAAGAGTTCCTTTTCCTTGAAGAAAAAGAAATTATAAATTATGCATTGATACTTCTCTTAAAGTTGTTTGAATCAATGTCAAAGGCTTAAATACTAACATATGCAACAATGATTTAAATCCACCTGAATGATTAGGAAAGCATTAAAAATAAAAGTGGACCTTAACATAAGAAAAAATGATTTCAATTTATGCAACCAAATAAGATCATAATATATTGTTTTCAATTTAAGCCCATGGTACGCAGTTTTCTGCAAGTTGCTGCCAGTTATTTCAACTGACAAATAATTGAAAATTGGAAGTTGAGTTTTAAATGCACCTTCTAAAGGTGCTGCTTGATTCGATTGTCACTCATAGAAAGTAATGTTCAATATTGCTTGTACATGAGGTGTGCTATGATCACCAAGACTTTGACCGTTCGTCATGTTCACTTAATGCGCCTTCATTCCTCTTTGACTGATATTTCAGATTGACCCTCTCACCGTATGCACCAACCCATAAGGGATTCACTGAAAGGCTCAAGAGGATTTTAATCTAATGCAAATAGTAGGTGAAAACAGAAGTTGCGCTCAATAACCATTCAAGAAGCTTTCAATCTAATGTGATTGGTAGGCATAAAAGCCACACCCAATGACTGCAGTAGCATACTCCCAACCTGCAAAAAAAAGACTTGAACACTTTCAAAGTAATGTACTTTGCCCTAGGTGTAAAGAAAAATTCTATTGTTTTCTGGCAAGGTGTAATGAGTGCAAGGCAGGTGCACAACAAATTTGAAGAGGTGTGAGAAACTGTCAAGTGCGTGCTAATAGTGGGCTTAAAGATTCTGCAAATATTGAGTAGCCTCCTGTGATTGGTTTCTATTCTGGAATGTGCACTTTGGAGCAGTGAACAACGTCTATTAAAAGTAAATGCTTTAAGTGGCTTATCCTTGGTAGATACCAGTGCAAAAATTTGAAATCATAGACAAGGTATGTGAATTGCTTAACAAAATGCCTAAAAAAATGTTAGTTCATGGAATACATTGTTTGCAGGATATGTGCAGAAATGAAAATGACTTTAGAAATTTTTGAAAGTGACCTTTGTTTCAACTGCAAAATTCCTCTAAGACCAGTGGTAAAAGGAATGAAGGATTACTTGCTCTCCTCCTGTCATAACCACCATTGCCATTTTATTCTAAAGAAGGCCACTTGAAAATGCAATGGAAATAGGCAAATAGGGAATCTGCTCTCCTCCTGTCATAAACACCATTGCCATTTTATTCTAAAGAAGGCCACTTGAAAATGCAATGGAAATAGGAAAATAGGGTATCCACACAGACACAAGCTACTTGAACTCGCACACAAAACCAGTTCTCAAATGAATTTTTGACAAAATGCTTTTAAAGAATTTAGATAGCTTTTGGACAGATTTAGTAAGAAGCTCAAAGACTTTTTGATAGAATTCCTTTAAAGAATTATGGTCTCAGTGAATTCCATGATGGCAGGATATTACTAAGGAGATGTCAACCTCTAGAATGAAATGGTTGCAGGATAAATGAAAAGGACTTAGAAGTTTCCAAGCCAAATTATAGGCAATTTGACATGCTACCCGCATAATAGAGGAAAGTCTACTTATTCTGACAAAATATGTAGCTGCAAGTGTTTTGTAGATGTTACAGATGTCAAGATCTTCAAGTTTTGAAGGGGTGTGGAGACGATTGAAAGCAGATCCTTGTAAAGTTCTTTAAAGGACAACAATAAGTATGTGAATTAACTTCAAAACAAAAGACAAGGAGAATATTGGGTTCTGATGCATAATTGACTAAAGTCAAACTTTAGTCATCCACATAGCTGGAGAAAATGAATTCATCAGGCATCATCCTAACTGGGAAAGGGCATGGTCAAGGAAGACACGTGATAGGCATCAGAAAATAATTGGGAGCTACTTTTAATTGAAAAGGATGAATTTTGGTTTTTGGTAGATTTCATTAATCAAGGCTCTAAGGGGGAATCAAATGCATATAGAACCAAGGGGAAGTCAGTGCATTGAAGGATACATTCACTTTCTAATCATGTGTTACCATATATTTCAAAGCTTACAAAACCATCAGAATGGAGGATGCTTTCTATCGATACCATCTAATGGGGCTGTAAAGAAATATGTGGGTTGTACGCAAAGAGAAAAGAAAAGTCTAGATATCCTATGCACAACATCGATGAATCATATGCACATGAGAGACTCAACTCCTAAATGATTTTATGATAGTGTGGGACAGAGACACTGTGATAATATTAAAATATTCTTCCTCCTCCACTGCAGCGTTAGTAATAAAATAAGAAACGCGTGTACTATGGTTCTGAAGATAAGTGTAGGCTTGATAGAGGCCACTTTTCACTCTTCAGGTGTTGTCCTTAAGTATCAAAACCTCGGTGGATACTCAATGACTTACGATCTGCAAATAGCTTGGGTAAGAGTTATTCCTATGTGACTATAAGTGAGCCTAGTGAAGAATTTTAATGGTGGCCTCTTAAACTTTGACTGTAGCCAAATAAAAGAAAAAGAAAATTGGTTTGAAATACTTGCAAAACAAGTTATACAGGCCATCAATGCAACTTCTGAATAGATCGATATGTCTGCAAATAGACAAGGGAGGAATCCAAGCAATCACTCCGCATGTCCACAATGGTACATAAATAGTATATAATACTAGCATAGGATTTTATTCCGAGCACAGATAAGTCACAGAAATAGCGAATAACCAATTTTACCATATAAATAATCAACAAGATCTTCATAATATAGATAAATAGATTTATCCAAAGCTTTCAAAAAATAAGAATACCCATTCTTGCCCTCCTTCTAGCACCATTTTGTGGACATCAAAATCTACAAATGGTTAAATAACTAACATACACAAGCATGGTTAGTGTATTTAATCAAAACAAACCTTCAACATCCATATGAGATATCTAACATGTTTTAAAATGCTATCAAATAACAAGATAAATAAAATCATACAAAGAAAAACATGAAATCTATCTATCCCATAGTGGATTGGTGCTATTGTAGAAAATAGCCCTTTTCCCAATCCTTGCTTAAGCTTGATATTGCAAATGATGGTGATAAGATGGGAAAAATCAGTTCTCCTGAAGAGAGTGACTTTGCATAGGAGTTGTAGATCAAGTTGTGGACGATTTGATAAAAGATGAAGCTTTCCTTTATAGATTATTTTGATGAGAGAAATAGCCAAATGGATGAATGTGGGACAAAAATTTGGCCAATAGGAAGAGGCCACTTTTCAAGTTGTGAGTGGTTGAGGAGTGTGCAAGATTTGGGAAATGTGCCCAAGAGAGGGAAATTCAAATTTGAATTTGTGATATAAATGCTGAGTGGGGGACATGTAAGAGCCATTTAAGAGCTCCTAAATGACTTGTTGGATGTACATGTCCACTTGTTTTTAAATTCAAACTTGAGGGAATATTCCCCAAAGATGCCATGTTGATGGAAAATAAAGATTTTAATAAATCAATAAATTGATTTATTTGTGCAAGTGGGGATATCTAGAGGATGTGATGGGTGGTTAGGCTAGGTTAATCAGGATTAGGTTAGCTTAATGATGCATATTAGGAAGATTTTGACTTTTATGACTTAAATATTTGATTTATTTAATTCAGAAAAGGATGGAATATGCATTTGGATTTCAATTTAATAAATGTTTGATTTATTTAGCTAAGGGGGATGATGATAGGATTAAATTAAATAAATTTAATTTATTCAATTTAAGTGAATGACCTTAGGAGATTGAATTGAATGAACCTGATTTATTTGATGAATGGAATATGATTATGCATGATGTAAATTTTGCGTGTCTACAGGTATAAAACCTAAATTATAGACAACATATATAGTAAATTGGGACATCATAGAAGGTAATAATCAATCCATTGAGTGGACAATAATAGAAGAACAAAATAATTGTGGAAGGACAAAAAGTAACACGAAATCTAGTTCCATGTTCAATAATAAGGAAGTAGTATCGTAAGTCCAGAGGAAGGCTCATCAAAAGAGGACATGGCCACAATGTGGAAGATGCCTATCTTTGAAAAGGACACTAATAATTCGATCCTGCATGTCTTCCTATTAGAAACCTACAGTGTAGGAAATTGTATACCTTTATAACTTCACACTATGTTTGGGTCCCTTAATTTATTGGACTTAATTAAGCTTCTAATTTTCCAAATTATGCATTTCAAATCCTTATTTTCTGAAAGGGGAATTGACATTAAATAAATGCAATCATAATCAAAACACCTGGGAGTATGTGTGCCCTAGACTTATAGGCCAAGACACATTTTCCCATGGTTGAATGGGTCCCCTTTAAGTGCCAAGACCCATTTTTAAATATGTTTTTGGTGACATTTTAATGATTCAAATTCAACTTGCAATTGTCAGCTTTTGGAATCTAATTTTTGGGAAATTAGATAAACAACTATAAATACATAGTCTTTTTATCATTTGAAATCATCTAGCATTAAGCCAAAATCCTATTGATAAAATATCATTGTTAAGAGCATTCAAGAGCAGATTTATCCATCATTTGTTGTAACAATCAAGATCCTAACATCATGTCCTATTTTATGTGTTTTCATGTCATCTTGTGAAGGCTAATATGCACTATTGATCCTAAAGCATCCAAGCATTTCAAGTATCCAAATCCATCAAACAAAGAAATATTTGATTCCTTGGAGAGATTTTTTTGACTTCAATCCTCTAAGGGAAGCCATTAAAGGAGTTGGTGAGTTGTAGAAAGCATTTTTCATTCATTATTTCCTTCCTTTTGACAATATCTTACTATCAAGGTTTAATTACCAAACTTGGGGTTTGACTAAGGAAAACCCCCATTCAAAAAAAAAAATTCCCTCTTTGTATGTGTAGATTATAAGTTGATGAAGAATTGAAGAGATCTCAAATGGGAAATTTTGCATTATTATAGAAGCTGTCATCATTGTTGTCAAGCCATGAATACTAGGTTGTAGACTTTATTTTTGATACTTTGATAGTTGGACTTGTGTCAAAAAAAAGCCAAGATATAGCATCAAAGGACTATCAAAATTTATTTTGTAAGCCCTAATAAGGACCCATTCACCCAAGGGTGAACGGTCCTTCGGTAATGGTGAAAAATAATTTTTGGTCATAGGTACATGCCATCAGGACCTTCTTAGATCTGCCTACAAGCTGTCATTTCTATTTCTATACAATTTAAAATTTGAGTTTTATGTACTAGGCCTTATTGTTCAATTATCTTTAGTGGATTAAATCATTTCATTTTATTTCAGACCTTTCCTATTTTCCTAAGGAATACATATCCATGTCTAATTAGCTCACCATTGAGGTTGAAAATCAATCTTTACACCTTATGATCTATCTCCTTAATGAAATTAGGGAAAGGGAACCATTGAGACTCCTAAGCTTCTATATCCAATTATAAAACCTTTGGGGGTCCCTTTCCCCACATTTCATTTTGGTGAACCCAACATTTAACATCATACTTTTCTAATTTGGAAGTCCTTGAAACCCTTAGATATCTAGTATTTGCATCGTTGTTTTGCATTCTTAATTTAGGGTTAGATATTGCATGTTTGCATCATTTAAACTCATAAAAATATAAAAATAATTACATAAATTCTACATAATAGCTTGCATTAAGTTGTGTTTCAGTCATTTAGATCAAAATTTCATCAAAATTGCATTCAAAAAATTGTCATTTTGTTCAAACATTGTCATACAATTGCATTCACATTTAATCAAAAAAATTTGGAAAAACTATTGAACTGAAGAATCTATTTGCATTTAGGAATAATGAGCTAAAATATTAGGTCAAAAACTCATATTTCATTTTTTCAAAGCCATGTGCAAAGACTCATTCACCCTTGGGAAAAAATTTCCTTGTACAAGTGATTTTCCAAAATTTTGCATATTTATGTCTCTATCCACTTCAATTTCCTGTAATTATAGATCTCTGTTTTAGTTTTAGAAATTGCATATTTTTATATATTTTTGCTTTTATTTAAATTGGTGAAACAAAGTGCATTGTGTAAGATCAAAATTTTCATTCAAAGGTAATCATTTTCAAGTTTTTACATCTTACAATCAATCCAATATCATATTTCAAATCTAAAAATTACAATATCTTCTTCAATACTTGCATCGTGCTTCTTATTTCAGGTTTTTGCTATCTTTATTTAGTGCTTTCTTCCCATTTTGGGAACACTTTTGGTTTGGTGAAACTTGTATGAGTTTTACAACCTAGTTTCCTACTGTCAATACTTCAATGAGATGTAGTTTGAGACTCATGGCATCCCATGCTTGTACATCTATTGTGGATATTAAGTTTTCCAACTCTTTCACTCATAGTGTTGACACTAGTCAACCCATTTGGGACCATATCCCTAATGTCACATGTCCTATGACCACCTTACCATCAACCACTTACACTAATGATGAAACTTTTGTTGCTCATGTCCCTCAAGATAAGTTAAAACAAATGGATAAAGCTTTAGAAAAACTTTAAGATTTTATGAGTACAAAATATATTATTGGTGCTACTATTCCTATCATGGATAACATGGGGAGAATACTTGATAATTACCAAGGATTGGATATTGTGTGTAGCCTAGCTCACATTATTGATAATCACATTCCTACAATGGCTAGTTGTGCTCAAACTTTGGGATACACTCAAAGTCAAGAAGGGAATCAAATTCCTCTCCCTATGACCATAACCTCTATTCCTACATATACTCATCCAACTATTACTACAATGATGCAACCAACTAGAAATATCACTCCAACGTTGAGTATTTCCACAAAGAATCCTTTTAGTTTTGTGAATTTAAACATCATATTTCCAAACCCACACACCTCTCACAAACTTGCAATTTAGTTGTCCACCTAACACATATACACACCTTGCTGGCATTGGCATTATTTTTCATTGATGTAAAAGGTCATAGAGACAAGAGAAAGGTTTGATGTTCATGGTTCAGACAAAGGTTTGATTTAGTTCATGTTGATGAATTTTATTTTGGTACAAAGGGTAGAGTGCTTGACATTGGTGTCATAATGATGTTCATGGTTCACAAAGTTGCTTAAGGAATTGCTTCATCTCATAGTTGATCATCTTAGTGAGTTACTTCATGGTGATGTAAAGTCAACTGGAGCTTGTTGATTCATTCAGTGAGTTTCCATTTGGAAAGGTTGATGCTTTATTGGTGTTGAAGTAAAGGAAAGGCTAGTGCAACTATTGATGCAATGGACTATTGGAAAGATTAGTAAATTTGTTGGTACAATTGGGAACATATATGCATTGTGATCTTGCAATTGGTTTCATAGTGGGTGCTCCTATTGAAATAGTCATGTAGTTGATATATTCCTCATGCCAAGGATTATCAAAGGTTTATTGCTTATAAGGTCCTCATGTCTAAGGTTTGAAATAGAACTCTTCATGTCTTGAAAGGTGTTTTCTAAAACCTTAAATTTCTAGGGTTTAGGGTTTATAGTGATTTCCAATGCAAGTTCTTCATACTCTATAACTTGAAGATGATTTATTGATATGAATTAAGACTTGCTTAAGTCACCAAGAAATATACCATCAGTCTATCAAGTAACTTACAACTTGTACACTGTATTTAATAATTTTAATACTTTGGTGAAGAATCTCACAGGAATTTGAAGGTTAAGACACTTATTCAAAGATTGAAGAGCAATTACATGGGTTTTTGAATGAAACATTTTTGGTTCTTGCAACTTATTATATATAGTTTTTTGGTCTTCAGAATATATATGTGGAAAATATAGTGGATTTAGTCTTCTTGCCAAGTTAATAAAGTTTCATTGTGGTAGAATGGATATGTTAAGTTAGTGCACAATGAAATAAACTAAAATATCAATATGTTCATAAGGATAGGGTTTAGAGTTGTTGAGGATTTGTGATTGCATTGTGTGGAAAAAGAATTGCATCATAACATTATACAACACCATTATATTGCTACATTCTTGAAGAAAATCATCCATGTGTATACTAGTGTGACATGTAGATTATACCTATGATTGTGTTGGTATCAAGTGTTGAGCGTCATAAAAAAGATTTTTAATTTTTTATATCATGCTTCCTTGTAGATCATGCAAAATAAGAGATTTTTGAATAATTGAACATAAAAGGCTTACTTGTTCCTTTATATGTTAGTGAAAATAAGTTGTGCTTGCTCTACATAAGCAGGATTAGTACGGATCATAAAGAATCTTCACTTATTTATGTAACTTGTGTGGATAATAGTACCTAAGTGTATGCAGGTACCTATTTGTGTCTCTATCTTGAACCTATACTTTGTCTTGTTGACATTAAGAAAAGATGGTTTATGTCAAGAGTTTTGATGTGTGCATAGGATTTAAGAATTCTTGATCATATAAACATTAGTTGGAGTCTTGTTTGTAGCTATTCAAAGATTATCATTCATGTATGTAGGGTGATTGGTCTTTTCTTATACTGATTGGTTCATTGTGTAGAGGAATTTTGGAGAGAGATAAAAACTTATCTTGTCTCTATATTTCATTGGAGAACTTTGTATTAATGGAGAGTTAAGGGGATATTCTTGTAATATTCCTTCATGCTTCTTGATGTTGTAAATTTTTTCTCAAGGGAACATAAGAGTTTGTGACTCAAGGTGTTGAAGGACTGTGTTGTTGGTGCATATTGTAGCAGGGTAACCCCCTAAAGTTATATCTCTTCTTTCATTAGGGATTGGTCATTAAGATCATGGAGATTTTTCTAGTGAGGTTGTTTTTTGCTAGTGAGGTTGTATTTTGCTAGTGAGGCTATATTTTTCTAGTGAGGTTGTATTTTTTCTAGTGAGGTTGTAATAAGTGAGATTACCATTTTTCTAGTGAGGCTAATAAAAATAATTTTTAGAGTGGATTTTCTCCCTATAAAGGGTTTTCCACTCATAAATTTTTGTGTTATGGTTTCTCATTATTTGTGGTCTATTGGTCTTCATGTTTAAATATTAAGTTGTTTCAACACAAGAATTTCTATGTTAGTCAAGCATTAAGCCTTTCCTATCTGATTGGGTTACCTTTTAGTAGTTGAACATTCAAGTTATTACAAAGAGACTATGTGCTTAAGAAATAATTGAATTGAATTTGTTTATTGAAACACTGATTCACCCTGCCCCCCTCTAAGTGTTTTTGTACTCTAACAAGTGGTATCATTTCTAGACCCTTGTACAAAGTTTAACCAACTTAAAGGTTCCTGGTAGTGGATTATAATGGGAAAGAGGTATAGAAATAAAGTTTCTAAAAAGGAGAAAGATCTGCATCAAAAGAAATAAAAGTCTATTACAAAACTTGATGATGTTTCTAATGTTCTTGGTTCTAAAGAATGTCATGCAAGAATGTTTGATGCAAAAAGAGATGAGTTACAATTCATCAAAGTTGCAAATGATTCATATGATGAAAATGAGGAAGAGGAAGCACAAGTTTATCTTGAAGATGAATTGATTTTTTCCTTAAATGAATTGAAGAAAGAGAGAAGAGAAAAAGAAGAAATAAAGATGATGTATGAAGAATCTAATAAACTTCTTGAGGAACTAAAGAAGAAGTTTGTAGAATATTATTAGAATATTGAGAAACTAAAGTTGCAATTGGAAGAGTCTAGAGAAGTGGAAGAAGCCACTTGCATGAAGTAAAGGATTGCCAAAAGTTAGAGGCTGAAATGTTGTCCCTAAAAGAGCAATTAGAGAAGGTAAATCTAGATTTGAAAAGAAGTCTATAGAATGAGTAGAGCACCGAGTTATTTGAAAAAAATGTTGCTAATTCAAAAATCTCTATCAAACAAATATGGGATAGGATATGAATGATAAATGTGTAACAAAGATGCTATAGTGTCAAAGGAACCATTGAAATTGACAAGCTTGTCAAAAGGACCAACTCATATGAACAAGGAGAATCAAGGTTTACTTTCAAGAAGCCTATAGATCAGAAAACTTATGAGGATGGATACAAAATAGTTTATGATCCCAAGAAAATTCTAAGAAGAAGGTCATCAGTAAGGAAAATCAAGTAAAATTATTCATGTTTCCATGGTTATTGTTTCTCTTGTAATGATTATAGACATAAAGCAATTGATTGTAGAAGAAGGATTCAATTTACATTTTGTAGAACTATGAATGTAGTTTTTTATAAATGTACCAATCTTAGACATATAGCACAATTTTGTAGTTTAGTGAGTCCGCCTAATCATAATAAGAGGGAAAACTTATCAAACAAGAAAAAGGAAGAGTCTAAAAAAGCTTGGAAAAGGAAAGATCCTGATAAAGTTTGGAGGAGGAAACATTAACAAAAAGAAAAATCAGAACCTAATCTTGTGCATAATGCACAAGAGATTCTCATAAATATTTAAAGGATTTCATAAATTGAGGGGGGGTTGGTCTTATTTTATATTACACAAACACCATATTCAATAGCTAAGAGGTTTCATCAAGAGGAAAATAAAGGAGTGCTTCATTATAAGATGCAAAATGGAGTGTGCACAGTGAATGTTTACTTTTTGTCTTATGGACAGTGTGGCTTATACCTCTTTTTTGTTTGTTGAGATAGTGCTTTATTGATTTCATAGAATGTTATCCAAGATGCTAATTCAAAGTTTCCAAAATTGATCTAGAGTATGGTTGGTTCATGCTTGGTACTGAGGTATTTCTTGCTTGCTCCAAGATTTTGCATTAAATTGGTGGTATCTTTAGTAAACTTGATCAAATGTTCTTATCAATGAATGCTTTTTAATCTGCTTTATCTTAGTGATAGCTCAAATCAAAGTGATTCTCATTGGGATTGATATCTCATTAACAGAAATGAGGTTGTACATATATCATATTGTGTCTCTAATTGGGTAAATACAATGCTTTTTTGAGTGCTCGGTAGTTTTTGTGCATGGTATTTCTTTACATTTTGAATATGTTGGTCTTTGAGTATGAGATAGTCATACAATACATACATAGTGGATAGTGGCATCATGAGTTCATATACTTCTAATAGTGGTTTCTTGTGTTTATTGGGTTGAGAAGATTCTTTATGTTAAGAGAGATAAGTGTATTAAAGTGGATCAATGCAAGGTCTGCACATTGGAGTATGAAGTTCTTTTACATGTTGTCCAATTTGGATAATTCTCAATGATTTTTGCTTCAATGTTAGGTGGAGATCTCTTTGTGGATATTATATCTTCACTTGCTTGTGTCTATGGTTACATTCTTCATACACTATGGAATATGAAGAATACTCTCTCATTTCCCTTTTTTAATGGATGATATGTGATATGTGTGTTTTACTAAATGGGTTATGAGTGCTATTATCAGTCCACACTTGGTAGTATGGACTCTTGCATGGTGCTCAGTGATATAAAAATTTTATTTATTGTTGGTGCTTTTACTTGAGAGTGTAAGATATCTTAGTGAAAATAGATGAATCTATTGTGGTCTTCTCCTTCATCATGAACTTGATGTTTAGTTGGTGATCTCAGTCACAATGCAATCCAAGTGTGCAGTACATTTATATTCTTCATATTGACAGTTTGCTTTGTTATGAAGGTTATCTTGCATATGCCCAATGGTTTGTTCTCTTTTGTTGCAACAATGGCATGCCTCATACTCAATTTCATTAGTAAGTGACAAGTGTTTCTAATTATTATAATGTTGCAGGGGGTCTTAACATATTATTGAATGATTTCAAGGATAGTAATAGTAGTTCTCCTTGCATGGAAGTAATCATGGTGGATAATAATTTATGTTATAACTCAATTTTCTTGTTAGTATAGTGATAATGGATAATGCATGGTGAACATTAGCATTGATGGCAATGGTTAAATGTTAGAACAGTGATATCGGTTTAGTCAATGTAGGTAGTGAGAACAATACTCATACTAGAAAGTGCTTGTATAATGCTTGTATGGTGCTTGTAAGGTCATAGTGATGTTGATAAAATGTTTTTTACAATGGAATTCTACTCAATCTATTTATAATCTATGATGGTACAACATAAGGTGATAGTGTGAGGTTACTCATAGTGATGTATTTGTGGTTTTATGTATAGTGCTCTTGGTAATGCACTCTCAATTCTCAATAATTTATTGCAATTACACAGTGAACAATGGACCTTTCAAGGATAGTGGATATTATATAGGATAGTGATTTTAAGTGACATCAAGTGTTCATTTTAAAATACATGGGTTTTGGACAGTGTTTTCTCTATTTACCTTCTTTGTCCTAGATTAAATAGTGGTGAAGTGGTAAAACCATGAACAATTGTTTGAAGATAGTTGTTTGATACTTTTCTTTGCATAGATGGTAATTTTTTCTTTTACAATGGCCTTACTTGATGATAGTGAAAGACAATACTTGAGATGACAATATAGCATTCTTGATAAACAATCCTTGGAAATGCTTATGAAGATAGTCCACAATGAGATGGAGAAGAAAAAATACAAAATATAGTTTGATGGAAAAGGAGGTTATCCAAGATGTACTCTCCAAAATCATGACTTGGTGACGTTGTATTCTTGATAACATCTTATAAAGTCAGTGAGTAATGCTACAATGAATGGTAACAATGTAACTATGTTTAGATATTTTACTTTTTACAGTACTTTGTTTGAACTTCATTGTATCTTAAGGGGGAGCACACATCTTGATTCTTGCACAATTCTTTATGATGCCAAAGGCTAAGAAGCTTAATTGAAGTCATGGATGGTTGCATCAATGTTGAGACAGTGTTCTTACAAAGCAGAGTGAAATGTTACAATCAGTTGGATTGCACAATAGAATGTGAAGGATACATGGTGGAATAATGAAGTTGATGACAGTTTCAGGTTCTTGCAATCACAATGTCTTATGATAGTTGGAAAGGAAAAGTCTACTTTTACTGCAAGGACATAGTACACAGTCTCACACAATGATGCTAGTTTCATTTTTTATGGTCATATGGGTCTTTGGAAACAATGTGATTATTATGCCAAGTTATGGTCTCTTTTTTTTTAAGGAGTATGTGTAGTCATTTTATCTCAAGTTAGTCACTTTAGGAAAAAGGACAGTCCTCTCAAGAAGTTGACATTGGTGTTATAGTGAACTATGGAGTCTTCATCAATTTCTCTTCATAGGGGGAGCATTTAGTTTGAGTGCCAAGTCTTGTGATAGTGAGTGGTTCCTCAGTTGCTTGAACACATGTCATTGTTGGAGATTCTATTTGATGACATTAGATAGTGGTTTGATACAATGGAGCTTTGGATTTTTGTTTTTGATGATTTTGAAAATGACAGTATTGATACTATGATAGTGTGATTTTGATTAGTAAAGTATGAAACTAAAAAATTGATCTTGATGATAGTTAGTAACTTAATAATGACATTTGTTGTGTTAATGGATCTTGAAGGCAGTGACTATGGAACTTGGATGATACCAGTGATTTATTGTGGTAACTTTTCTTTTTGAGATGAGAAACAGTACAAAGTGATTTTAAGGTGTTTAGTAGTATGGATGATCTCTTCTTGATAGGGGGAGTGGCTTGCAAATAGTGAGTCCCTTTGTCATTGTTGTCAAAGGGGGAGAAGATCAATCAGATATAGGGTGCACTGATTGGGGATTTATTGCACTGATTGTGTTCATTGATTGGTTTGACATTAATGCCAAAGGGGGAGTTTGTTGGCATTGGAATTATTTTTTGTTGATGTCAAAGGTCATGGAGATAGGAGAACGGTTTGATGTTCATGGTTCAAACAAAGGTTTCATGTAGTTCATGTTGATGAATGTTTTATTGGTATAAAGGGCAGAGTGCTTGACATTGGTGTCATAATGATGTTCACGGTTCACAAAGTTGCTTAAGGAATTGCTTCATATCATAGTTGATCATCTCAGTGAGTTGCTTCATGGTGATGTCAAGTTGGAGCTTGCTCATTCATTCAATGAGTTTCCATTTGGAAAGGTTGATGCTTTATTGGTGTTGAAGTAAAGGAAAGGCTAGTGCAACTATTGATGTATTGGAATCTTGGAAAGATTAGTAAAGTTTTTGGTACAAGTGTGACATATATACATTATGATCTTGCAATTGGTTTCATAGTGAGTGCTCTTGTTAAAATAGTCAAGTAGTTGATATCTTGCCTCATGCCAAGGATTATCAAAGGGTTATTTCTTACAAGGTGCTCATGTCTAAGGTTTGAATTAGAACTCTTCAGTTTTTCAAAGGAGTTTCCTAAAACCCTAAAGGTCTAGGGTTTAGGGTTTATAGTGATTTCCAATGCAAGTTCTTCATAATATATAACTTGAAGATGATTTATTGATATAAATTAAGAGTTGCTTAAGTCACCAAGACATATATCATCAGTCTACCAAGTAACTTATAACTTTTACACTCTCTTTAATAATTTTAATACTTTTGTGAAGAATCTTGTGGGCTTTTGAAGGTTAAGACACTTATTCAAAGATTGAAGAGAAATTACATGTGTTTTTGAATGAAATGTTTTTGGTTCTTGCAACTAATTATATATACAGTTATTTTGTCTTTTGAATATATATGTGGAAAATATAGTGGATTTGGTCTTCTTTCTAGGTTAATAATGTTTCATTGTGGTAGTATGGTTGTGTTGAGTTAGTGCACAATGAAATAAACTAAAATATCAGTATGTTCATAAGGATGGGGTTCAAATTTGTTGAGGGTTTGTGATTACATTGTGTGGAAAAAAAATTGGATCATAGCATTATACGACACCATTATATTGTTGTATTCTTGAAGAAAATCCTCCATGTGTATACCAGTGCGAAGTTTAGATTATACATGTGATTGAGTTGGTATCAAGTCTTGAGAATCATGAAAGATATTTTTAATTTTTTATATCATGCTTCCTTGTAGATCATGCAAAATAAGATAGTTTTGAATAACTGAACATAAAAGGCTTACTTGTGCCTTTATATGTCAGTGCACATAAGTTGTGCTTGATCTACATAAGAAGGATTAGTATGGAATATGATAAAGAAACTTCACTCGTGTCTATAACTTGTGTGGCTAATAGTACCTAAGTGTATGCAGATACATGTTTGTGTCTTTGTCTTCAACCTATTCTTTGTCTTGTTGAAATTAAGAAAAGAGGGTTTTTGTCAATAGTTTTGATGTGTGCAGAGGATTGAAGGATTCTTGGTCATATAAACACCAGTTGGAGTCTTGTTTGTAGTTGTTCAGAGATTATCATTCATATATGTAGGGTGATTGGTCTTGGCTTATATTAATTGGTTCATTGTGTAGAGGAGTTTTTTTGGAGAGATAAGAACTTATCCTATCTCTATATTTCATTGGAGAACTTTGTATTATTGGAGAGTTAAGGGGATATTCCTGTAATCTTCTTCATGCTTCTTAATGTTGTAAATCTTTTTTCAAGGTAACATAAGAGTTTGTGAGTCAAGGTGTTGAAGTTATGTGTTGTTGGTGCATATTCTAACAGGGTAACCCCCTAAAGTTATCACTTCTTTCATTGGAGATTGGTCATTAAGACCAGTGAAGCTATCTTTTTCCAGTGAGGTTGTAATTTTCCAATTCAAGGTTGTATTTTGTAGTGAGGCTATATTTTTTCCAATGAGGCTATAATTAATGACATTACCATTTTTTGAGTGAGGCTAATAAAAATGATTTTTAGAGTGGTTTTCTCTCCCTATAAAGGGTTTTCCACTCATAAATTTTTGTTTCATGGTTGCTCATTATTTGTGGTCTATTGATCTTCATGTTTAAACATTCAGTCTTTTCAACTCTTGAATTTCTATGTTAATCAAGCATTAAGCCTTGCCTATCTAATTGGGTCACTTTTTAGTAATTGAACATTCAAGTTATCACAAAGAGACTATATGCTTAAGAAAAAATGAATTGAATTTGTTTATTGAAACACTTATTCATCCCCCCTCTTAGTGTTTCGTACTCCAACACACCCACCATATTCACCTTCATATCAAAACACAACCAATGATTCCTTTATAAAAAAACTATTGCAAATTGTCACATCCCTTCAACAACAAACAACAACATTGAACCAAAACCAAAAAAGACAACCTTCACAATATGTCAAAATAAACCCATTTCCATTGGAGATATTGAGATCAAAAATACCAAAAGGCATAGAGATACCTAGATTTGAGAAATAAAATGGTAAAGGAGATCATAGTAACCATGCATCAACATATACAACCTTATGTAGTGACTTCATTTTTGCAGATAAGTTATTGGCTAAGCTTTTTCCTAGGTCCTTAAAAGATATAGCCTTGGAATGGTTTTGTTCCTTACTGAATAACTCAATCCACTCATTTAATAGAGATGTACATAGTTAGTTTTTCAGTTTTCTAAACCCATGTTAGGAACTCAAACACCCCTAGGCATCCCTATCCTACTACAGGTGTCTCAAGGAAATTCTACATGTAGATTTTTGTCTCTATATTTTTAGTCCATTTCTTCTTGCAAAATTGTCTCCTCTGAAATTCTTAAAAGTTGTTGTGGCATGTGCAAGAAAGATGTCATTTTTCTTGATTTGTTGCAAATTTGGGAAAAATGTTGCACTTCATTGTTGGAAATCATCAAATCTATGGGAAAATTATTTAAATTTTGTCAAGGATTGCATAATTTGGGTAGATTTGTTTTCATTTTTTTTACAATTTTAAAACCCTAGGTTGCTACAAAACATTGTAAATCTAGAAAGAAAGTGGAGACATGTTTCCTTTCCAAACATATGGTTTTCATAAGGTAACACATGGCTTGTCTGATTATAATCTCCCTACTTATGAGCATAATATAAGGAAACAAAATGAAAACATTGAAAATCATGTTAGTCACTCTCCTAATATCTCTCCCATTTGTGAGAATTTTTTGGTGCAAGAGGACACAATCATGGACAATCATGAAAATAATAGTTTTTCTTCTCCCAATACCTCTCCTATTGGTGAAGAAGGTACCTTGGTGTTAGAAGACCCAATCATGGATCACGTCATGAGAATATTTTCTGTACCTCTCCCAATACTTCTACCACTTGGGAAGATATCATTGCACAAGAGAATGAAATCATTGAAACATTTCTTAACATAAATTTGTCTAATATTCATTCATCTCCCAACAGTCCTCCCACTTGTGAGAATACTTTGGTGCAAGAGGATGCAATCATAGACAATCATGACAATCACAATTGTTCTTCTCCCAATACCTCTCCTACTTGTGAATAAGGTACCTTGGTGTTAGCATATACAATAATTGCTCAGCATCATTAGAATATTTTTTGTTTCTCTCCCCTACCTCTCCTACTTGGGAAGATATTGTTGGGAAAAAGGATGAAATCATTGATACATTTCTTTCACAATATATTAAGATGGATTGCTTAGATGAAGATGATATGGTTACCTTAGATCCCTCCTTATTAGAAAATCATCAACAAGAGATCAAATCCATTGAGTTTAATATTAATGCAAAATTGGCCATTAGATCTCCCTTGATTATTGGACCTCCTAAAAATTATTTTAGACCTCCTCAAAGTCCTCTAATTATTGGAACTCCCAAGTCACTTCTCATTAAAGAACCTCCTAAACCTAATGGCCATATCCTAATCTTTGCAACACAAATTACTAGTAATCATGTGTCATAGCAACCAAGTTATCATACTGTAAATCACACATATAACACTAGAAACAATAAGAAACCAAGAAAAACACAAACCATTCCTTCATTAATACCATTCCCACAACTTGTTTTACCTAGTGCCCCATGTTTACCTCAAAGCAATGGAAAGGAGTATACCTTGTAGAACAACTTTTTAACACTCCTGCTAAGATTTCCCTTTGGATTTTATTCAAACATCACCTACTTATCATAGCATGCTTCAAAATGCTTTGAAAAAAGTTGTCCCTCCAAGCATGCAACCAAATTTTATGTGGAAGCTTTGATTGAGAATATGAATTCACCTAGTATGGACATTATCTTTCATCAAAGTGAATTACCTCATTTAGAAATAAAAAAACAAAATGATCCTTTGATGATATTGGTTTTTATTAACGAAATTGGGATTAGGCGTACCCTTCTTGATAATGGTTCAAGGCTCAATGTTTGTTGTGTGAACCTTTTAGATAGAATTGGAGTAGATAATACTAAAATTCAACCAACTGAGTTATCTATTCATGGTATGTGGAAAACAAACTGCTTTGTGTGATAACATTACCTGTCAAAGTTGGATTCATTAAACTTTAAAAAATCCTATCCATGTCATACCCCATGACCTTCCATAAATAATATTCTCTTAGGTAGATCATGGATTCATGAGATGAATGTAGTGCCTTCAATACTTTATCGTCTAATGAAATACACTTACAACAACAAGGTTTACATAGTAAAAAGCTGATCCAAAATCTAAAATTGTTTACAAACTAGAATCAAAGTAAAGAATTCACTTAGAACATTGACACCAAATGCAAAATTAGAACCTTTGCAAAGCGAAGAGAAAAATAAGTTTCCTTCATTAGTGAAAAAGTTGTTAGATGATGACTGGGGATTGCCATATTTCACACCTACATTCACTGGGGAATATAAATTCATACAATCAAAATTAGGAAAAGAGGAAGAAGTAACAATGATATCAAAACAATCTATCATTGAGTCATCAAGGGAATTTGAGTCTAAAATTTTTAGGAAACAAGACGAAAACACAAATTACACATCCACATATGATGAGAATGATCATGGAAAACCACCTTCTCTAAAAGAAATGGAAGGAAATTGTAGAAGAGGTTATCAAATTTTGAAACAATTTGGATATAATGGAAAAATATATGATGTAAAAGAACAAGGTATCCATGTCTCCATAGAGCCTAGCACACAAGAAACATTTGTTGAAAGAAATTAAAGCATCCAAGAAACCTTCGCTCAAAATACTAATATCATAAGAAAAAAACACTCCTAGGACAAATATAAATAATGGTCATGATATTGGTTCACCTTCAAACACATGTTTTGTTGGTGATTGGGGTTTATTATTTTTTACACCCTCCTTTATGAGAGAGTACAAAATATCACAATCTAAACCTAAAGAGTCTTCTATGCATATGACATATTGTGATAAGAAAGCAAGCTTTTCTTCACAAAAGAAAGAAAGGTCCCCTACAATGGATCAAGAGAACATCTTGTTGAGGCTTCTCAAATGCCACTTGATTGCTATTGCTCTAAGAACATGAAAGAAATTTTACAACAAAAAATCATTTTTTGCATCTTATTGAGTGTATGGTCATTCTACCAATGAATGTTAAGCCTTGAGCAATGAAATTCAACATCTTGAGGATTTTTGTGCTCTTCCTTGTGTTGATGCACCTAATTCCTCTAATAAATAATGATCTTCATCCTATCATGTTTCTCATAACCATGTGGTATTTCTAGCTTTATGTGTTTTTCTCATTGTCATTCATTGTGGTACAATGCTAAGTGCAACCATATTTTTCATGGTAGCAACATGATGGTCCTTGTTGTGGTTGTCCTTGTCCCTATGCTTGTGGGCAAGGATAACTTGTTTTAGGGAGGTGTGCATTCTTTTCAAGGATCCCCTCTTTTCTCCTTAAAATACCAACATAGAAAGTATGTTGACATTTTAAGGGGGGGAATATAGTCCCTCGCTCATGTTGTTTGTATATAGGAAATTATCCTTTCTTAGTGATGATAGTATACATATCCTAGGAAGTGTGACCTTTTCAAACAAAGAGTGGCCTTCTTAATCCATGTGGCATGCCTCCTTTGTGGTGATATTAGGCTTGATGTCCCATAAGAGTATGACTTTCCTCGGCATATGACATTCTCGTTGATGGTAACACTATGACTATTGTTCCCTAAGGTGTGACTTTTTGCTCCTCAACTAGTCCTCTCTTGTGATGAGTAGTGCCCCTTTTGTTGTTTAAGCACCTTTTTTGGTGGTGTTATAACATCCCTTAAGGTTTTAACCTTTTTCGCATTTTTCCCTCATGATGTTAAAACTTGTTGCATTTGACCCACATGATGTTAAACCTTGGAATTTTTTCTTCACTTTGTTCATAGGTGTTACTTAGTGATACATTGACATAGAATTTTGAGGCACCTTGTCAAGGTTATCAAGGAGTATAACTCTTGGTATGGTTGTTATGGGTACACACCTAGTAGATCTAGTGTGTTTTTCATCCTTGTATTGGGGGCTCACCTAGTGAAAAGCAATCCTCACTAGCCCGTGTACCTTCTACTTTATGATTCACCTAGAAATATCAAACTTTTTCTATGGTGTGATTCATGAATTCCATTTTAACATGGCCACCAATCATAACATACTTTTATTTCCAATGGATCCATGCATGCCGTAAGTGATTTTACATCCTTGTGAGAGTATAATTTTGTTTAGATAACACATTTGATGGATCACGTTTGGTATTTGAGACAATTTAAGATCGAGGTATCTTTTCCTTACCAACTCAAATAATTTTAGTACTAACCTTATGTTTTTGTTGTCTTTCATGTGTCCTCTTAATGTTTAAATATTGTTGACATCATTTTTTTTCATTTCTTCATCATCTTTGTGTTCCTTCATGCCATGTGTTTTCATCGTGTATGCTTCATGTTTTTTGACATGTATGTTTTTGTATGTTATCTTGCTACATATCATGCATATGTATGTGTGTTGGAATTTGTGCTTATGTAGATTTTCCATTGGATCTTGGATCTTGGGGGCTTGTGAGCTCCCCCTAGATCCTTTATCATCCTATCTCTTCAAAATTTGGATGTAATTAGACCCCTCTTGATATATTTCTCTACTTTAGTGTGAGTTTGAGCATAAGTTCATACTATCACTAAAGTGGGGGCTAAATGTAGCATAGAAAATTGCCATCCTTAGCAATTTCACACTATGTTTTTCCCCCCCTAAATTATTGATCCTAATTGACTCACCTAATGTCCTAAAATTGTGTATTCCAAAGTCCTTTTGTTTCATTTTTCAATAAACTTCAAGCATTGAATAAATGCATCCAACTCATATGTTGCCCCCAAGATTCAATGTCCTAGAAATCTAGGCATGACTCATATGCCCTTGGGTGTATGGGTTCCCCTTCTTAGCCATGACCTATTTTTGGGCATGTTGTTGGTGGTATTTTAACATTCAAATTTTAATTTGTCTCTTTTTAGGATCTAATTTTTCAGGAAATTGAATAAATTCCTATAAATACCCAATCATTTCACAATTTGAAATCTAAGTGAAAAAGAAGAAACCTAGAGGTGAAATTTGAGAGCATTCAAGAGCAAGTCAAGAACAACATTTTAGTGATTTATTGCAACAATTAAAGATACAAGCATCATGTCAAAGTGTATGTGAGTTCATGTTATCATTTTATCAATGTTTTTTGAAGGATAACCCATTTTGTAGGCATCCAAAGCATTCAAAAAAACCAAGAAAGCAAGATCCAAGACCTTGAGGTGATGTGTATGACTTCAACCCTTCAAGAAAGCGATTGAAGGGTGGTGATTTGTAGCACTTTCTGATTTCATCATTCCTTCTTATCTAATTTTCCATTTATCATTGACATTGCCATTGTGGAAGTGGAAACACTTACATGGGGTTTGATTGAGGAAAGCCCCTAAATGACCCAACATTTTCCCTCTCTTTGAATGTGTAGGTTATGGGTTTGAAGATTATTTAAGGAAGATTGAAAGAAAGTTAACCATTGTTGCATTGAAATCCCTAAAAGTTGTCAAGCCATGGAAACCCACCTATAGAATTATCTGATAGCATTCCAACAACTTTGCAAGTGGAAAGAAGAGTCTCAAATCTACCAAAAACGGACCCCAAAAGTTGAGCAAGACCCCCTTACAAATACTTATACACCCCTTGGATACTATGTCCTTCTATAGTGGCTAAAACCAACTTTTCTAGGTAGGTACATATCACTGTACACTTCTCAAATCTCCTTGCAAAGTTTTGTTTTAGTCATTCAGTTGTTAGGATCTTGTATTTTACATATTAGGGTACATAGTCTAGATAGTTTAATTATTCCAAATCATTTCCA
This sequence comes from Sequoia sempervirens, assembly GCA_007258455.2. Lineage (NCBI taxonomy): Eukaryota > Viridiplantae > Streptophyta > Pinopsida > Cupressales > Cupressaceae > Sequoia > Sequoia sempervirens. The sequence goes on along the minus strand of VDFB02270651.1, from coordinate 576,203,009 downwards.
ATCCATTTAATTCTTCAATTAGATGTAGATCTAGTTCTGATTGGCTCATCTTCATGGTTGTAAGTCAATCTAATCACCTTGTTGATCTACATCTTAATGTAACTTGGAAAAAGGCCCCTTGCATCCTAGGTTCTTTGCATTTAAGACTTAGGATCCCTTCTTCTATGTTTCAATTAAAAACATTGAATAAATATAGAAGCATCACTATAACTATCAATTGCATCATGTTTTATCAAAAGCGTCATTGTGTAGAGATCAAAAGTGTCAAACTATTTCAAAAGAATATTTTCAATATATAACTTAACAAAAAATATAGATAATAAATTTGGGATGTGGGCCCCAACCGACGTACCAAAATGTATGACCTAGAAATTCAATTGTTGAACTAAAGGAATAAAGCAATAAATCAATAGAAAATTGCAATTAAAAGATCAAAATAAATTTAAAGAAAATAGAGAAAACTAAATCAAATGAAATGTAAACCTTGCACATACTGAAATGCACAATCTAGTCTAGCATAGCTCTAGTGTTCTCCTTTATTCATCATGGGAGAATGGCGTAAGTAACCTTTTCTCTCATATTTATATAGGCACAATAGGAATAAATAATTATACAAAAATTCAAGTATTGTTTCCTTTCACGATCTAAGATGAAAATGAATGATAGGATGGTTTTATTTATATATATCTGGTGACACCAATTGATGGTCAAGTTTAATGGAGAGGTTGAAAGATCAGTGATTTAGAATTGATGAGAGGAATTGATGGTCAGCTAAGTGACTATATGATTCCAAGTAACTAATTGTATGGGCTAGTTAAAAGGATTGATTGAAGTGTTATCTAAAACTATCAGTTAGTGGACTGATTTGATTTCTTAGTGGACTTGAAGTGAGTAGAAGTGAAGTGGATCTAATTGATGAGTGGACTAGGAATAAGTCTTAGTCAAGAAGCGATGTGGTATTTGCATGAGTATTTAATAATTTAATAAGTATATTTTCTTGATATATTAATTGAGCTCAAGGGGGCCCAACCTTGAATACATTGGTAAACATGGCATATCAACTAGACAAAACAACAAAAGGATATTAGTGATGAGCTTATGAATAAGCATCCAAGCATACTAAAGACTAGCATTTACCTCCATTCCTTCATTCTTGTCCTGCAGCATGTCTCCACCATCTTTGCCATCCCCAACTAGAACTAATGAGGCCACAATCAGGGAACCTCATCCCTTGCATGAACGCAAGTAACAGTTCATTCCTGCGAGCACAATAGCCCAGTAGGGGCACAAGGCTCATGAGCACACCAACCCAATGAGGGAATGGGCCTCAAGCATTAACGCTTGGCACATGGCATGAACTCCATCAACAACATCAATGCTTCGGGTCAAGTCGAGACTTGAACCCTGGTGGCCACAACAATGCCACCACTTAACCATTGCACTATGAGATCACCCCTTAAATATATATAATTATTACTTACATGTGCAAGGTTGCATTTAATAAATAAATGTTTTTATTTATTTTGGATAATGTTTGAGAGATAAATAGATTAATTAAATGATCTAAAACTATTTAATTAATAGTGGAGGGAGAATTTAGTAATAATCAAATAATTAAAATTTATTTAACTATAGGATATGGTATACTAAAAAGTATTTAATTAAAATTGAAAGAATAATTAATGTTGTGTGATGTCCAGAAACATTAGTTGATTTTTAAGTGTCTACAAGAATAAAATATTCTAGATGTTGAAAAATATTAAATAATTAAAAAAAATCTAAAAACTAAATAATGTTGAAACATCTTTAATTCCCAAATATTTTGACCTCTCATTGTATCTCTTAAGATTTTTTTTCTTAATATTACTATGTTGAATCTTCTTAATTTGTAAATATTGTTTGCTAAATATTTTGGGTCAAGATACTCTATGAAATTATAAGATTTATTTTTCTCCATTTACTATTCCCCATTTATAACGATACAATAAATTATAATGATAAAATAATAGTGAAAATTAAAGGCCTCACACTTTTTCCATCATTTTTACACTGCATTCTTGGGTGCCCTATGCAATTGATCTTAGTGCTTGATTTTTGACTAATTTATTGGTATTTTAACTTAAATTTTTAAATTGATTTTTAGAAATAGAACTTAATCCCTAATGGAATAGTCCAAATCTGTGTTTATCATTTCACATTCTAGAGTTGAATCTATGATTCAAATTTAAACCTTTTTTTGTTTGAAATTAAAATTTTATAATGAATCAAATTTGAATAATTTCAAATTAGTTATTATTTACCATTTTTCATGCATAGTTCAAATATAAATAAACATCACTCTTAGGTCATATTCATCAAGTATGAAGGTTATCATTTATTATTTATTTACGTATGCACATTGAATACAAAAAGTAAAAAAAAAAAGGTATACATATCTAATATTTTGATTTCATTTATGCTTTTATTTGACTTATCATGTTATTATGTTTTATTTTCTTTGTTCTTTTTCTCATTGATTTGTGTACATTCCTTAAGGGTTACTGATGAAAGAGCATCCTGGTGGACTGGCAATCAACATCAATCAAAAAATTATTTATGTTTTATTTTTTGTTCATCTTTGCATTTTTGGAGTTTGTGGTCATTCTGGAGTTCAGAAGAACAGAATGACATTTTTGTCATTCCATTTGACAACATGTAATGTTTGACATATATTGCAATTTACAATTTTCTTTTGACATTGTTGGATTTAATTGTGTGCAAAAATTTTTAGCATCAACATTTCGGATCACACTACATGATCCATCATCAGGATGAAAGAGAGCAAGAGGAATGCTCTTGCTAAATTTTTTTGATTCCTCTTGCTCTCTTTCATCCTGATGATGGATCATGTAGTGTGATCCAAAACATTGATGCTAAAAAATTTTGCACACAATCAAATCCAGAAGTTATACACACTTATGATATGGATTGTGGAAACCTATTATCATTAATTGTTGGATTTAGTTTGCATTTGATTATTTTGAAGATCATTGATGACTACATTAAAACATTGATCACCATTGACTAGATACAATTTTTGTCCCTTATGTATTTAATATAAATTTCATTTAATTGAACTAGCAGTGAAAACATTAAAGAATTTAATATTTTTTTTTATTGATATCAAAGAAGTGAGAAGACAAAAGGTGAAGAGTTTGACAAAGATGATTCAAAGAAATGGTATCCATCAAGTGGTTGATTGCCAAGGGAGCACCAAAATTGTTTGACAAAAATGAAATAATTAAAATTCTGACGCTCATCACGGAAACAAGAAAAACCACGCAGCCTTATGGAGACTGAACGAAAAGGCAGAGAAAAAGGAAGGCTAAGGGTCACAGCCTGGAAGGAGGTTGAAAAAAAAAAAAACTAAAATTTTGTGTAGCGCAGTGAACAGAAAAAAAGGAGAGACTGCCCAGTCAAAAAGAAATGAATGCAAATGGGAGTTTGAAATAAAAATGCATGAGGAAAATAGAAGATAGGAAGTAAGTGTCAGCCAAAAGAGAAGTGGATATTCAAAATGAATTATAAGATTGCAAAACAAGAGACAGGTCATGATAGGAAAAGGAAGGGATGCAATTTGAAATTATAGTGCAAATAAAAGAGAAAGGTAGAGAGGGCGCATAAGGGAGAATAAAAAAAAAAAATTGTCTTAAGGATGTAGGCAAGAGGTGAAACCAAGAAAAAAATAAGTAGTCGCCCATTTTTGAGCTTGCCAATAAGTGAAAGCAGGGAAATTTAATTAAAAGAGGTAGCAAATCAATAACAAAATAAAATGCTAATGTCTGCAAAAAGACCAAGAGATAGGAATACAACTGGGTAAAAGAAGATGCAGATTTAATGGAAAGAACATAATATATGGAGGGGCTGCAACATATTGTGAGGGAATAAGAAAATGTAAGGCAAAAAAATGAAATGGGAAAAGTCGATTAGAGGGAAGAATTTCAAAGAGAAAAGATAGAAGGTTGTGTTTCATGGAGGGAGTCAACGTCATGAGATTAGGAGAAACTGGAAACAATGTTCGATATACAGATTGTAAAAGTTTTGGGCTGTTGAAAAATAATTCAAATAAAAAAATTAATTATCTTTGTAACTTCATTGTATTTGAAATTGAATGTCAATTAGAGTTGTATTTTTGATAGATTTGAATATAACCGAATAATCATCAATGTTTAGTGTCATTTAAATTTAAATCTTAATTAACAAATGAAATTGTTGAATTAAAAAAGTGATTGGCTTCAAAATTCGTGTGTTTGATAAAACTCTCAATTTTGATTTGTATTAGTTACAAAGAAAATTAAGGGTGCATATTATTACTAATCACTTTCAAGTTTAGGTGCGGTTTACATGTTTCTTTTGGATCATGGCTCTAATTATTTTTCTACCAATTATATTTTTCTTTTAATTTTCTACTTTGGTACATGATTTACTCTTTTAGCTTTAATGCAAATAAAAGATTAGACAAAATTTAATGATGAAAAGTGCTATTCATTTTATGGCACTTTAGATGGGTGTTCTAGATACTTTTCTCTAGTGCATGATCTTGACTAATTTAGTGCCCCCTTTGAACTAAATTAACTTTGAAAAGAGAGATTAACCCTTATTAAGATATTATGTAGCTCTGTATTTATTAGTTCATATTCTTATATCAAAGTAAAAATAATGTAGGTCATTTTCACAATGTAGACATGACACATGTATTTAAAATTTAAATTTTATAATATGTCTAAGTTGATTCATTTATAATTGATTATTATACTACACCAAAGCATTCAAATTATGTACTTAAATCATTTATAAAGGACATCACCCCTAGGTCATATCCATTAATCATCAAGGAAATGAATTTATAGCATAGGTTTTTGGATTGTAAATCCATAACTTTCTGTTATCAACTAGTTGAATGAATTAGATTTTGGCTAAACCTAAAAGTGATATATATTTGCATTTATTGACTTCAAACATTGATGTTGAGTGAAATGAATATATTATAGTTAAGTATGTAATGGTGAAATTTGTGACACATTCTGATTGGAGATTGATTTTGTGTTGTAGGATTGATCCAACAAGAAAATTAATGTTTTTATGTAGGGAACACATGTCTTAATATAGGACATAAAAATATAAAAGATATTAAAATATGTGTAAATATGGATGAGATAAGATCAAATGTACGAGAATGTTTGAGAATGAAGATAGATGAAGGAACATGGAATAGTTCAAATTTATGTAAGATTGCAATATTTGTCAATATAAAATTATATTCAGTCATTCCATCAAAATAGACCCAAAATTAAATGAAAATTACTATGAAAAAAAATCACCAGTACACTATTTAAAACTTTAATATCAAATTAAATAAATATACAAAACATTAATAATTATTTTTTAACCTTCAATTAAAATTTTAAATAATATTTTTTTATAATTATATTTATTTATTTTAATAATAAATACTACCTAAATCAAATTTAAGCAAAATGAAAAAAAAAATTTATTTATGTATTGAAGTAAAATATAAATGCATCTTTGTTGGAGTTGGGAAAAAATTTAGATGATAGAGACCCTAATTCTCCTAGCACTTGGCCAGCGCTGCCCATTTGACTCTTGGGGTGTGCCTTTTTACCACCAACCCTTTTTTTTGAATATGTATCTTTATATTTGAATTAATATAGATAACTGCCTATTCATAAAAAAAAAAATGATTTATTCTATCTATAGGTACAATATCATACGTAACCATTACACTTTATTCCATTTTATGTTGCCGTAAACATCTTTGAAAAAGAAGATACCATTCCGCACGACGATGACAAAAGTAAAGAATGCGATGCAAAGTTTCCACACATCTTCCAAACTGAAGGGAAATCACATTCGTTGTAATAATTCCATGCATCGTCGCCATCATCACAAAGGGGACCACTATTTTTAAAGTGTATTAAAAACATAAAACTTATTATTGAAAGACATTAAAGCGGGATTATTGCAGCGCTAATGTTTCGTTGCTCTGCATTTCAAAACACTTCTTTCCATTACCTAATTTTCTAAGTATCCTATTGCAAGTTTGTATCTTGTTGATATAAGTATCCTTGCAAGCCCTATCCTTTCTCCTTTGGATTTACCATGGGCAATTGCCTGAGCTGCTCCAAGAAGAACCCACCAGCAGCCTCGTTGCCCACAGAGTTCCAAGACAACCCAACAAAATCTTCGTCGTCGACAAAACTTCCAGAGGAGCTGCAGGAGTGCAGTGACCTATTTAGTGCAATCAAAGATACGGGCGACATTGATGAATTAGTCAATATGACCCAGCAGCTCCTCCGAAGGATAAAGGTCAGTATTTAAATGCTTGGAATGCAACCCTGCTTTCATTTTTCCTACACCAATAATCGAGTCTCTGACCTTTATTTCCTTTTACCTTTTGCGGTTTCACCGTCAAAATAACCCTGAAAATGCCAGCACCAGCTCTCCTCACGAAAGAGAGGATGAAAGTAGCACGCGGACGTCTATTACGAATAAAGGCTCCCAATTTCTAAAGTGTTTGAATAAATTTGGATCCTCTGTAAGCTTTTCTAGATCAAACAAACAAACTAGTAATTTATTTAGATCATGTGTGTTTTATTTACCAATCTGTAATGAGTGTTTATTTATCTTTAGACTTAGGTCTTACCATTTACAATTCTTTCGTTACAGGATGGGTTGCATGAAGGGATAAAAGTTGCCTCGGAAATACTACAACAAGTAGGACAAATAAACTTGACTGTGGTAGGACTGCCAACAATCGCATTTGTGTTGTCTAAATATGAAAAAATGCGAGATAATAAACCTGAATGTTTAGAAGCACTGGGAGATCTGATTGATCTTGCTCGACATCTTCGAAGTTTGAAGAAAATGATTCCCGAGAGAGGAAAATTTCACAAAAACCATTCAATTGATTGTTGAAGGCTCAATAACTTGTCTCTGTCAATTAGAGGATAACATGCTATTCAGGTTAGAACAATTATATGATGGGGTTAAAGGCTACTAATCATTTATAGTTAGTTAACTTTTCTTTTCTTTTTTTTTTGGTGTTGTAGGTTTATCAAATCTTCAGTCAACTCTAAAAACCTGATCAATCTTCGAAAAAGAATAAATGAATTGTATATAAATCTTGAGATGTCTGCTATCATAGACATGAGAAAGGACATACCCACTTACCTTCCTATAACAAAGCTGATCTATCCAGAAAATGCAGGTAAATCTAAAACAATTAAAAGAGATTTAATTTATATTTTATATTTCAATATTTATCTACTTCATCTAACAGATTTATTTTCTAGTGGTCAAGTTTATAAAGCAATTACAAGCTTGGTTTTACTTGTAAAGTTATTTATCTATTCTTACTCATTCAACTAACCTCCTTCACTTTACATGAGCATTTAATATGCTTTTCCCATAGATATTAGATCATGCAACTCTACTTCTATAGGTTAACATAGCTCTTTCTCACTAGGTAAAAATGTGCTTTTCCTTGCCTTGTTTTAATGTTAACTTTCAAGTAGAAAATTAGAAGACTTTTTAAAAACTTCCAACATCTCTTTGGTGGTTTCAAAGTAAGTGCTAAGCACTAGAGTGTAGGATGGTAAAAGGGGCATAATGCTTGGATTTGTGTATATTGAAACCAAATTGTAAATTGTTTGTGAAGATGAATGGAATAACGTTTGCTTGTAATCTTTGTTTTGAGTAAAGTTTAATTTGGGACAGAGTGTTTTTCCATGTACTTTGTATTTTAAGTGCGGTGATATAGTTGAGTGTGAAATTCATTCTCATCAAATGGTATCAAAGCCAAAGGTTCTGAGTATATAAGAGTGTCAAACATGAGGCAACCTATGCCAGGACTGATGGGTGGATAGAATATGGTGCAGAACAAGAGTTTGCGTGAGGATTGTTGTAGGTAGAGAGAAGCCCTGAGCAATCAAGAGCTAGGGAGCCAAGAAAATAAGTGTGATTGTAGATTGCAAACCATGAGGTGAGAGTTGTGATAGATTGCAACAGATGAGATGGGGATATTATTGAGGAATAGTCCCATGAAATGGGATGAATGGAGGAAGCATAAAAAGAGGATGTTTTGGCCATGATGGCTAATATAAATGCAAGATTGAGTAGATTGGAAACATGGCAGTGTGGAAAGGATTTCAAGAGTGAAGAGGTTGCAAAAAAAAATGCCATGAGGAAGGCATGGTGAAATAAGAAGAAAATAATGAACAAGAGGATGCAAGTGTAGCAATGACGATGGTAGAAGAGAATAAAGATGCAGTTGTAGAGGATGTGAATAATGGAGAAATTCATTTGGAATTTTACAGATCCGAAGATCAGGTAGCAAACATCTTGAAAAAGGCATTACTAAAGGAGAACTTTGAGTATCTAAGAGAAAAATTGGGAATAATTGATGTTGAAATTGTTAATGGTGGAAATTAAGGGGGGGTGTTGAAAGAGTCTAATTTCCTCCACATTTCAATAGCCGATGACCACGAATGCTAGCAGTTGAGAATGAACTGAATTTTGTTTTTTATCAGTTAAAACTATTTGCTAAGTCCACTCTCCATGTCTCCATAGTCACTTCCATGTTTACAAGAAGTTGAAACTAAATTGAGAGTTTTGTCCATTTGTTGTCAGGTTGTTAGCTCTACTCGCTAGAGTTTAGTTAGTCTATCCTCCACCTATTCTCCATGTTTTATTATCTGTTATGTTTTTTACTCCTATTTTGTTTTGCTCTCCTAAATATCTACAGACTCGTATTATTGAGGTCCTCTATAAATAGAGATACATTGTAAACATTTTGTAATGAATAAAAATTGTGATTCATTTTTGTAGCATTTTCATCATATTTTTTGTATTATTCTTCTCTCTGCTTTCAAATATCATCTGTTATGTTATTTACTCCTATTTTGTTTTGTTCTCCTAAATATCTATAAACTCATATTGTTGAAGTCCTCTATAAATAGATACATTGTAAATGTAACTGTAATGAATAAAAATTGTGATTGATTGTTGTAGCATTCACATCATATTTTCTATATTATTCTTCTCTCTAATTTTAAATTTGGTATCATAGCAAGTTTAGTTGATCCTATAGATATTTTTAGCAGAAGATTAGTAGATCATAAAAGTTGAGGAGGAAGGGCTGCTCTGACTTAGAGGTAGAAAGTGGCTAAAAGAGACTATTGTTGCAACTGTGAAGAAGGTCTAAAATAAAGCTGTCACCAGTTTTTCAAAGAAAGTCAAGAAGATATTGCACAGAAGTAATTGTTGCCAATTAGTGATTGAGAACCAAACTAGTTCATAGACATGGAAACAAAAAACATTTCTCGGCCTTAGATTCTACTATTCACTGGTAGGAATTATGATTTTTGGTTTATAAAGATTGAAACATTGGTTTGTTCTCAAGATGTATGGAATTTGGTAGAGAGGGGTGTTGTAGAACCACAGGACCATGCAACCTTTCAAGCATTATCACAAGTAGAAAAGTACCAGCTCAAAGACAACAAGAAAAATGATGCTAAAGCCTTATTTATTATACAACAAGTCATGGATGATTTGATGTTCTCAAGGGTTGTTGTAGCAACTAGGTCCAAAAAATCTTGGGAGGCAATAGAAGTTGCTTATCAAGGTACGACCAATGTAAAGGTAGCTAAGTTACAAACACTAAGGAGAAGTTTTGAAAATATTCATATGAGTGGTTCTAAATCTATAGATCATTTTTTACTAAAGTAATGAATATTGTTAATAAAATGAAGACACATGGGGAAAACATAACTAATCAAATGATGGTCAAAAAGGTTCTTAGAAGTCTTCCTAGTAAATTTGATGCAATTGTAGTTACTATTGAAAAATCAAAAGATCTAACTCAAATATCAATAGATGAACTATTGGGATCCTTATTATCTCATGAATCTAGAATGAATAGGAATAACAATTCTTCTACAAAGAATGCTTTTAGATCTCAAGTATAATCTAATAGAGGAAGAGGAAGATCAAACTCTAAAGGAAGAGGAAGAGGCAGAAATGGTCATAGAAGAACTTCAAATCAAGGAGAAAGGATCAATGAGTCCAATCATAGTTTCAATAACAAAGGAAAAGGAAGAAATCAATTTCCAAAACAATCACCAAGGTTTGATAAATCCCACATCCAAAGTTATTACTATAAGAAATATGGTCATTTTGCAAATGAATGTAGGAAAAAACAAGAAGTAGACAAAAATGGTGCAAATTATTTAGATGTATCTGATAATAATTCAAGAATTTTATTTATAACTTGCAATATAGCTTAGGAAAGTTCTAAGGATGTGTGGTTTTTAGATATTGGTTGTAGCAATCACATGACTGGAAATAGAGAGTTATTTGCTAGTCTTGATTCAATTCTATGAAATCTGAAGTAAAATTGGGAAATGATAGTAAAGTATCTATAATGGGAAGGTGTTATAAATGCTTTAACTAAAAATGGAGAAAAAAGATATATATCCCTAAAGTTTACTTTGTGCCTAGATTAAATCATAATCTAATGAGTGTGGGACATTTAATGCAAAATGGGTACAGAGTTTTCTTTAACAATGATGCTTGTACAATTATGGATAGAAATCCTAGTGACAGATTAATTGCAAGGGTTGAGATGACCAGAAACTAGATGTCCCCCCTCCAAATGAATTGTATTCAAGAAAAAAAAAGTTAATTTCAAGACAGTATACGTAGACCAAACATGACTATGGAGTTTGAGGTATGGCCACCTTCATTTTGATGGTTTGAGTTTATTGCAAAAGAAAAACATGGTAAGAGGATTACCAACCATCATGCAACCAGCCAGTTCATGTGAGAGTTGTATATTAGTGAAGTAACATAGAGAAAGTTTTCATGTAGGAAGTTCAAATAGAGCAAGGACTCCATTGGAGTTAGTCCACACTTATATATGTGGACCAATGAAAACTCATCTTTAGGAGGAAGTATATATTTTCTAACATTCATTGATGATTTTAGCAGGAAAACTTGGATATACCTTTTCAAGAATAGTCTAAAGCCTTCAATAAATTCAAGGAGTTCAAAGCTATGGTGGAAAAGCAAAGTGGACTATTCATTAAGATACTCTGATCTGATATGGGTGGTGAATTTAGTTCTAATGAGTTTCTAGAGTTTTGTAGAGATCATGGGATCAAGAAATAGTTCACAACAAGGTACACACCATAGCAAAATGGTGTAGCAGAGAGGAAGAATAGAACTATAATGGAAATGGCAAGGAGTATGTTGAAGGCGAAAAACTTGTCTAATGAATATTGGGGTAGAAGCAGTAGCATGTGCAGTTTACATCTTGTACAAAAGTCCTACAAGGAGTGTGAAGGACAAAATTCCACAAGAAGCATGGAACGATTAGAAACATAGTGCATCTCATCTTATATTTTTTGGTTGTGTTCCATATTCTTCAGTGCCATCTGAATTAAGAAGAAAATTCAATGATAAAAGTGAGAAATGTATCTTTATTGGTTATAGTGAGCAATCAAAAGCTTAAAAATTGTATAACCCTATTTCAAAGAAAATGATTACTAGTAGAGATGTCAAATTTAAGCAGGAAGAATCAAGGGGAGGAAGTGTTGACAGTATAGTAATATCAAAAGTACTAATACCTCATAGTGAAGAAGAACAAGAAGCTCAAGATGGTCAATCAAATCAAGTAGAACCAAGTGCTCCATCAAGAAATCATGTGCAAGGTCAATCATCAGGTCATGCAGAGCATTCTACTCCTCATTCAAGTGTAAGTAATGAGTCAAATCCTACACTTGACTTATTAAAAGGTAAGAAAATGAGGAGTTTAAAAGAGATATATGATCAAGGAGAACAAAATTTGAATTTGTGCTCAAATTTTGCTTTATTCTCTTGTGATTGTGTATATTTTGAAGAAGTAGTGAAAGAAGATAATTGGATCAAGGCAATGGATGAAGAAATGGATTCTATTGAAAGGAACTAAACATGGGAATTATTGGATCTACTGAAGGTAAAGATTGCATAAGACTAAGTTCAATGTTGAAGGTAAAATTGTAAAGCATAAAGCAATATTAGTTGCAAAAGGTTTTTCACAATAGTATGGAGTTGATTATATGAGGAATTTGCTTCAGTTGCTAGACTCGATACCATCAGAATGGTTTTAACAATAGTTGCACAAAATGATTGGAAATTTTTTCAAATGGATGTCAAGTCATCTTTTTTGAATGATTTTCTAGAAGAAGTATATCTGAAACAACCACTAGGTTATGAAGTGCATGGACATGAAGACATGGTCTATAAATTTAAGAAGGCTCTCTATGGTCTTAAAAAAGCACCAAGAGCATGTTATAGTAGGATTGATTCCTACATGCAAAGCAATGGATTCAGGAGAAGCAAGAGTGAGCCCACATTGTACACAAAGATCAATAAAAAATGTCATATTTTGATTGTGTGTTTATATGTTGACGATCTAACTTTCACTGGAAATTTGTCTGTAGACATATTTAAATTGGAAATGAAGAAAGAATTTGAGATGAAAGATTTGGGTTTGATGAAGTATTTTTTGGGCATTGAAGTTGTTCAATCAGATAAAGAAAATTTCATTATTCAATCCAAATATGCAAAGGATGTGCTAAAAATTTTTAGGATGTTGAATTGTAATCCATCATCTACACCTATTGCAATAGGCTCTAAAGTTAGCAATGAAGACAAAGGGGCTAATGTTGATTCTACAATCTTCAAAAGATTAATTGGAAGTTTGTTGTATCTCACAGCTACAAGGCTAAACATCATTTATGGTGTTAGTCTAATCTCAAGATTCATGGAGTCACCAAAAGACTCGCATTGGCAAGTTGGAAAGAGGATATTGAGATATGTGGAAGGAACAACATGATATGGAATCTTATATTTCAAAACTAATGATTTTTCTTTGATTGGTTATATTGATAGTGATTTTGTAGGTAGCATGGATGATACGAAGAGTTCTTCTGGATATGCCTTTCATTGTGGGACAGGTACAGTCTCATGGGCATCAAAGAAGTGGCCAATAGTAACACTTTCATTAGCTGAAGTAGAGTATGTAGCAACCACATTAGCAGCATGCTAAGCGGTTTGAATGAGAAAAGTATCAATAGACTTATTGCAAGCACAAGAGAGTCAACACCAATCCGTTGTGACAACAATTCAATGATTGTGTTATCAAAGAATCATGTTTTTCACAAAAGGAGCAAGCACATTGATACAAGATACCATTTCATTAGGGAACTAGTGAATAATGGAGAAATTCATTTGAAATTTTGCAGATCCGAAGATCAGGTAGTAGACATCTTGACAAAGGCATTACCCAAGGAGAACTTTGAGTATCTAAAAGAAAATTTGGGAATAATTGATGTTGAAATTGTTAATGGTGAAAATTAAAGGGGAGTGTTGAAAGAGTCTAATTTCCTTCACGGCTAGCAGTTAAGAATGAATTGAAGTTTGTTGTCCATCAGTTAAAACTGTTTGCTAAGTCCACTCTCCACGTCTCCAGTCACTTCCACATTTACAAGCAGTTGAAACTGAACTGAGAGTTTTGTCCATTCGCTGTCAAGCTGTTAGTTCTGTTTGCTAGAGTTTAGTTAGTCTATCCTCCACCTATTCTCCACGTTTTATTATCAGTTATATTTTTTACTCCTATTTTGTTTTGTTCTCCTAAATATCTGCAGACTCGTATTGTTGAAGTCCTCTATAAATAGAGAGACATTGTAAATGTTTTGTAATCATGAATAAAAATTGTGATTGATTGCTGTAGCATTCGCATCATATTTTCTGTATTATTCTTCTCTCTGCTTTCAAAAATGGCCAACGCCAAGGTAAGAATATGAAGAATCAATCATAGAATAAAGTGAGGGCGGCGTTGATAAATGAAGAGTTATAGAATGCGAGGGAGAATGCAAAGGGGCGACACTCCATATAGGAGATTGGAGATTTAAAATAAATATTAAAATTATGATTGGATGGTGGTATGAGGGTCGCGCCTAGATACATACAATTTTTCAGGTGTAGGTGAAAACACCTACATAAACTGCAATCATTGTTAATGGAAAGCCATGAAGGCATAATTCAATAAAGATGCATAGTGAAAAGGAGAAGATTCTCTGCCATAAAGACAAGAGAGATATAAAGTAGTGACAAGAGGACTACGACATAGAAATAAAAGATATAGAGCAACAAGAAGCTAACAAATAGGTCAGAGTATGGATAAAGCAAGGAGAAGAAAGGCGTTATGTTGGAAGCAGGAATCAACATGCCAAGCAGATTGGGATAGGGTTGAGCTACATATAAGTGGCTATAAATGTATATGAATGAAAATTAGTAGTGATACAACATGCCCAGGCTGCAATTATTAATAAAGGTGGAGATGATGCTTAGAAATCAATGGTGAGGAAACAGGTGAAAGAGTGGAGCATTGGAATTATGGGAATAGTTCTAGTATAGACTACGCCACAAATAATTATTAATGTAGGCAGATTAGAAATGTGAAGGAAGCCGCACCATATGATGTGGTGATAGGAATTTAAAAGGAAATTAAATGTTCCTGAAAGGAGGTTACAAGTTGAGCTTGGGAGGAGGAATTTGTTCAAACAAAATTTAATGCAGATGGGAAATAAAGAATTAAGTCACGCCAACTGAAAATAATTCAAGTGCAGAGGGAATTGAAGAGAACAGATCGTGGTTGGAAGGTTTGGAAAACAATAAAAAGCATTATGAGTCTACAGGTTGCACCATGACAATAGAGGAATAAAAATATTCAAAAGATAATGAGAACCCCACGCAGCTAGAGAGGAGTAGAGGCTAAACACCACAGTGTAGGATGGTAGAAGGGGCATAATGCCTGGATCTGTGTATATTGAAACCAAATTATGAATTGTTTGTGAAGATGAATGGAATAAAGTTTGATTGCAATATTTGTTTTGAGCAAAGTTTAATTTGGGATATTTCCCATGTAATTTTTGTTTTGAGTGTGGTGATATAACTAAATGTGAAATTTGTTTTCATCAATGTGCAATCCACATAAAAAATAAAAATTAGCCCTCTAACTGATGTCATGCATGTATTCTTAGATTCTCTAAGTGCATCCCAAATAAATATTAGTTTTACATTATAAATATTATACATAATGTGTATAACACACCTTTTTTTAATAAACCTCTATCTTAAAATCTTAGTAAATATGAAAAAAATGCATGAAGTCTTGAAATGGTAATTAGGAAATATGTTAAAACCACCCAAAAAAAGGTGACATCCAAACGCCAAATAAAAAATCCAATACTGAAATCCCAAGATGTGATCATAGGATACAATAGTATAATTTTTACACCTAATATGATTTATTCATAGTGCACTCACTAGCTTGAGCACTTGATGTTGGCTCCATTCTCTCAATTTAGATAATATTTTTTACATATCATAATAAGGGTCATAATTTAATCAACAAGTGTAACCCCCTCTTACAACTTAGTGGGAGTGATTTAACATGGCAAGTTACAAACTATTGTTTGTTCCTATTATCATGGGAATGAAGTTATTAGTTGAATAGTGTGCAAAATATTATTAGTTGAATAATGTGCAAAATATTCTAGTGAAATACAGCATATGAGTAAAGTTTCTTATCCTAGTGTTTTTAATATTTTGGTTTATGCTATGGTTTATACTTAAGACCAAGTGTTTCCCAAGTAGCGGGATTCTTTGTTGATTTATAGCTGATCTTGGACATATACGTTGGAATATAGTAAATAGGGTATTATGATATTTGAAGGTACTTTCAAATATTCTCCATACATTATCATGGTTGTACCCTATAGGGACTGAAAAATTTAATATGTATTCATGGATATGTGGATTCTAAATAGGATGGTGATATTGATACCAAGAAGATCAACTAGTGGATATATCTTCTTTATGTTTAGTGCTGCCATTAGTTGAAATATTTGGTAGTGTTGTCTTGTATAAAAGTAGAGTATATGGTAGTTACTCATGCTTGCAAAGAACATATTTGGTTTAAGAGACCATATTCTTATATTGGTATAGATTCAATTGCTATTATAATTCTATCTGATAGTTAACATGTCATATGTATCGCAAAGAACTTGACTTTCCTTACAAGGGAAAATAATATTGATGTCTAGTACTAGTTTATTCATGATATGGTAGATAATGTGCGGGTGATATTAGAAAAGGTTGATATTTTGATGAGTGTTACAAATTCTTTGATAAATTCTATAAGAACAAATAAGTTCAAATGGTGTAGTGAGTCTATAGGCCTCTTGGCCCCTAGTAGTTAGATTTAGTGTTGGGAAGCTATGTATCAACCTTGATTTCCTAATAATTATTTTAATATATTTTTATGCACTTTCTATTTGGTATTTTTTCATCTTGTGGAGAGTTAGTATCACACTTGGAGTCTTACTAGGCATTATTTTTTAGTGAGTTTAATCTTCTTGTGAGAAGGTAGGTGTCTCACTTTGGGGTGGCATTTTGTGTAATGTGATGCCACCCTGTTGTGTGTGTAAGGTCAATATTAATGGAGTTACATTTGATAGATTCTAAAAGGTGTAAGAGCATGTAAGAAGGGGGTTACCTTAGAATATTGACAAACCTTATGATAGGTTGGTACACTATTCATGTGACATATTTGAGTAGGTTGAATGAGAAAAAATTAGGGACATAAATTTTGGGTGGTCAAATACAAAATGTGTGAAAATTGTATGATGTGTCACAAATATGTTGAAAATATCCAAAAGGACCAAGACCAAGAAGATGGACTTGGAGATTGAACCTAGGTTTGGGTGCCATAATTATAGGGTTTTGTTGATTTTATTAATAAACCACTATGGTTTATACTTTCAACTATTGTCTATTTATTTCGTGCTTGGATTCGTAGTATTTTTGGTTGTTTTGTATGTGCTATTATCCTTGAAACAGATTTTTGGGACCCTATGGACTACTCTTGCACTTCTAGGGTTTTTCACCTAAAAGGAGAGAGATAGGGCCAAAAATGCTTACGTATCACTCAAATTAGGATGTATTCAATGTTTTTTAATGTAAATGAACTCAAATAAATGCAATGGACTAATTTAGATGAATGAAAACGAATGCAAAGCTAAGACTTATGCAATGTTTGAAAACACAATGTTGTTTGCAAAAGGATTAAAATAATAAAAATGCAACTTTTAACCAAATAGAAAGTTGTTTCTCAAAATATGTGCACCTGGAAAGCTATAGAGGACTGGAGAAGAATCTGAAAAGCTGATGAAATCTGAACTTGGGCTGACTGGGACTCATTCGCCACCTTGGGTGAATCAGTCCCAAATCAAGACTTTTCTGCATAGAACCTATTTTTTGACATATGGGGATCTAAAACTGCATCTGACTCAAATCTACATCTTAGGGTGGACTCATTCGCCATGCATGGTGAATCAATCATCTTTCTGATTTCTGCAATCTCAAAACTCAGATCTGTACCTTAACACTTGCACATCAATTTCTGACGGGAACCTGATTTTGGATCTTAGAAAATCCCTACAAAACACCTTAAAAGAGTTGGTCTAATGGGGGGTTTTCCTTGGTCAAACCCCTAGATTGGTAATTAAACCTTGCATAGAGAAAAATCTACATAAACCCTACCCTTAGATGTGTTAAAGACTAGGAAAAGATGAAATGTAAGAAAGGCCCTATTTTATTGCTCTAGAATAAGACATGCAAGAGTAATTAAAGTGATGCAAGACCTCAACCATAGAAACCTTACAACACATGAGACATAGGAATAAAATGACATGTAAATGCTAAGCACACACAATGCAAACCTTAATCTAAAGATAGAGTGAAAATGGAAGATGGAATCAATAGGAAACCAAGTCCTTAGGCATGATTTGGTGGCTAGTTGCACCTCTTCACCCTAGATTTCTTCATGATTCACCATAAGCATCCATCATCAACCCTTTGCAATGTTGGATCTTGACAAGAAAAGTGAGCTTCAAAACCTGCAAAAACCCTAGTTTGTTGTCCTAAAATTTCAACTTTTGCTAATGAAACTTGTTGTAGAAGAATTTGCTCTTAAGAGATGATAAAAAGATGATAAAAGATGGTAGATAGATGTGTAAAATGACTTGAAATGTGTATTTATAAGCAACAACACCTTATTTTCTCATTAATTAGACCTAAGAGGATGACATTCACTGGAAACAAAAGTTAAATTGATTAAATTCTCGCTTAATTTTGAATTTTCCCTCAAAGGGGACTCATTTTCCACCCTTGGTGAATGGGTCCCACCAGAGGGGACTCATTCGCCCAATGTGGCGAATGGGTCCCACTACTATCGTTTGAAGGTGGGTTGTCGGGGTATGATGTTATTAAATTTTTTTGTCAGGTTTTATGTGATTTCTCATGTGAAACAGGCCTCTAGATCAAAATTAATAGGTCTAAGGGGCCTATAAATGTCATTTTGAAGGGAAACGATGTGAAGGGACTCAAAAGCGGGTCTAATTATGTGAGAAATTGTCTCTTTCATCAAGAGGGTCTAATTTTCTACAACACATTTAGCCCCCACTTTAGCGCCCATATGACTCTATGTGCATATGTAAGCTAAAGGACTCTAAACAATGCACCTTACTACATAAAAGGATACATATTCAAAAGGACGAGAGAACGAAGCCTGAGTGTAGTTGTCTACACAACCACAACATTAGGAACCACATCCTACAACACACTCATTAATTGCTCAAAATCTTTTTATGTAACTCTTAGGAATCCAATTCGAGGGTAGATGTATGCCCCCCTTTGATTCTACTTGTTTTATGGAGGTGGAATCAAGGTAGCAATCTAGTTACATCAAACAAGAAACATCATGGGAATTTCCAAGTACCATGCCACATAATGATAGACAAATGATGGTGTCGGGTACATAATCACGAGTCCAATGCATCAAATGGCATTGAAAATGGATTACCCTAGTGCCAGTTATATTGATTTGAAGAATATCTACATTATAAGTTTTGGAAAAGATGGTAACCGTATGTGAATGGGTCAAAGTAAAAAGAGATGAAAAGTGATGAAAAGAAGGGAAAGAAAGTAACTTGTCACTTACTATTTATTTTACCTTCGTGTAGCTTGAAAGTGATGAGTGAGTGAAGAACATGCCGAGTAAACGAGATTACACACCTTCGCAGTTGGATGATCTTCATGAGCAGGTGGCACACAGTGATTTGTATCATGAGGTGAGTCAATTCTGTAGCATTCGCCTTATGATTTTATGATGATTTAATGATTTTTTTATACATGGATAGGTTAATTTATGGTTCTTGGAAAAAAGTTCACAAAATGTCCCCTTTTTTCGCAGTGTCCCATTTGTTTGCAGAGTGTCCCTTTTGTTCGCAAATTGTCATGTTTCTTCACAGTGTCCCGTTTCTTTGTGAAGTTTCCCTTTTTCTTTGCAAAATTTCAAAAAGGGTTCTAAAGTGTCTAGGACCATTAGGGAAGCACACTAGATCAGCTTTAGCCCACTTGCATGATGAAAATATTGAAAATTGAAGATATGAGATAAAATTTAGAGCATCTTGTGATGACTTTGATAGGTTCCCGCCCAGTCGCAATAGCGGCTAGGGGGAAGATAGTTGACATTTTTGACAGATCATGTGCTAGCGCTATCAATGGTAGAGGTAGAGCATTTATAGTCAGTGGGTATCTATTGGGCATATCTTATGCCACGCATGAGATACCATGACGTCATGTTGATGGCTCTATGCAAGCATTAGGATGCAGATACATATACCTTTCATCTTCCCATTGAGGAAATGACCATCACACTCAAGGACGTACACCATATTATTTGAGTTCCTATTCAGGGAGCGTGAGTGTGTTTTTGGGGGGATCGATCATTCTGGGAGAAGAAGAGAGATATGCAGTATTGTTTGGATGGACTTGTACATGATGAGAGGGTTAGAGCGCGGATCTTGCTTCCCATTTTTTTGTATTCAGAATCTCCTGTGATTAGATGGATTATGATGCACATAGTGGCACTGGTTCTCAATCTAGATGGATGAGCAGCACACTTGGATGGCATATCGTAAACAACTAACAATTGTTTCAAAGCCTCATCGCTATCGACATACGTCAATGAAGGGGGTAAGGTTGTATCCAGTAAATTAGAATGTTTGATTGTGAGTTTGTGTTGCAGGTGACATGTTATAACGTTAATGTTTAAAGATGGTCATTGAGTAGCATTGGTCATTTTAGAAAAAGAATATCCTAATCCTGTTTTTCATTTCTTGTGTATTAGGTTCAATAGGAACATGAATACCTTGTTCATTTTTTCCACCCCTTTTCTAGTATAGCCTAATTGTTTTACAAATTTATAACCCTACCCGTAAAGTCATTCCATTTCATGCGGGGTAGGCGGGGATTGATAATCTATCTCATAAAAATTTGTTGTGTATGTTGCATTTTCATCCATATTGTAAGAGATAGATGTTTCAGTCGATTGTTCAAAATTTTGAGTGGACATAATTGCTAGTTGTTCATCTTTCTCATCTTTATTTTGTGTAAGTATGTATTCACCCATAAACGAGGGTGTGAATTCTAAGGATCCCCAATCATCACCAAATAATTTAGAGAACGATTCTGTATAGTTGTGTTCAATTTCGAGAGGGTCAATGTTAGAAGTGGGAATCAATGTTTTCAAAGGACTTGTAACCCCTTTTTCAAGGTGCAAGCAACTTTCAGGCTCAGGGTCTATTTCAATTTGATATATATGATTATTATAAACATAATTCATTATACGGTGAAGGGTGGAAGGAACTGTATTCAATGCATGAATACATGGTCGGCCTAAAAGGAGATTATATGAAAGATCATAAGGAATGACATGGATAGGATTCTGCAAAGTAACCACTCCAATCGTAATAGGTAAAGTAATTACCCAAGTGGTTTATTTTTTGTATTATCAAATCTGTGAATAGAAATGGAATTAGGTATTATTTGTGATCTATCAACTTTTAATCGATCAAGGAGACTCACACTACACACATTAAGGGAAAAACCATTATCTATGAGAGTGTGTTTGATACCTGTGCGATGGAATTGAGCAATGATCATAAAGGCATCATGTTGTTTTTGTAACTCCAAAGGAGGGAGCTCATGTTGATGAAAAGTAATATCAAGACTATGTTTTTGAACAAGAGCTACCACATCGTTTGGAGTGGTTCCAAGAGGAATTGTCAGTTGTTTTCAAGTGGTTTGAAGAATGGTGTTCTAAGTTGGTGAAGTTTGAAGTAAATCGCAAAGAGAAATTTTGGCAAGAGTATTCTTTAATTGTTCAACAAGATCATACTCCTTTGTAGGTGGGTTATAATGAGGAGCACTAGGGGGATTAGGTAAAGGTAATTATGGGGGAGTTGGTTGTGGTGGTTGTGGGTTATTTCATGTGTTACATGTATGAGCAACAATATCATCGCTAGATTGTTGTGATACATTAGTGTTAGGTGGGTATAAAGTGTGGCGTGGTCGATTAGAGGGATGAAGCAGATGTGAGGGTGAGTAAAGGATAAGTTTGGGTTGAATGACATTAACGCCCTTGATTTTAGAGGTATCATGACAAACCATAGCAGATGAGTTGGATGAGATGAAGTCCTGAAGAGACTCATCTAACAAATGCAAATCATCACTACTAAAAGTGTGAAGGGTAAACGATCATCAACTGGTTTAGGATGTTCAAGAAAATAATTAGAGGTATGAATGTTAGTTATATCAAGTTGGTGACCACAAATCTTAGTGGATGACTTATTCGAGATGAAGTCTTGAAGGGATTCATCTAACAAATCAAAGTCATCACAATCAAAAGGTTTGAGGGAGGATTGATCATTAAGGGTGTTAGGTTTCTCATGACAAGCATTAGAGGATGAAGTGAGTGAGACGACACTTTTAAGGGCTTCATCTAATTGATCGACATCATCACTACTAAGTGGCTTGGATGAGATGGATTTTTGAATTTGAATCATTGGATGTGGTGTGTGATTGGTTTTGGATATTTGCTAGAGTTTCCTCAATGTAAGCTTATATGAAAGGAGTACAAAATATGACTGAAAATGGGACTTGTAAAAGCTAAGACTATCCATAAATCCCATGAAAAGAAATAAACTTTATGGTAAGGAAAACATAAAGAACTGAACAAAAACATAAAGGAAATGATAGAAAACAAAAAGATACAATGCAAGAAATGAAAATCTAGAAATTCTAATGAAAATTTGTAAAGGGACTGATTCACCCTAAGTGGCGAATGATTCCTAGGAGATGACTTTAATTAATGTTTTTCTGAATTTTTGTGCTTTTTGTGAAATTTCAACTCTATATGATGCAAATATAAAATGAAAATGCAGAGATGTAGGATAATGGAATGAAATAAAGTAAAGAATGCTTTCACTAATGCAATGCTTTTAAGAATCCTAAAACAATGCAAGAGCATGAAATAATGAAAACCTAAGATGCAATTAGATGTAAATCAGAATGTTGTTATGCTCAAAAATTGGGTTCACCAAAATGAAACATAGATTTTTGGGACCCTATGGACTACTCTTGCATTCTAGGGTTTTTCACCTAAAAGGAGAGAGATAGGGCCAAAAATGCTAATGTATCACTAAAATCAGGATGTATGCAATGTTTTTTAATGTAAATGAACTCAACTAAATGCAATGGACTAATCTAGATGAATGAAAATGAATGCAAAGCTAAGATTTATGCAATGTTTGAAAACATAGTGTTGTTTGAAAAAAGATTAAAATAATGAACAAAAATGCAACTTTTAACCAAACAGAAAGTTGTTTCTCAAAATATGTCCACTTGGAAAGGTGTAGAGGACTAGAGAACAATATGAAAAGCTGATGAAATCTGAACTTGGGTTGACTGGGACTCATTCACCACCTTGGGTGAATCAGTCTCAAATTAGGACTTTTTCTGCATAGAACCTATTTTCTGATAGCTGGGATCTAAAACTGCATCTAACTCAAATCTACATCTTAGGGTGGACTCATTCCCATGCATGGTGAATCAGTTCCTCTTTCTAATTTCTGCAATCTCAAAACTTAGATCTACACCTTGACACCTACACAACAAAAACTGACAGGCACCCGATTTTGGATCTCAAAAAATCCCTGCAAAATAGCTTAAAAGAGTTGGTCTAATGGGGGGTTTTCCTTGTTCAAACCCCTATATTGGTAATTAAATCTTGAATAGAGAAAAATCTGCATAAACCCTACCCTTAGATGTGTTAAAGACTAGAAAAATATGAAATGTAAGAAAGGCCTTATTCTATTGCTCTAGAATAAGACATGCAAGAGTAGTTAAAGTGATGCAAGACCTCAACCCTAGAAACCTTACAACACATGAGACATAGGAATAAAATGACATGTAAATGCTAAACACACACAATGCAAACCTTAATATGAAGATAGAGTGAAAATAGAAGATGGAATCAATAGGAAACCAAGTCCTTAGGCATGATTTGGTGGCTAGTTGCACCTGTTCACACTAGATTTCTTCATGATTCACCATAGGAATCCATCATCAACCCTTTGCAATGTTGGATCTTGACAAGAAAATTGAGCTTCAAAACCTACAAAAATCCTAGTTTGATGTCCTAAAACTTCAACTTTTGCTAATGAAACTTGTTGTAGAAGACTTTTCTCTTGAGAGATGATAAAAAGATGATAAAAGATGGTAGATAGATGTGTAAAATGACTTGAAATGTGTATTTATAAGCAAAAAAACCTTATTTTCCCGTTAATTAGACCTAAGAGGCAAACATTCACCAGAAACAAAAGTTAAATTGATTAAATTCCCGCTTACTTTTGAATTTTCCCTTAAAGGGGACTCATTCGCCACCCTTGGCGAATGGGCCCACTAGAGGGGACTCACTCACCCAAGGTGGTGAGTCAAGGTATGATGTTATTAAATGTTTTTTGTCAGGTTTTATGTGATTTCTCATGTGAAACGGGCCTCTAGATCAAAATTAATAGGTCTAAGGGGCCTATAAATTTTGTTTTGAAGGGAAACGATGTGAGGGGACTCAAAAGTGGGTCTAATTATGCGAGAAATTTTCTCTTTCCTCAAGAGGGTCCAATTTTCTATGGCACAATCCTACCAAAATTACTCTAGATCTATATGTTTGTGATACTCCTATAAAAACTTTCTCGACAAGTTTATTTTAAATTGTTTGATTAACTAAATAATATATTGGATTGCTTTGGAGTGGAGTTTTATTTTAAAATGGTTTTCCTTTTATACACATGTACTATCATATATTATTGATTTTATGTTCATATGCATTTATAATTTTATAGTTATATAGATTGAAGAATTTATACAATATTTATGTATTAGATTGGTGTAGCAATAATTTATGGATATCTTTCTTCCTTTAACTAATCAAAATCTTCTAGGCTTCATTATATTCAAGGGTTTTGATCATCCATTTAGCACATTATTCTAATCTCAAATATTGAATTAAATCAAGCCTAAGTCTTGAAAAAAACTAAAAGGAGATGGTCATTCACTCTACTACACCATAAGTTTGTTATGTTTGTATGTTCAAGTAAAAATATATTGAATGCTAAAAACTAAAATTTTATTTAGCCACTATATAGACTAGCAAGAAAAAAATTCTTCCGACACCATTAAACCTTTAGAACTAGATGAAACAAAAAATATCACTAATGAAAATTGCTCAATTCATAGGTTTTATTGTTCATGGTAAATGATATTTATAACTTTGTAGGGAATGACAATTTTTAAAGCTACTTGGTACAACCTTGTCTACTATATTTTTCATTTCATTATAGTTCAAAGAGGAGATAATGATTTTTTTCTCTTCACCATGCCTATTTTTACTTGCATATCATTATCCATTGTGTTCCACCTCTTTCCATCCATTATTTCATTTCATCAAATAAAATATAATCAAATTCTAATTCATCTAATTGATTTGTACCAAAATTATTGGAAGCTATACAGTGTTTCCTTTTCCTCATAGATGTTAAAAATGTTTTACTCTTATCCATCTAAAGCATTTCATCTTACAAAGAATAATGAAGGACAAATGTATCACTTTTTGAGAAAATCCCAACTATAAAACTATGACAATAATTGTGTTTGATATATATAATATACATTATCTATGAACCTATTAATGATCATAAAAGTTAATCCCTATTAAACATTAATTCATAATTCAAATATTCAAGGATTTAACACCAATTAGAAATTAAGAGCATGAAAATCACAAAGATAAACATAGGTTATAATAATTTTATTAAACATGATCTAAAGTATATTACACAAAATAATTTCTATAAGATGCACATTGTAATTTGAAACCACCAAAATCACCTATATATTAACTAGAAATAAAACAAACACGAATACCTTTTGGATTGAAATATCCAAGAGAGTTGACTCAAAATAACTATCAATAATAGAGCCAAGGAATCCAAAATTCTCTTTCTATTATCCCCAATTATGCATCAACTTGCCCTTCCTCCTTAATTACTTTAATATTAAAACAATAATTTACATCATAAATTTTAAAAAAAATTAATTGTATGGTTATGGATTCACATATCAAATAAGGTCAACAAAGTCAAATAATGTAAATAGTAATTCATGCATTTGAAAATACATCACTTACATCAAATAGTCAAATAATTTGTGCAAGTGTTTGTTTCTTCTATCATGTTACTGAAACATAGATTTTGGGGACCCACTTTCTTTCTAGCACTTCTAGGGTTTTTCACCTAAAAGGAGAAAGGAGGGCCAAAAATACTTATGTTTACATTCAAAGATTAGTGTGATATGGATGGAAAAGGATGTAATATGCCTAGATATAATTTTTAAATGCAAGAAACTAATAAGATTACTTGACTAACAAATAGAAACTAAATAAAAACAACTTGTTTGAAAACACATTGTGTAATACAAAATAACTTGCAAATGAATGGGAAAATGCAATAGAAATGAATCAGACTTAAAGTGTGAACCTGGGATTTTGATGAGGACTGGAAATTGCTTTTGAAATGTTGTTTATGGTTTCTTCCAGGCCTAGAGGGACTCATTCACCATTCTAGGTGAATTAATCCCAATTCTGGTAAACTAAGTCAGAATTTGTTTATGTCAAAAGGGTGTCAGAAAATGCAGAAAACATAAAACTGGCCTGGAAATGGGACTCATTTACCACCCATGGTGAATGAGTCCACTTTTGGATTTCTGTATTTTCAAAAGTGGATTCTGGAGCTTCTGATCTACACTTTGACTTCCTACAGGTGTTCGCTTTTGAAACTCTAATTTACAGGCCTGAAAATGAGTTTTTGTTGATACTTTGACTTCTTGGATGAAGAGAAGACTTGAGCAACCTTGAAACTTGATCTTCAATAATTTCCAAGCTTCCAAGGGACCTAAATCTACAAACACACAAGAAGAGAAGAAGAAACGGTGAATGTTAGGGCATGGGGGTTTTCCTTGGTCAAACCCCATTTAGGTAATTAAACCAAAATGATGAAATAATGGAATGAAAGATGTAATAATGGAATTGACTACCTTTCCATGATGATAGATCTTGAAATTCTGCAACAAAACATGTAGCATCTTCCCCTGGATGTCTTAGGAAGACAAATTAATGAAATGCAATGCGAAATCCCTAGCTTGCTTAACTTGAGATAGAAGAATGAAGAATGAATGTGTGTGAGATGAAGGATGGATGGATATGTAAAATGAGGAGAAAAACACTTATTTATACAATCTTGTGCCTTAGTTACCCATTCATACTTCATCACAGGCTGACATCAAGTGATTTTGAGTAAAACCTGAAAGAAATTTTGAAAAATTTTGAATTTGGAGCCAAGGGGGACTCATTCGCCACCCATGGAAAATGGGTCCCACTTAGGACCTAAAAATGGGTGTCGGGAATTATCTTGTATTTAATGTTGTTTGTCGGGCTAACATTCAAAAAATCCTTTAATTAAAGCATATGAGGGCATAAAGGGACCAAATAAAGCATAAGAAAGGGATAAATATTGAAGTTATGCCTAGAAAAGTGTGAAATATTGTTACAGGACTTTACAACACTTGAAAATAGGACTTGATTAGTGATGAAAAGGTGATTTTTAGGTGGATTGTAATGAATAGAGTCTAGAAGAGTGTAGAAATGTCTTACAACACTTCACAACACCTTCACAAGACATCGTTAAAAGCATTTTATTCAATTTGCAAGGGTTCAAGACCTAGTGTGGATACGTAAAATGCCTCACAACACTTAAATCAAGGCCTCATTAAGTCCAATTAATAGATCATGTCAAGCAAAGGGGACTTTTTTTCTATGGCACAGTTACTCACTTAGAATTATATTTATTCCCAAAACAAATTCCTATGAATTATCCATGTCAATATAGATGGATCTATTGGGTCTTTACTAATAGACTTATTTGAACTCTAGGTATCTCTTAGGTTTGTGGGGTTCCTTTTTTCTAAGTATTGTATCCTTTATTTTGATCCATGTGAATTGGTGATTAGTTGTGGAT
Organism: Sequoia sempervirens; assembly: GCA_007258455.2. Lineage (NCBI taxonomy): Eukaryota > Viridiplantae > Streptophyta > Pinopsida > Cupressales > Cupressaceae > Sequoia > Sequoia sempervirens. The sequence goes on along the minus strand of VDFB02270651.1, from coordinate 576,175,371 downwards.
GCCATGATATTGTAGGAATCTTTCCCTTATATTTTTGTGTCTTGATATAATTTTTAGTACTTTGTTCCCATATTTCCATTTAATTCCTTAGCCTCTTGGAAGTGATTAGTATCATATGATTCACAAGCTCCAACTATCACCTATTCGCATGAACATCCTATTCAAATTGTTTCTACCTACTTGATTACCCTCTATTCATATTTGGAATATTTTCATGGTTAAATCCACATTGAAAACCTCTTGAATGTGCTAGAAAGTGGTCTTCTCAAAGCATAGGATGATGATGTTGTCTTTGCACTATCCTATTTTATATGCTATCAAGTTTGACCACACGATGGTCCCTTCTTTAGATTGCTAATAATAGTTTTTAAATATTTTAAATTATTACCATGCTAGAATATTTGAGAGTGCACCAATTGTTCATTCCAAGGTGACATCTAGCAATTAATATTTTATTGGACCATTTAATTACCAAATTAGTCTAAAACACTCTCTTTCAAAATATTGTCACTTCCACTATATTCTTCCCACTTAATCTATATTTGTTTGGCCTTATTGATTAATTGATGTTGATCCTGTTGGGAAAATTTGTCATCTCAGAGAAATCTCCAAGAACTTGTAGTGCCTTCAGTAATTTAATATCAAATAGATTGCCTCAAAAACATGTACAACTATGTCACAAAGCGGAATCAGACACAATTCATTTCCCACATTAATCCTTCTGAGAGAAGCACATGTAAATTCAGTTTCAACAACTTGCATAAATAGATTCAACAAATAGAACCATTAAACATGAAAGATGGTATAGAAGATTAGAACACACAGATTTACATGGGGAAAACCCTTTTGGGTAAAAAACCCCACACTGCAAAAGATCTGAGCCAGTGTATTATTTAGCAACAAATAGAGTTACAATACAATCTCAGGCTCATAGCCTTTTCATAGAGGTTACATTTTGTTTCATTCTGGAGATAAACAGGCAACAACCCTATTCTAATTCCCTCTCCCTTTTTATTTACATTTCTCTGATCAACCTCTTAATCCATTACAAACTTCACACTGTTACGATATTCTCACACAATATATAGAGAATATTCACATAGAGGGGGAGGCTTCATTATCAAACCACAGAGAGAGAGAGAGAGGAGTCTCCTCCTTCAGAATAGTATTCTACATATCCAACCAACCCTCGAACGATCTTGTATAACAACTTTATCCTAACTCAGAACTGTTTAATTCATCTTCTTCAGTTAGATCAACCGTCAACCTGTCTTTGACAATGAACAGTCTCCTCCAACTCATCATGTTCCTTCGACGAACAATCAACACATCGGCAGGCCAACAAAGTCATCGTTCATTCAACCAAGTCCATCTTCACTTCCATCGGCCTGACTTTGTCTATTGGTCATAGAAATGCCAATCTCCAAAGTCTCCTCGATGTCTCTATCATCCTAACATCTCGACCAAGCCTATCGGCAAGACAACGTCCATCGGCAGGAGTTCATAATGTTACATCAAACACATTGATGTCATTAAGTTCAACCACCTCTTGAACCATCTTGTCGGCCTGAGTCACCCTGATGAGCAAGAGGAGCACTAACTAGCATGGGAGCAGCCTTATCGGTAAGAGAACAGGCATTGGAGAAGGTTTCACTGAGGTCTCATGTCATACCGACGAAAACACCTCATCGGCAAGACATGCTCTATCGCTAAGACTCTTATAGAGCCTTCATGTCACCCCGACTAAATACCATCAACAAGAGTCATAGCGATATGCATCAGGAACATCTCCATCAACAAGAGAATGACTATCGGAGAAGGTTTCACAGAAGTCCCAAGTCACACCAACAACCAACTGAAATAGACCATCGGCAAGAACAACACTATCAAACAAAGTCGCACTGAGATCTTAAGTCACCTCGATGAAAATCAGCTCACTGCAGTTCAAAACCTTTCATCGATAGGAGTTACACCAAACACACCCATCGGCCAGACTCACACCAAACATATCACATTGGCTAGAGATCTACTATCAGTAAGATTCATTCTGAAGTATCATGTCAACCTGACCATCTATTCATCGGCAAGACATACACTGATCAGACCCATCGGCCAGACTAACACAATCGGTTCAACATTCGCAGGTCTACCCAAAGACCAAAGTTATCCCAACATAGTTCACTTCGGCAGGAATCTTCCCAGTAGAATTCTTTGGCCAGACCACAAGCTCCAGAGTGACATTCACAATTCATCCCAATGACCAATGTCACCCTGATCCAATCATCGGCTAGAGTCATACCGAAACTAATCCAGGCTAGTTTACATACATTCCTCAGATCGGCAAGAGTCTCACCAACGAACCTCATCGGCCAGATAACTACTATCAATATGAAACAGACAACTCACGCTAACAGTTCATGTCACTCTGATAGCTCTCTTTAGGAAGACCGAACACATGTCACACTGATCTGAACACTTCAAGCCTTCAGGACTAAGCAACTCGTTGGTAGGATATCTCAGGTGTCTCACCAATTTACTCTTACAGGAGGTTCAGGTCAGCAAGATTGAGGCACATATCTCCAACATTCTCCCACTTGATGAAGATCTTGCTGACCACTTCTAGAGCATCAACTACAAACCATATAGAAGCACAAACAACATCAACTTCCAAGGCCCAAACTAGAACACAACTGTGAGAAGACATTCTCTAGAAACAAGATAGAACATCAGCTAGAACAACAACTAGAAAATTGGCTGCACCCATCCAACTAATCAACCAACACAACTGAAAATAGCACCCATAGCTCATGCTATCCATCCAATCCCACATACCTTCAAGGTATCCTCATTAGTAAACTCATGCCAATAGCACAACCAACCCATCAACCGCAGATACAAGCACCATGCACAAACTAGTAGAAGAAGACCAAATACATCCAGGTACTCCCACTGCATGGGTAATGCCAAATTTGAAAGATCAAAGGCATAACTAGTCTACCAATCATAGCACATAGAAAATATAACCATGCAGTACCAAGGAACATCCACAATGATATGCACAGCCTACAAATTAATAACCTGTCGAACATCCTCCTACATACACTTCTAACAGCCAGCTATGTCAAGTATGATCTCCTTCCCATCCCAAAGAGATTCCATAACAACATCCAATCGTTCAATCACCAAGATCAAATTGAGAAAATCTAACATGTAAACAATCATGGATGTAAGCCTCTCAAAGAATACCAAACTATTTCATTTCCCATATTAGGAAATCAGCCCATAAAGCATCTCGTACTAGTTCTTCATTAGTAAATGATATAACACAAAAGCTCAGGGAGATAAACCATGTTGTATATCTTCCACTAAGAATCCTCCAAAACCATTTAAACAACAATTCAAGATCCATATCATGAAAGAAAGTATAAAACACATATGAAAGATACAATGGGAAAAATACCTCTCAAATTATACTTCACTGCTGAGCAGACCAAGGGTGGAAAAGAAAAAATACTCCTCCAAGATATACAAGCCACCATGACTCATCCAAGAACAATCTCCTCATTGGTCTCTGTTGAACTCACGTTCAACCAAAGTGTAGGCTACCCAAACTTTCTGTTGAAATCAACACCTTTCTCATCTCAGAAGAATTCTAGCCTCACCTTATTCTCCATGTATCCATGAGCACCCACAAATGATCATCCCATGCTGAACACCAAACTGCATTACTGCACTAACATGAAGTTCTCAAGCATATGACCAATGTACTCAAAACACAAAGAAAATATAGACCACTGTCAAAGCTCCAAAAATTTGAAACAGGAACTTATCATGATACCATGATCTTCCCATCCCCCTTAGGAGATACCATGCTCCAAGTTAACATACCATGGTCTCAAGTGCAATGCACAATGTCAAAACTCCAGTGCATAAACAAGAGTATACCATGACATAAAGCAAACAAACTCAAAACCAATGTCACCTGTCAAGCACCAGCAACACCTCAACCAAAGACTTCAAACATCCTCCATGGTTCCAAGATGTTGCACATCCTCAAATAGTGTCCAAGCAAGTGTGAAAGAACCCTTATTCAACAACAGGATCTAAGAGTCCCTCCCAGTAACATCAGCAACACTAAAGAAGATAATTCACCACCAAGTGATGAACCCATAGTCACTGCTAAAGCTCCCACTGAAACGTGACATCTGAGCTTTCCAAGCATCATGACCAACCATCTCCAAAACTAAAAAGAAGATCTTCCAGGCCCACAAACATATAACAGTACTGATAATTAAACCAAGATCTCAAAAGTAAGGAGATTCACTATGCTACAGGACTCCATAATCGACTATCTAGGAATTCACTTATCATCCATCCTCTTACCTCAAAATATGCCACACCAATGCACAAGTGACCACAAACAAGGCCAACTTACAAGTTTGCATAAACACTAAATCAAATCATGTGGATATAGATAGTCCACTTCCAGGGTTTCACACTACAAACATATGAGTAAAGATAGCCCACAACTTTGCACAACCCGTAGATCCAATAAATGAAACATGAAGACTCACTACCACATCAATGTCTTACACAATATGAGGTCTCACAAGAGAACAAAAATGTAGACACCCTAGCTCAAACACCAAATCAAGTACAGGTCTGATTTTCCAAACATGTCCACACCAAGCACCATAGTCTAGGAAACCAACAAGCAACACTTACATGCAAAACTGCAACTATCTCATCCAAACAACACCCCAAATAGCCAAGGTTAAGAAAATAGTTTAACAACAACTCCACATAACCACAAGTTTTTCTTGACATGTAAAACCTACAAAACCACATAAAGCATGCAAGTACAATACATTCTTAAAAAAGGAAACAACAGTTTAAGAACTCCAGGCCCCCTTCAAGCCAATTCCAAAACCATCAATATGCATATGCATCTGAGAAAGAGATAGGCTATTCCAGAAGCTTTCAAATCATCTAATGATTAACTCCATAGCCTTCATGCATTCGAGGTTAACATACTACAATGCCTTCCAACACTAGGAAATACCACCCAATATAAGCACTATCTTCCATGATTGAGACACAACCCAAGCTTCTCCATATCACCACAGAGCCTCTCACACAGACACCCAATATGAAAGATTTACTGCAACTCAACCAAGAAGCAAAGAAATCCACCTCATACATTAAGGTTATATCATAGCCAAGATGATCAACTCCATCTACACCATCCTTCAAGCTATGTGATGTCTCTGAATACCACAAGACTTCCACTCACCAAAGGATCAATACATCAGCCAATTCCTCTAGATTTCCTCAAGCCTGACAAACTAGCAAATCTTCACAAGAGAAATTCACAGAACCAGCAACCAAAAGAAGGCTCTGATACCACTTGTTGGGAAAATTTGTCATCTCAGAGAAACCTCCAAACTTGTAGTGCCTTCAGTAACTTTAATTTCAAATAGATTGCCTCAAAAACACATACAACTATGTCACAAAGCGGAATCAGACACAGTTCATTTCCCACATTAATCCTTCTGAGAGAAGCACATGTAAATTCAGTTTCAACAACTTGCATAAACATATTCAACAAATAGAACCATTAAACATGAAAGATGGTATAGAAGATTAGAACACAGATTTACGTGGGGAAAACCCTTTCGGGTAAAAAACCCCAGACTCCAAAATATTCGAGCCATTGTATTATTCAACAACAAACAGAGTTACAATACAATCTTAGGCTCATAGCCTTTTCATAGAGGTTACATTTTGTTTCATTTTGGAGATAAACTGGCAACAACCCTGTTTTAATTCCCTCTCCCTTTTTATTTACATTTCTCTGATCAACCTCTCAATCCATTACAACCTTCGCACTATTACAATATTCTCACACAATATACATAGCAGATTCACATAGAGGGAGAGGTTTCATTATCGAACCACAGAGAGAGAGAAGAGTCTCCTCCTTTAGAATAGTATTCTACATATCCAACCAACCCTCGAACGATCTTGTATAATAGCTTTATCCTAACTTAGAACTGTTTAGTTTGTCTTCTTTAATTAGATCAATTGTCAACCTATCTTGGACAATGAACAGTCTCCTCCAACTCATCATGTTCCTCCGACGAACAATCGACACATCGGTAGGCTAACAAAGTCATCATTCGTTCAACCAAGTCCATCTTCACTTCCATCAGCCTAACTTTGTCTATTGGTCACAGACACGCCAATCTCCAAAGTCTCCCTAATGTCTCTATCATCCTAACATCTTGACCAGGCCTATCGGCAAGACAACGTCCATAAGCAGGAGTTCATAATGTTACATTGAACACATTGATGTCATTAAGTTCAACCACCTCTTAAACCATCTTGTCAGCCTGAGTCACCCTGATGAGTAACAGGAGCACCAACTATCATAGGATCAGCCTTATTGGCAAGAGGGTAAGCATCAGAGAAGGTTTCACCGAGGTCCCATGTTATACCGATGAAAACACCTCATCGATAAGACATGCTCTATCACTAAGACTCTTATAGATCCTTCATGTCACCTCGACTAAATACCATCGGCAGGAGTCACATCAATATGCATCAGGAACATCTCCATTGTTAAGAGAACCACTATTGGGGAAGGTTTCACTAAAGTCCCAAGTCACACATACAACCAACTGAAATAGACCATCAGTAAGAACAACATTATCGGACAAAGTCCCACTCAGATCTTAATTCACCCCAATGAAAATCAGCTCACAGCAGTTCAGAACCTTTCATCGACAGGAGTCACACCGAACACACCCATCGGCCAGAATCACACCAAACAAATCACATCGACCAGAGATCTACTATCGATAAGATGCATTCTAAAGTATCATGTCAGCCCGACCATCTGTTCATCGGCAAGACATACACTGATCAGACCCGTCAGCCAAACTAACACAGTCGGTTCAACATTCCTAAGTCTACCCGAAGACCAAAGTCATCCCAACGTAGTTCAATTCGGTAGGAGTCTTCCCGACAGAATTCTTTGGCTAGACCACAAGCACCGAAGTTACATTCACAAGTCATCCTGACGACCAATGTCACCTCAATCCAATCATCGGCCAGAGTCATACCGAAACTCATCCAGGCTAGTTTGCATACATTCCTCAGATCGACAAGAGTCTCACTGACGAACCTCATTGGCCAGATAACTATTGTTGATATGAAATAGAGAACTCACACCGACAGTTCAAGTCACTCCCATAGTTCTCTTCAACAAGACCGAACACATGTCACGCTGATCTGAACACTTCAAGCCTTCAGGACTAAACAACTCATCAGTAGGATATCTCAGGTGTCTCACTGATTTACTCTTACAGGAGGTTCAGGTCAACAAGATTGAGGCACACATCTCTAATAGATCTAATGTCATGCATGCAACTCCATGTATATAATTTACCCTTCTATTTATAGTGAATTCTAACTATGAGTCTCGAGGTACATCTCACTAAAGTATTGGAAATAGGACACTAGGTTGTAATACTCATACAAGTTTCACCAAACCAAAACTATACCCAAAATGGAAAAAAAACACTAAATAGAGATAGTAAACACTTAGAACTAGGAAGCAAAATGCATATATTGAAGAAGATATTTTCTTTTTTTAGATTTGGAAATAATAATTTAGTGATTTTAAATGTAGCAAATTGAAAATGATTACTTTTGAATGCAATTTTTTATTTTAAAAAATGCACTTTTCTCACTAATTGAACTAAATGCAAACAACTACAAAAAATTGCAATTTCTGAAACTAAAACAAAGATCTACAAGAATAGGAAAGGAAAGTAGACAAAGACAAATGAACATGCAAAATTATAGAAAAATGTCTATACAAGGACAAGTTTTCCCTAGGGTGAATGTGTCCTTGGATAGGGGTCTAAAAAAATTAAATTTTGAATATTTTTTATGATATTTAAGGTATTTGTTCCCAATTGCAAATAGATTCTTCAATGAATGAATTTCTAGAAATTGAGATGAAATAGAAATGTAATTTTGTGACAATGTATGAACAAAATGAAAAAAAAAATTAAATGCAATTTTTGATGTAATTTTGATCTAAATGACTGAAACACACTATTATGCAATCTACTAGATGCAGAATATATACAATATTTTTATATTTTTATGCTTTTTGATTGATGCAATTATGGAAATTTTAACCCTAGAAATGTAATGTAAAATTAGATAATGTTAAACCTAGATCTAGGGTTTCAGTGACCTCCAAATGGCAAATGTATGATGCATAATGTTGGGTTCACCAAAATAAAATGTGAGGAGAAAGGGGGGCCCAAAATGGGGTTTCCTAGTAGAACCCTTGAAATTTTTGTGTTCCAATGATAATTATTGCAGAATTTGGCTTTCCTTTTGATTTGGGTGAGTCCTATGACTTAGCGTTTTGGTTTTACTTCTAATGTAGGTTTTTATTTGTTCCTAAACCCTTTGAAAAATCTTAAGGGTAAAATCCCTTGCATATGTTCTAATTTGTGGTTGATTGGTAATTTATCATTCTTGGTTCCCCAAGTCATAACTTGAGTCATCAAATCCATTCATTTACTAGACCCTAGTGCCTAGTATTCCCTATTGTCACCTATTGAGTCATTATATATCATGTTTTATGTTAAGAAGGTCTCAAATCTTTTAATATTTACCTTTATCAAGAGTCTAGGTTTAATATTTCACCTAAGTCTTTTATATTATAGACCTAAGTGAATGACCACATTATAAGTCATGAATAATAAAATGTGTTTATTGAAACCTTGATCAATGCTCAGTGGGTCCCACTGAATGCGTTTGATTGGTTGCCCGCTAGCCCATAGGAATAAAATAATATGAAAAAAGAACCAAAGGGATAGTGGGATGGTGACATCTATCCACCCTCATGGTGAGTCCTACCATTCCTCGAAGGCACTGATGGTAAAAGGTTATGAAATCAATGGTTATGATGAACTCTGACAAATGAATTTCAATCATTCCCCACTAGCCTATTCGGTACCCACTATCAGATCTTGGCTTATGGAGGGATAGTGAGCGAGCACCATGTGGCTTCATCACCACCGTCTATTGAACTATTGAGGGTGAGGAAATATTTAATGAAATATTTCTCGGCAACTATGGAAGGTTAAAGGGTGTGCTACTAAAAGGATATATAAATGCACCATCATAATTGCTACACTAAATGTTTCAATCTAGACTTTCCATCACTGAAGGAAGATATGCATTTGAACCAACAATTTTGAAGGTGGTCTATGGAATTCTCTTACACTCTTAGGATCTTTCACCTAAAAGGAGAGAGAGAACGAACCTCAAAATTGAAGTGGTTCATTCAAATAAGGGATTGTATGATGTAATTAAGACTAAATACAATGTTGTAAATGCAACTAAATGATGAAATTGATTGATTAAGTATGAAAAACCTATGAAATATGCAATGTTTGAAAACACAATGTGATATGCAAGAATGAACTAAAACATGAACCAATGCAAAATAGGATTGAAAGAAAGTTGAATAGAGTGCACCTGGGCAATGAATGTTGAATTTGGAATGATCTGAATGCTAGCAGAAATCAGTGAAAACCACTAGCGGGACTCATTCACCACTGATGGCGAATCAGTCCTGCTACTGGCAAAAACTCCTAAAAACTAGTTTTCGACTGTCGGGAACTGGAATCCGACATAATCTACTTTTTCAACCTTAAGGTGGGACTCATTCACCACTGATGGTGAATCAGTCCTCTCCCAAAATTCTATGAAATCAAAGCTTAAAATAGGGTTTAGTTGACTTGAAACACTTTGTTGACTTCTTGAACACCTTTCAACACCTAATTGCTTGATAAATCTACATACAAAAGTCTACAAACACACATGCAAAAGGGGGAAAATGGTTAAGGGATAGAGTATAGGGATTTTCCTTGGTCAAATCCCACTTTGGTAATCAAACCCTTAATGAAGAAATGGAATGAAATGAACAAGGAAAGATGAATAAACAACATGAAAATGTCCTAAACTCACCATAACCTTATTGAAGAAATTTGAAGTTATGTCAATGGTAGCTCCAAGATGCTTGATTGATGCTTGATTGAATGATGCAAAGTGCTTGAATGAATTAGGAGATTTTAGAAGATGTAAAATGAGGAGAAAAACACTTATTTATACACTCTTGTGCCCTAATAACCCAATGATACCTCATCGCAGGCCAACATAAGGTACTTTTAAATAAAAACCTGAAAGAAAATTTGAAATATTTTGAATTTGGAGCCAAGAGGGACTCATTCGCTAGTGCCCATGGCGAATGGGTCCCACCTGGGGCTTGTAAGTAGGTGTCAAGAATTAAGTCATATTTAATGTTATTTTTTGGGCTTACTTTCAAAAATACACTTAATTAAGCCTTATGAGTGCATAAAGGGGTCAAATAAAGCATAAGAAAGGTGTAAATAGTTAAATTAAGCCTAGAAAAGTGTGAAATCTTATCACAAGACTTTACAACACTTCAAAATAGGACTTGATAAGTGATGAAAAGGTGATTTTTAGGTGAATTGTAATGAAAAGAGTCTAGAAAAGTGTAGAAATGTGTTACAACACTTCACAACACCTTCACAAGATGCCATAATTTGAATATTTAGGACCTAATATGAATGAAAAAGTCACATTACAAAATTAAATCAAAATAAAATAGACCAAGAATCATGAGAGAAAGACCTAAAAGACCATGAAAATGTTAATGATCCATTTTTCTATGGTACATTTATCCCCCACTTTAGTGAGAGGATGAACTTGCTTCAAACTCACACTAAAGTAGCAATGCATATCGAGAAGGATCCAAATTGACTTATGCTAGCAAGATGGAATAACAACAATCAAGAGGGATGATCAAGCCCCCAGGATGAAGATCCCATGGTAAACTAAACATAAGAACAAAGGAGTTCACACATGTGAGTTAGAAGGAGAAAAGGGAGAATCGAATCAAGCTTTGATCCTTTTTCCAACTAGTTGTGGATTAGATCTAGGTTGTTTGTGAGAAAAAAAAATGCATACTCACTTTTGGGCAATAGAACTCATGGTATTCCTCCAAGTGAGAAGGCCCAAAAAGGTGAGATACATACACTAGTTGGTATGCACTCAAAAACACATAAGTGTCTATGGGACAAAAATTCAAGTTTGTGCTTCATGAGAAGCAAAATGCAAGTTGAGGTATAAGTTGTGTTATGCAAGGTGGCAAAAATGTAAAATGAAAAAATGTAAAAAATGTAAAATATAGTAAAAATGTAAAAGTGGAAAAGATGTTCAAAGGGGTCTTGTTAAGTTCATGCAAGGTCTATCACTTAAGGAACATTGTGTCTAATGTCTCCAAGAGAGGACCAATCAAAGAATAAAATATTCAAAACTTAGGGGATACAGTGTGTCGCATTAGGCTACCAAGAGGAATGCAATATGCTAAGATAGATCACACTTATGAAGGACATCACTCCCAAGGTCATCCACAAAGTGAAAAACACATTGTATGAAGTAACAAGGCTACACTAAGAACCAAGAATGTGAATGGAATTATGGAAATGTATGCCCCCCACTCTAAAGGAATTGCTACACATCGTTCTATGAGCAATTACTTTAAAGTAGTGAAGGAATGCAACAAGAAATGAGAGCCAACTCGGAAAACCCTATGCCAAGTCATATGTTTCCAAGTAAGGCTGCTTCATGTACATGAAAAAGAAGAAAAAAGAAAGGGATTTTCCCCCAGAAAGGAACACACAAAATAGATAAGGGATCTATGGATTTGTGGTTAGTATGTTTATTGCTGCAATGTTTTGATTAAAGACCTCAGAACTGTCATCATTCCCCAAAGTACATAGAACTAGAAGAATGACACCAAGAGAGCGAAAACAATAGGAAAACAAAGTCCGTTGTGGGTCAACATGGAAGATACATTGTGATCTCAATGCTTTGCATTGTCCCCAAAAGGAAAACACAAGTGAAAAGAAAATGAAAAGTCAAACAAAAAGAAAAAGCTTTTGGATCAACATGAAAGAGACATTTCATTCTCAATGCCTTGCATCATCCTCAAAAGGAAAAGGAAAAGAAAATATAAATTAAAAAGAAAAAGACACCGATTGGGTCAACATGGAAGAGACATAGGGTGTCTCAATGCTTTGCATCATCCCCAAAAGGAGAACACAAAACAAAAGTGAAAAAGCAAAGATAAAATATGACATATAGAAGAATAGATGTACAAATAGAGGAAGTGTACAAAGAGAGAGAGCATCAAACACACATTATGGGGGAACATAATTGAACCATAGATTTTTGGGTTCCTATAGACTTCTCTAGCTCTTCTTGGGTTTTTCACCTAAAAGGAGAGAGGTAGGAACCAAAAATGCTAAGGGTTCATTCAAATTATGTTATGCGCAATGTTTTATAAGCTAAATGAAGTAGGATAAATGTAATTGAATGATTTAAATGAATGATTTTGAATGCAAAACTAAGATTTATGATATGTTTGAAAACACAATGTGATATGCAAACAATGAACTAAATGATGAAATAATGCAAAACAGAAAGAAATGAGATGAAATAGAGTGCACCTAGGCAATTTTTGATGAATCTGGAATGTTTTGAATGTTGACTAAAGTTACTGAAATTTCATAGTGGGAGTCATTCACCCAGGGTGGCAAATTAGTCCTGCTCCTGGTGAAAAAGTGTCAGAAACTAGTTTTTGACTGTCGGGATATGGAATCTAACAAAATTCAGATTTTCAGTCCTAAGGTGGGACTCATTCACCACTTGTGGCAAATCATTCCTCTCCCAAAATTCTGAAAAATCAAGAGAGAACTCTGCAATGCCAGATCTGGAAATCTCTCATTGTTAGGTTGTCAAAGTCAATTCTGCAAGAAATGAACAGAAAACCTTCTCCAAGCTTGAAATAGACTTGAGATAACTTGAAGCACCTAGTTGACTTGTAGACCAATATTCAACACCAAAAATCTTGTTAAATCTGCGTACCTAGGTTTGCAAACATACATGCAATAGGGGAAAATGGTTGAGGGTTAGAAAATAGGGGTTTTCCTTGGTGAAACCCCACTTTTGGTAATCAAACCCTTAATGAAATAATGAAATGAAAGAGAAAGATAAACTAATAACATGAAAATTCTATCAACTTACCAAACCTTTGATGATCCAATTCTAAAGTAATGTCAATGGATGCTCCAAAGTGCTTGAATATTGCTTGAATTAATGTTGAAAGATGCTTGAAGACTTGAGTGAATAGGTGGATGAGTGAACTTGATGAATGGGGGTTGAAATGAGGTGAAAATCACTTATTTATACAATCTTGTGCCTTAGTTACCTATTCATACCTCATCACAGACCCAACATCAAGTGTTTTTGAATAAAAACCTGAAAGGAAAATTTAAAAATTTTGAACTTGGGGCCAAGGGGGACTCCTTTGCCACCCATGGCGAATGGGTCCCACCTAGGACCTGAAAATGGGTGTTGCCAGGAAATATGTTGTATTTAATGTTGTTTGTTGGGCTAACATTCAGAAATACACTTAATTAAAGCATATGAGGGCATAAAGGGACCAAATAAAGCATGAGAAAGGGATAAATAGTGAAGTTATGCCTAGAAAAGTGTGAAATCTTGTTACAAGACTTTACAACACTTCAAAATAGGACTTGTTTAGTGATGAAAAGGTGATTTTTAGGTGAATTGTAATGAATATAGTCTAGAAGAATGTATAAATGTCTTACAACACTTCACAACACCTTCACAAGTTGTCATTATTTGAATTTTAGTACCTAAATATGCATGTTCAAGCCATGTCACAACAAAAAATCAGAGCAAAATATATCAAACACCATGAAACAAGACCTAAAAGGCCATGAAAATGACAAGGGGCCATTTTTCTATGGAAAATTTATCTCCCACTTTAGTGAGAGGACATGAACTTGCTTCAAACTCACACTAAATTAGCTATGAACATCAAGAGGAGGGTTCAAATGTACTTACGTTAGCAAGATGGAATAAAAATGATCAAGAGGGATGATCAAGCCTCTAGGATGAAGATCCCATGGAAAACTAAGCATAAGAACAAAGGAACACACAAGTGCTGAAATGAATCAGATGAAGCTTCAATCGTATGTCCAACTAGTTGTGGATTATATCTAGGTTGATTGTTTGAAAAAGAGAATGTGTACTCACTCTGGGGTGATAGAACATGTAACAGTCTACCAGGTGAGAAGGCCCAAATGTACTCACTCTAGGGCCACAGAACTTCTAGTTGTCTGTGGGGTGAGAAAGCCCAAAAGGGTAAGATAAATATGCTAGTTGGTAAGCACCTACAAACACAAAGGTGGCTATGGGGAAAATGCATGCCGCTAGGTGGGCTTCTAGCTCAACCATATTAAAGTTATACCTCCTAATAACTTTACCAAGGCTCCACAAAGGAAAAATGTCATGAACAAAAAGAAGTTACCACAGTCATGCGAGTTGTGCTATGCAAGGTGGAAAAAGATGCAAAATGTAAAAATGTATAAGGATGTTCAAAGGAGTTTTGTTCAGTTCATGCAAGGTCAGTCACTTAGGGAACATTGTGTCTAATGCCACCAAGAGGAATGTAATATACTGAGATAGATCACAATTATGAAGGACATCACACCCAATGTCATCCACAAAGTGGCGAACACATCATATAAACGACAAGGCTACACTAGGAAAAAGGAATGCAAATGAATTAATAGTAATGTATGTCCCCCACTTTAAAGGAATTACTACACATCGTTTTGTGAGAAATTACTTTAATAAAGTAGAAAGAGAAATGCAAAAAGAAAACAAGACATGAGAGCCAACTTGGAAAGCCCTATGCCAAGTCATATTTTTTGAAGTTAGGTTGTTTCATGTCAAAGAAAATGAAAAAAAAAAAAAAGGGAGTTGCCCCCCAAAAAAGAGCACACCAACACATAAGGGATCTATGGATTTGGGGTCAGTATGTTCATTGCTGCAATGTTTTGATTAAAGAGCTCAAAACTATCATCATTCCCCAAAGCACATAGAACTAGAAGTTAACACAGAGAGAGTGAAAACAAAGGAAAAAGAAATTCCATTTTGGGTCAACATGGAAGAGACATTACGGTCTCAACACTTTACGTCATCCCCAAAAGGAAAACACAAGAGAAAATAAAATAAAACAATGAAAAATATTTTGGTTCAACATGAATGAGACATTTCGGTCTCAATTCCTTGCATCATCCCCAAAAGGAAAACACAAGAAAAAGACAAAGTAAAAAGAAAAAGGACTGATTGGGTCAACATGGAAGAGACATAGGGCATCTCTACGCTTTGTGTCATCCCCAAAAGGAGAGCACCAAAAAAAAAGAAAAAAGAAAAGGACCTTTTGGGTCAACATGGAAGAGACATAGGGCATCTCTACGCTTTGCATCATCCCCAAAAGGAGAGCACAAAACAAAAGTGAAAAAGACAATGCACGACAAAGAGAAGAATAGAAGTACAAATAGAAGAAGTGTACGAATAGACGGAACATCAAATGCACGATACGGGGGAACATGATACACACATGAATGGAAAACCAAAATGGAAAAGGAAAACCAAAAAGGTTAGCTAGGTGAATGAAAGTCAACCATCTAACAAGTCATCCACCTCCCAATCATGTTTAGTGTAATGTGAGAGCAGTTGAATTTCCAAAGGAATAATTGCAAGTGCCAAACTAGAAATCGTACCAGGTTCTTCACTTGGTGGAGATGATTTATCTTTTAAGCTCATTGTAGATGAAAATCGATAATTTAAGTCATTATGCACTTCATCTATTTTGGAAATTTCCACATCGTCATCATCATCAAGATTCATGACAACGAAAGGACGAAGGGTGATTTCTAAGGACGGATGCAATAAAAGTTGTGGCTGTTGGATTGGTTCATTTTGTTGTGAAAGTTGCACTAGACTATCTTGTGGTGGATCAGGAGAAGGAGGGTGGTCATCTATTACTTCTATCAAAGGTGGAGGTTGATTTTCTTTATTTTCTTCCATGTGAGATTAACGAGCAAGGAGATGATGATGATGCCTACATTTCCTAGTTCACCATGGTTTCGTTTAATTCAGTTTTGAAGTTGTTGAGGTGTAAGAGCGGATTGAGTCATCATAGGTTCTTCTACTTCCGAAGAGGGAAGAATAGAAGAAACCAAAGAAGACAAGTCAACCACTTTCTCTTTTGATTTATATACACTTGTTTAATGTGAGGAGGCAGGAAATGAATTATTTCATTTTCCCTTGGTCATTTAAACGATGGCTGGGAAGTATCTAGGGGTGGTTTTTCATGAGGTTCTATGGTTTGCTCAATGCCAGAATCAAGTTGAAGCATGGTTTCATCTATGATAGGAGAGGTGGAAGTGGACGGGGATGCGTTATGAAGAGATAATTCGGCTATGTGTTTGGCTTTTAACTTTTGATAGGTTATGAAAAAGAAGCCCTTTCGAGGGGTGATAGGTTCCACTGGTTCGGGCCAAAATGCTTCTAATGAAAAATTACCTTTGGAAGATAAGGGATTAAAGCCACTATGGTTTATGGTGAATACTTCATTTCCATGTGGAAACTTCAAACACTTGTGAACAACTGAGGGGATTGCCTTCATTGAGTGAAGCCAAGGGTGGCCTAGCCACAAATGAAATTGGTTGGATTGTGGAATAATTGAAAATGTTACATCTAAAGTTTTAGGTCCTATCTATAAGGGGAGTACGATCGATTCGATCGTAGGGCATGCAAAACTAGTATGTGTCTTAATCCATGTAGTTGGTTTATTATAAGCATCTTGATATAGCTCATGTAATACTAGAAACTCTTTTGTGATCACGTTCTCACCATGAGCAGGATCTATTAATATCCCATTAGTGGGCTTATCATAGATTCAGCTAGCTATGTAGAGAGGACCATTAGGAAGTTTTTGTAGTATGTCTTTAACAAAAAAAGTGATATCAAGAAATTTAGTGGTTTGGCCCTTACGAGGGATAACTTTTATCGTCGCCACAAGGTTATCCATAAGACTATCTTTGGTAACATGTGGCAATATATCATGTTGTTCATTTTTTGTATCAACAACCATTACATCAGTGTTTGAAGGTTCGCTAGCCTTGACAAATGAAGTGTGTTTGGGCATAGGATTGGTGAAAGTTTGTAAATTCTGGTTAGGGGGTGCAACAGACTTATTGCCTTGATCATTAACACCCGTAATAGACAAATGGCCTAAATCAATGAGGTCTTGAACTAAATGTTTTAGATGCTTGCAGTGTTCAGTGTCATGTCCATTTTGGCAATGTAAATGACAATAAGTGTTAGGTTCGAAGGTAAGTGATAATGGTTGAGTTGGATCAAGTGGTATAACGAGTGGCAAAGTGACCATGCGTTGTTGAATTAATTGGTTCATTGTGTTATGGAGGGTATCAGGTAGGGGAGTAAATTGTCTCTTCGAGTCCCCATAGGTATAAGGAACCACTGCTTTAATAGCTACCACTTGATTTGGAATGAGTGAACTTGGTTGTGGTTGTGGTTGAGGAGGCGAATTAAACTATAAAAAGCCTCTATTTGGTTTGTGGAAGTTTTGTGTGTTATTTTGGTTTTGATTGTTGTGTTTGGGTTTTTCAGCTTGGTTAGAAGTGGGTTTTGAATCATGACTTGAAACCGAACTTTATGGTATTCACACAAGGTTGTGCATAAATGCATGAATGAAGGGAATTTCATCATAGTTAGTTTATCTTGAAGGTTTGTGTGCAAGTTTTCAATAAAAATCTTTTGCAGATGTGCATCAGGAATCTTGACATTGATTTGAGCAAACAAGGATTGGTATCGTGAGATAAAATCCAATAATTTTTCATTTGTGTTTTGTCTACATTGCATGAGGTCATCCATTGTCTTTTGAGGTGTCATGTGAACTTGAAAGTGACTTATGAAAGCATCCACCAATTCATTGAAAGAATGGATGGAATGATTAGGAAAGTTGGAAAACCACTCTAAGGCACTATCTTTCAAGGTCCTTGGAAACAGTTTGGCTAACAGTTTATCATCAAGGACAAAATCACTACACAATGTTGTATAAGCATTAACATGGTTGATAGGGTCTCCTTTATCTCTATATTTCTCAAACCAAGGCATTTCTATCCCTTGTGGCATCGGGGTACATAATATTTCTAGGGATAAGGGGATGCTATGGACATGATATGTGGGTGGAGCGATTTGACCTTGGCTAATGGTGGAAATTTGGTGTTGCATGGATGAAACAATATTAAGGAGTTGTGTAAGAATAGGATTGAGATATGTAGGATGAGGTGGAAGGGAAAATTGTGATGGAGTGTAGGTGATGTTAGGGGAAGTGAAAGGAATACTATGGGTGTGAAGGTGGTGGAAGGGACTTTTGATGCCACAAGAGAATTAGGAATACTAGTTGGAATCAGGAAATAAGTAGCCGCATAATTAACCTGTTGCATAGTTGTGTGGACTTTTGGATTGGTATAAGTTGGTATGGATGTTATGGTTGAAGGGGGGGAACTTGAGGTCCTCCTTGGCTTACAGGAATTTTTTTGGATTGGGTATTAGAACAAGTATGTTTATTATAAATCTTAGCAATTCTCTTCATCACTTGCAAGCCATCATCACTTTCAATCAAACGAAGAAGATTGTCAATGGCAAGTATGGCAGTGGTGGAAATGTTTTCAAGTGACAAGTCTTGTTGCAAATGTGCAAAATCCTCATGAATATTCATGACCTTTTTGTATGGGAGGGAGTTGTTTTGGGTGTCAACATTCATTGGATGGAAAGGTGAAGGTATAGAAGTGGTATTGTTAGTGCCTAATACACCAGTGTCCATACTAGGAGTAGGAGCTCATGAGATCCCAAGGTCCACAATGAAAGTGCTATCACAGGAGGCCATGAGTCTAGAACTTCTTCTCACTAAAGTATTATCAAAAGGGAACCAAACACTCATACAAGTACCACAAAGGAGGGGTGAATGCAAATGCAAGGTAATCTAAGATGTCTAAATGAAAATATCATAAATTTTTCTAACTGTAATAGAGAACTAACTACAGAAAATAGAAATGTAGGAAAATGCCAGAAAAATGCCAGAAATGTTGTTTAAAAAGTGCAGAGGGACTGATTCGCCTAGGGTGGCGAATGAGTCCCAGTATGATGTTTTTGTGTGTTTTTCAGAAATTTGAATGTGATTTTAATGCTCTACAGAATGCAATCAAGGATGCATAATGAATATTTTTAGTTTTTTCAATGAGATGCAATGAAAAAATGAAATCTAAATGAAGTTTTCACTAATGCAATATGAAAGGTTCTATAATGCAAAAAAAAAAAATGTCCCAATTGAATGTTGATACAAATGTAAACTAAGATGCAATATGTGAATGAAATCAGAAATGCAAAATGTTCAAAAGTCGGGTTCACCAAAATGAACTGTAGATTTTTGGGTTCCTATAGACTTCTCTAGCTCTTCTAGGGTTTTTCACCTAAAAGGAGAGAGGTAGGAACCAAAAATGCTTAGGGTTCATTCAAATTATGTTATGTGCAATGTTTTCTAAGCTAAATGAAGTAGGCTAAATGCAATTGAGTGATTTAAATGAATGAATTTGAATGAAAAACTAAGATTTATGCTATGTTTGAAAACACATTATGATATGTAAACAATGAACTAAATGATGAAATAATGCAGAACAGAAAGAAATGATATGAAATAGAGTGCACCTGGGTAATGTTTGATGAATTTGGAATGTTGTAAATGCTAACTAAAGTTACTAAAATTTCACAGTGGGACTCATTCACCCAAGGTGCCAAATTAGTCCTGCTCCTGGTGAAAAAATGTCAGAAACTGGTTTCTGACTGTTGCATCTAGAATTTGACAAAATTTAGATTTTCAGTCCTAAGGTGGAACTCATTCACCACTGGTGGTGAATCAGTCCTTTCCCAAAATTCTAAAAAATCAAGAGACAACTCTGCAACACCAGATCTGGAAACCTCTGATTGTCGAGTTACAGAAGTCAATTCTATAGGAAACAAACAAAAAACATTCTACAAGCTTGAAATAGACTTGAGTTGACTTGAAGCACCTAGTTGACTTGTGGATCAATCTTCAAGACCAAAAATCTTGTTATATTTGCATACCTAGGTCTGCAAACATACATGCAATAGGGGAAAAATGGTTGAGGGTTAGCAAATAGGGGTTTGCCTTGGTGAAACCCCACTTTTGGTAATCAAACCCTTAATGAAATAATGAAATGAAAGAGAATGAGAATGATAAACTAATAACATGCAAATGCTATCAACTTACCAAACCTTTGATGATGCAAGTTTGAACTAATATTAATGGATGCTCCAAAGTGCTTGAATATTGCTTGAATTCATGTTGAAAGATGCTCTAATGCTTGAGTGAATAGGTGGATGAGTGAATTTGATGAATGGGGGTTAAAATGAGGTGAAAATCACTTATTTATACAATCGTGTGCCTTAGCTACCCATTCATACCTCATCATAGGCCAACATCAAGTTTTTTTGAATAAAAACATGAAAGGAAAATTTAAAAATTTTGAATTTGGGGCCAAGGGGAACTCATTTGCCACCCATGGTGAATGGGTCCCACCTAGGACCTGAAAATGGGTGTTGGGAAATATGTTGTATTTAATGTTGTTTGTTGGGCTAACATTCAAAAATACACTTAATTAAAGCATATGAGGGCATAAAGGGACCAAATAAAGCATGAGAAAGGGATAAATAGTGAAGTTGTTCCTAGAAAAGTGTGAAATTTTGTTACAATACTTTACAACACTTCAAAATAGGACTTGTTTAGTGATGAAAAGGTGATCTTTAGGTGAATTGTAATGAATAGAGTCTAGAAGAATGTATAAATGTCTTACAACACTGCACAAAACCTTCACAAGACATCATTATTTGAATTTTAGTACCTAAATGTGCATGTTCAAGTCATGTTACAACATAAATTCAGAGCAAAATATATCAAACACCATGAAACAAGATCTAAAAGGCCATGAAAATGAAAAGGGGCCATTTTTCTACGGCACAATGATACACACATCAAATCAAAGAAAAGGAAAATAAAAATGAAATATAAAAGGCTAGTAAGGTGAATGCAAGTCAACCATCTAACAATTCATCCACCTCCCAATCATGCTCAGTGTATTGTGAGGGTGATTAACTGTCCAAAGGAAGAATTTCAAGTGTCGAACTAGGAGATGTACCAGGTTATTCACTTAGTATAGAAGACTTATCATTTAAGCTCATGGTAGATGAAAATAAAGAGTTTAGATCATTATGCACTTCTTCATCTATTCTTGTGATCTCCTCCTCATCATCATCATCAAGATTGATTACAATGGGAGGACGAAGGGTGATTTCCAAGGAAGGATGTATCAAGAGTTGGGGTTGTTGGTGTTAGAACTGTGAAATTCTGAATAATTTCACAAGTTTTTCATACCCTTGAGTTTCCAAAATGAGTCCTCGTCATAAGCACAAGGTCCTCTCTTCATAACATTTTGCCCATATCCAGCCATGAGATCCCATGAGTCCATCTAGGTCTAAATATTCCATATTATAATTCCTATCAGCATGAGAAATCAAGGTCTCCCTGACCCATATTGCATTTTTGCTAATATACATTTGTTGCAGATTATCGGCAGGACCTCAAGGATGTCACACCGATCGGGATCATCTGCAGGCACATTTCGGCATGACACAAATCATTGTCTCGATGATAGAGGAAAATTCTTCCATCGACAAAGGGGGCTATTGTCAGCACAAGGTCTTACCAATTGCATTTTGTCTCACTGACCAGCGATAGAAGGAGCATGTCGGTGAGAGATTTTCTTCGGGGTGAAGTCTCGGTGAACTCTTTGTGTCTCACCAACTAGCACAGAACGAGCAAACACTTCGGCCAAAAAAAATATATTCAGTATGTGGTCTCATCGAATGGGTTATGTCTCACTGACCGACGCACGTAGAAGTATATCGGACAAGCTAAAGGGTATTCAGAATGAGGTCTTGGCGAGTACCTCCAGTCTCGCCAACATGCGCAGGGGAATCCTATCAAGGGTTGCCGGGGCAAGGTTATACAGTCTTGTCGACCCATTTTGTCACGTCGACATTTTGTTTCATCGGTATGAGAATGATATTGTCACAGTGACCCATATATCACAGTGATAAGGATATACACTTTGGTAAGACTAAAGTGCATCAGAGTAAGGTCTTACCGAAGGTGTTTGGTCTTGCCGACACAGTGGAGGGATTATATCAAAGAACTGTCGGGAGGAAGTCATGTAGTCCTACCGACCTATAAGTCACGCCAATAAAATACTTCGGGGAGAGTCTCACCGAATAGAGTAATTTGGAGGAATAGGTTCAGTGAGACATTTGGCATCGGTATGAGTCTTTTCGAAGATTCATTGTCTTGCTGATGAAATTTATTTCATCGGTAAGATCAACTTCATCAGTGAGAGAGTGATCATGTTTCAGCGACATGAATGTACCACGGGGTATTTCAGTATGACGCAAGGTGTTCTATGAAACCTCCCCCTGATGATGAATTGTCTCAGCAACACACAAGATGGAGGGACAACTTTCGGTATGACAAATATGATCTGTGGGACGTCTCCCCGACATCGGAATGTCAAAGTGAAGCACATGGGATAAGTGGACATTCGTCGGTGAGACTCAAAGTATTGGTAAGATGACATGACTACATAGCGATGCATAGGATGACTGTCGGTGTAACGTTGAGGATCGGTATGACTAAGGGATGTCTCGGCGAATGTCTCAGAGATGATTGGCAGAGCCCGAATACAATTGAGCGCCAATGTTGGAATGTGAAGCGATGTGTCTTTTCAGATGCAAATGAATAAATGTTCATTTTCGGTTATAAATGGACATAATAATAAGGAAATTAGATAGTAGAATACAGTAGAACACAATGTTTCACCAATATGAGACTACGTTGCATGTTTAAAATCATGGAGATATCAATTGAAATCTTTTAATATGGTGCAGTTGTTTCTGGTATCAGTTGTTTATGGTGTGTTGAAAGCATTATTGAAGTTGTCTCCAATATGGTGTTTTCTGGTTATTTAAATTGGTGTAACAAGTTTATATCCGGTTTTTCAGTGCACATTTGTTGCATCTGTATGATCAATTGATTGGTTCTTTCTAGTAAATATTAAATCCTTTAAGTTGATCATAGTAATTAGGGAATGTCAATTGGATCAATAAGAAGAACTCAGTAATCATAACCTTGCATTTTTATACAAGCTATAAACTAAATCATATGTTGAACAATTTGAATGTTTGCCAGAATGAAGTACTTGTTTCAGATTTTTCTTGACTCCGCATACCCAATAAGGCACTAGTCTCTGCATTTCACCATTTAGATTCATTCATTTTCCTTTACATCTGTTAACTGAGCATATTAGGATTTAGTTTTGAATATTGGTATACAATTTATACCAAATTTAGTTTTATTTGTCCACCTCCATCTGCCATTGTGGGAAAACTATTTCAAGAGAGATAAGCACATTAAGTCTGCTTCATTCATATAGGTACACCCACCTAGGTCTAGTAGCACCTGAAGAGTAGAAGGTTTAAATCTTTTGACCTTGTTTGTTACCCTAAAATATATCAGGAGTTTGGCAACCTCTTGAGGCATTCCGCCTGTGTTTTTTAGAGCTAATAGTTGGATCAGATCATTTTGTTGTGAGGGTTAGATTATACTATCTTGTGGTGGGTCAAGAGGAGGAGGGTGATCATCTATTTCTTTTGTCAAAGGAGGAGGTTGGTTTCTTTGTTTTCTTCCATTCAAGACTGACAAGCAAGGAGACGATGATGACGCCTACACTCCCTAGCACCGCGGTTTCATTTTATTTTATTTTCAAGTTGTTGAGGGATAAGAGTGGGTTCATCCATCATAGGTTCCTTTTCATCTAAATGGGGAAGAATGGAAGAAACCAAAGAAGACGGTTCAATCACTTTATCTTTAGCTTTATACACTTGTTTAATGTGAGGAGGCATGATGGGATTAGTTTCATTATATCTTGGTCATTTAAATGAGGAAGGGGAAGTGTTTATGGTTGGTTGCTCATGGGGTTGTGTTTTTTGTTCAATTTTGAACTTAGGCTGAAGCATGGTCTCATCTAGGATAGGAGAAGTAGAAGTGGACGGGGACATGGTACAAAGATACAATTTTGCTATTAGTTTGGCTTTGAACTTTTGATAAGCTATGAAAAAGAAGTCCTTGTTAGGGGTGATGGGTTCCATAGGTTCAGGCCAATAGGCTTCTAAGGAGAAATTACCTTTAGAAGACAATGGATGAAAACCACTATGGTGTATGGTAAATATTTCATTACCATGTGGAAACTTCAAACATTTGTAAACAACTGAGGGTACTACTTTCATCGAGCAAAGCCAAGGGTGGCCTAGCCACAGACAAAATTGATCTAATTGTGGAATAATAGAAAATTTTACATCCAAATTTTTAAGTCCTATTTGTAATGGGAGTACAATCGATCTAATTGTAGGGCACACAAAACTAGTATTGTTTTTAATCCATCCAGTTGGTTTATCATAATCTTCTTGATAAAGCTCATGTAAGACTAAATGTTCTTCCATGATTACATTCTTGCCACAAGTGGGATCTATTAATATCCCATTGGTGGGCTTATCATAGATGCGGCCAACTATGTAAAGTGGACCATCGGGAAGATTTTTAAGTATATCATGAGAAGAAAAAGTAATATCAAGAGATTTGGTGGTTGGGCCCTTACAAGGGACACCCACAAGTTCATCCATAGGATTAACTTGGGTAACATTTGGAGTAATAATAGGTTGTTCATTATTTGTATCAATGTTCATGACATGAGTGTTTGAAGGTTCGCTAGCCTTAACAAATGAAACATTTTGTTTAGGCATGGGGTTGGTAAAGATTTGTAAATTCTGATTAGGAGGTGCAATGGACTTATTGCCTTGATCATCAACACGCGCAATGGAAAAATGGCCTAAATCAATGAGGTCTTGAACTAAGTGTTTGAGATGGTTACATTGTTTAGTTTCATGTCCATTTTGGTGATGAAAATGACAATAAGATTTTGGTTTAAAGGTGGGTGGTAAAGGCTTTGTGGTATCAAGTGATTTAACGATAGGCAAAGTGATCATTTGTTGTTGGAGCAATTGATTCATTATGTTATGCGGGTATCAAGTAAGGGAGTAAATTGTCTCTTTGGGTCCCCATAGGTAAAGGGCACCATTGCTTTAATAGATGCCACTTGACTTGGAATAGGTTGAGTTTGTTGTTAAGGAGGCCGATTGAATAGTAAAAATCCTTTGTTTGGTTTTTGAAAGTTTTGCGCGTTATTTTGGTTGTTTTTTTTAGACTTCTCAACTCGATTAGAAGTGGACTTTGAATCATGACTAGAAATTGAGTTGTGATAGTCACAAAGGGTCATCCATAAATGCATGAACAAAGGAAATTTCATCATAGTCAACTTATGCTGAAGGTGAGTGTGCAAGTTTTTGATAAACATCTTTTGCAGACGTAAATCAAGAATCTTGATATCAATTTGAGCATACAATGACTGATAACGTGAAATGAAATTATTTACTTTTTCATTTGCGTTTTGTTTACATCTCATTAAATCATCATGGATTGTCTTTTTGGGAGTCGTATGGACTTGGAAATTACTTATGAAGATATCCACAAGTTCATTAAATGATCAGATTGAATGATTAGGTAGGTTTGAAAACCACTCTAATGCAGTGTCGTTCAAGGTCCAAGGAATTTTTTTGGCTAATAGCTTATCATCAAGGAAAAAATCACTGCACAAGGTTGTATAAACATTGACATGATTAGTAGGGTCTCCTTTACCTCCATATTTCTCAAACCTAGGCATTTCAATTCCTTGTGGAATCTATGTGTGTAAGATCTCTAAGGATAATGGGCTACTATGAACATGATAGGTGGGTGGAGCATTTTGACTTTGGCTAATGGTGGATATTTGTTGTTGCATGGATGAAATAGTGTTAAATAGTTGTGTAATGATGGGATCAGTGAAAGTGGTATAAGGTGGAAGGGAAAATGGTGATGTAGTGTATGTAATGTTAGGGGAAGTGAAAGGGACACTAAGAGGGGTGAAGGTGGAAGAAGGAATATTCAATGCCACAAAAGAACTAGTAATTCTAGTTGGAATAGTGAAAGGAGTCACATGACTAACCTGTTGCATAGTTGTTGTAACATGAGGAGTGGTATCTATAGGTGGGTATGGATGTTATGGTTGAAGGGGGAGGAATATGAGATCCTCCTTGGCTTACAACAATGTTTGCTGATTGGGAAGTAGAAGGAGCATGTTTGTTGTATATCTCAGCAATTATTTTTATAACTTGTAAGCCATCATCACTTTCAACCAAATGATGAAGGTTTTCTATTGCAGGTATGGCAGTGGTGGAAATGTTTTCAAGACTTAAATCTTGTTGTAAATGTGCCAAATCCTCATGAATACTAATGACTTTATCTTGCAGAATGGAATTTTTTTGTGTGTCAAAATGCATTGGATGGGAAAGTGAAGGCAAATGAGTGGTAGTATCCATGCCTAATGCACCATTGTCCATACTAGGAGTAGGAGCTCTTGAGATCCCAAGGTCCACAACGAAAGTGCTATCGAGGGAAGCCATGAGTCTAGAACTTTGTCTCACTAAAGTATTATCAATGGGGCACCAAACGCTCATACAAGTACACAAAGGATGGGGTGGATTCAAATACAATGCAATCTAGGATTTCAAAATGCAAATAATAGAAATTATGTAAATTGAAAAAGAAAAACAACAACAGAAAACTAAAATGCAGTAAATACCCAGAAAATGCTTGAAAATGCAGTTTAAAATATGTAAGTGGACTAATTCACCCAGAGTGGCGAATGAGTCCATGTATGATATTTTTTTTTGTTTTTCAAAAAATTTAAAGTTATTTTAATTCTTTTCAGATGCAAATTGAGGATGCAAATGCATATTTTTAGTTTTTGAATGATATGATATGCAAAAATGAAATCTAAATGAATCTTTCACTAATGCAATTTGAGAAATCCTAAGATGCAAAAACAATGCAAAAGAAAATGTAATTAAGTCCTAGGATGAAAATGCAAATGCAAATCAAAAAGAGATGATGTTCAATATGTAGGTTCACCAAAATGAAGCAACAATTTTGAAGGTGGTCTATGGATTTCTCTTACACTCTTAGGATCTTTCACCTAAAAGGAGATAGATAGAACCTCAAAATTGAAGTGGTTCATTCAAATAAGGGATTGTATGATGTAATTAATACTAAATTCAATGTTGTAAATGCAACTAAATGATGAAATTGATTGATTAAGTATGCAAAACCTATGAAATAAGCAATGTTTGAAAACACAATGTTATATGCAAGAATGAACTAAAACATGAACAAATACAAAACATAATTGAAAGAAAGTTGAACAGAGTGCACCTAGGAAATGAATGTTGAATCTGGAATTATCTAAATGCTGGAAGAAATCACTGAAAATCACCAGTGGGACTCATTTGTCACTGATGGCAAATCAGTCCTGCTACTGGCAAAATCTCCTAAAAACTGGTTTCTAGTTGTCGAGAACTGGAATCTGATAGAATCTAATTTTTCTACACTAAGGTGGGACTCATTCACCAATGATCGTGAATTAGTCCTCTCCCAAAATTCTGTGAAATCAAAGGTCAATTCTGTAGCTCTAGATCTACTCTTGTCTTCTTGTCGAGTTGATGGAGTCAAATCTACAGAAAACGGATTGTAGGTTGTCTCCAAGCTTGAAATAGGGTTTAGTTGACTTGAAACACTTTTTTGACTTCTTGACCATCTTTCAACACCTAATTGCTTGATAAATCTACATACAAATTCTGCAAACACACATGCAAAAGGGGAAAAATGGTTAAGGGTTAGAGTATAGGGATTTTCCTTGGTCAAATCCCACTTTGGTAATCAAAACCTTAATGAAGAAATGGAATCAAATGAACAAGGAAAGATGAATAAACGACATGCAAATTTCCTAAACTCACCAAAACATTATTGAAGAAATTTGAAGTTATGTCAATGGTTGCTCCAAGATGCTTGATTGAATTATGCAAAGTCCTTGAATGAGTGAATGGATGATTGAATGCTTGAATGAATTGGGAGATTTCAGGAGATGTAAAATGACAAGAAAAAAACTTATTTATACACTCTTGTGCCCTAATAAGCCAATGATACCTCATCACAGGCCGATATAAGGTATTTTTAAATAAAAACCTGAAAGAAAATTTGAAATATTTTAAATTTGGAAGCAAGAGGGACTCATTCGCCACCCATGGAAAATGGTTCCCACCTTGGGCTTGTAAGTGGGTGTCGGGAATTAAGTCACATTTAATGTTATTTGTCAGGCTTACATTCAAAAATACACTTAATTAATCCTTATGAGTGCATAAAGGGGTCAAATAAAGCATAAGAAAGGTGTAAATAGTGAAAATAAGCATAGAAAAGCATGAAATCTTGTTACAAGACTTTACAACACTTCAAAATAGGACTTGATAAGTGATGAAAAGGCGATTTTTAGGTGAATTGTAATGAAAAGAGTCTAGAAAAGTGTATAAATGTTCTACAACACTTCACAAAACCTTCACAAGATGCCATAATTTGAATATTTAGGACCTAATGTGAATGCAGAAGTCACATTACAACATTAAATCAAAACAAAATAGACCAAGCATCATGAGAGAAAGACCTAAAAGACCATGAAAATGTTAATCATCATTTTTCTATGGTACAACATCATGATTTCTAGGCAATTAATTAAACAACACCCATGTTGAGGATTGTTGGGTTGATCTGGGTCATTGCCCACTAGCCCATGACCATAGATCTAAATCTTATAGATCTGAAAGGGCTAGCAGACTGCTAACAAGTGGATCTTTTGGTGGCTTTTAAAGCATGGAGGGACCATGAAGTTGATGAAGAAGATGCCCACTTGGTGGAAATGAAGCATGATGGATGTCAAGTCAGCAAAATGTAGGATGTTCATACTTTGTTGACTTCATCTAAGCCACACATTCATCCACATCAAGATCGAATCAACAATGGAAATTCAAAGCTTCTAAAAGTACTTCATTGATCTTATCTGGTTTGCGCAAGAAAATAGTAATGGAAGAGTTGATGGTTTTCTACCAAATTGAACGCTTTGTTCACCATAAAAGCTTACCTTAAATCTTATTGTTGATTTCAAAGGCATTCTCACCACATCCAAAACTTTTTGTAGAGCATTTCAAGCATTTGGAGTTATCAAATTAGGGTTTCCTATGTCATAAAGCTAGTAAGTTAATTCACCACTCTTGAGCTCAAAATTACCCTAGTTTCCATTCGATTGTTGTTGTTGCTATCTGGTTTCTAAGTAGGGCATATTTTAAGGTTTTACATTCATTAAATTGCTATAATTTCATGATTTTAGTCACTCCTTTGTGTCAAGTGTCTCCCTAAAAATGTAAAAATCCCTTATTGTCAACCAATCAAGCCCTAGGTTGAATTGCTTAAGCAATGGCACTGAAAATCCAAGCTTCTACATCAAAAGGCCAAACCTCTGAGTCAAAACCCAAAGTTAGATCCTTGGTCTAGGATTTGACTGACTAATTGAAACCCTCAACCTCTAACAAGGAAAAAGGGAAACCCATGTTCTATGGCCTTGGGGTTAAGCAAGGTATTGTTAATAGATTTTTCATAGTTAAAGATGCTACCCTACCATATACTAGATGGACCCTCTTTCAAGGTTGGTTCAAAAATAGAAATGTTAGTATTCTAATCTGCAACCCATGGAGATTAGATATGGCCAAATTAGTGGTCCCTAATATGTATGTAGACATTGATCTCTTGAAGGCTATTGCTGCAAATTATGACCCTCTTGTTAGGGTTGTCAGAACTTATGATGGGCGAAACATGGTGTGGGTCACCAAGGAGGAAGTTGCAAAAGTTTCCAGGCTAAACAAGTGGAATACGGAGATGGTGGAGATTAATGAGAAGAAGCTAAGGGAAGAGTATGGAAAGTAAAGCACAACTTTAGATTTTCTATGTTGACCAACTCTCTAATGTTAGCAGGAAATGGAAAGGGAAAGATATTTCTTGGACCTTCTGATGTGGAGCCCCTCCCTATCAATTATTTTTTCACCTATTTCCAAAATACTTTCTATGGCCTCTATCAAATTTTGGGGTTTGATCTTGCTTCTAGCATGCCAATCGCCGAAATGTATATGGCCGCGAACATCCATCACCCCAACATTAATACTCTATATGATTTTGCTACATACATATCGAAGGAGATAGATAAAGGATTGGTGGAATTGAAGAATGGGTAGCAAGCTATCAGGTTTTGGTGGTATTCTTTATTCATGCATATTTTTTTATATAGCTATGTAGATTATTTTGGTCAGGATATAGAACTCAAAAGGAATGTGGATGGAATTAAAATGCTAGTACAGTCATGGACTCCACTATTGGATAGACATGAGAAACAAATCAACTTTGTAGTTTCCACAAACCACTTTTCTACCAAGTTGAGAAGGGTTTTAATGATGAATGTGCCTGGGTTCCTACAAAATTGTATGATTTCTTAAGACCAGCTAAAAGGAAGCCTGTGTTAAACATTTCTCACAATTGGGGGGATGCAATCCCATATAAGGATTGCACTATTATTAGAGTATATGGCACATTTCTAACACCCCATATACTTCCCAGGGCGGTGCCATTGAGAATTGGTTTTTTGGAAATCATATGGCATTTGGGAAATGTGGATGATGCTTTTCTGGATTAGAAGAGAAAGGGAACATTTTTCACTACGTACACTATTTTTTTCAATTTTGTCATTGAGAACAAATGGATGGAGGAATATTTTTTATTATTACCTCAATCCCTATAATATGAAGCTCCAAGCATATAGGAGTTATGATCTTGAGGGATTCATGGTTTGGTTGATGAACAGGATCAAGGGAGGGAAATATGTTCATACCCATTCACTCCTTGATGATCTAATCAAGAATGTTTTTTACCTTGATGTCCAAGTGGACAGGATGAGAAAATAGGCTATCTTTGTGAAGTTGGAGAGAGCAAGAAGGGTTAAGGACCCTAATTTTAAGGATTTGTCAAATATTAGAAACCCAATATTGAAAATTGAAATTGTTATTTAGAATTTTGACAAAGTTGTTGCAAACATGAAGGAAGAAAGGGTATTTCAAGATAATGGGAAGGCCCACATGATAGAGGGAGAATTATCCTAGCAGTCTTCCAAGAAAGTGCACATTTATTCAAGAAGGAAGAGCACAGTGAAAAGGCAACTAAAAATTACAACTCCTGCACAATCTGAGGAGTCTAAAGAAAAATCTTCTCATCAAAAATTGACTCCATTATCACCACAACATTCTCAAGTGCTCCAAAAATAATTGAGTTGGATTAAGAAACTAGAGAGCCATCCTCTCCAAAGGATCCACAAATAAAAAGGAAAAGGGTTGAAACAATCATCCTTGTTGATTACCTTGCAGAAGATTCAAATGAAGAGGTCATTGTAATGGAGGATTAAATAATATAGGGAATGTCATCCCCTCAAAGGGAGATGATGCCACAGACTTTGAGCCTCAAGTTAAGCAAAGGTGACTTGAGTGGAATCAATATCTTTGAAGATGTAAGGGTTAAGGCTTGTGAAAGCTTCATGGATAATGATTCTTTTGTTAAAACCCAAGCTTTCCAAGAATATGTGTGGAGGGTTGTGAAGGATGAGTATGAAATGTGTGTATAGGAAATGAGAAGAGAGATCCCTGAGAAACCCCAAAATATTTTTGAAGCTGAGGTCCGTGATGAAATGAGGACCAAATATTTGAATATCACTACAAAAGAGGGTAGGGCATTGGTTAGAAAGAGTGGAGTGCTGCTACTTCTAGAATGGGACTTGGCATCAAAAATTGTGTTTGATACTATTAGGAAACAGGATTCCCCTATCTTTACTAGTGAGGAGGAGGTCACATTGGCCTTACAAGGATCAAAATTCAGCTCTCATTGGAATACGCTTGCCATTTGAGCTTTGGCCCCAACCACTAAAAAGCCTAAGGTTGCAAAACCTACTCCAGGGGTCAGGGGAGGATTAATTATAAAAAGAGTATCAGACATATCCACCCTCGAAGTAGCAACAATGAATGTTAATTTGGCACAATTCACTAAGACCATAGTTGATTCATTAACAGAAGAAAGAGATAAGTTTAGGACTCAATACAATGAGATGGTGGCAGAGTATAATTTTAGCCAACAAAAGATGGAAAAAATGTAAACACAGATGACTCTATGGAAACAACAATTTCAATTTTGCAACATGGCACCTCACAAGCCACAACTTTTCCTCTCCCTTCTCTAGTTCTTTCACCACCTCCAGTCCAATTTGAGGAAGTGAAAATTACACAATCAGTTCAAGATGTTTTAGATGTGCCTCAAGCTAAGGAGATTAAAAAGGAGGAATTGATTGAAAAGCTTAAGAATTATGAATTTAGGTTTGATGAGCTCGTCCAATTGGGAAATTTAAATATTATGACTACATGGTGCTTGAACATCTCAATAAAGGAATTGGGAAAAGGTTAATGAGTATTCATTCTAATTATTCTTTGATGTTCAATGCTATTACAAATTTTGATAGAGATAAGGATATTGTCGTTCATTTAATGGATAAATGGATCCCAAGAGCAACAATTTTGAGGGATATGGTAGTTGCATCAACACATGATGTGAATAAACCTCCCAAAATTCTTCCAACCCTCAAGTTTGTGACTGAGATGAAAGATTCACAAGGGTTGATTGAGCCCCTATAATTGAAAATCAAGAAGTTGGTTAAGAAATTTGATGATTGGAACTTTGGTTTGCTTCCAGATATTTTAAATGAAAGTGGTGAGGTTAAGTTCTTACAAGAATGGAAGGACCAGGGCAATCAAGTAATATCCACCTCAGCCAAACTAATATGTGATGAGGTAGACTTGGATATGTTGAGGAATAACATGGATAGGCTAATACATATAGGGGTTTTCCTTGAGGATTTTAACAAAGAGGAAAATCAAGTGGTAGTTAAATACAACCCATATAGGCTAAAGGAAAATAAGGTTGTGGGCCTTAATTGGCCAACAGAGGAGGAATTTTCACTATGGAAGTCCAATTATGTTGATATATTGGATATATGAGCTATGTAGCAAGGAATGGTGAGTGGAATTTTGGTTTTATGTCTATAGCAACAGAGGTTTCAATGAAGAGAGGTACAATACATGGCCTAGAACTAGTATAGATTAGGCCTTTGATATATCAACAGTCACATATTGTACTCTCTCAAATTCAAATTGATGACAAGGATTGCAGATGTCGAGATACTTTGTATTTTTCTTCTTTCTCTATTTCATGATTTTTCATCCTCAAGTTTTGGAGCACATGGAACAAGTGCTTAGCTCATGGAAGAAATGTTTTGCACCAACTAAAGAGCCTTTTGGAAGGCATGAGAATCTTCATCAACAAATGAAAATGGTTTATGTCGTATATGGAATTTTCTCTTGTGTCTAGGAAAATATAACTACCTTTAGATGTAAAATGGTTGTCAATTGACTATATGGCATGTGTACAATTTGGCCTGAGCCTTGTTTTGCTCCCTTGTTCTTGTAAAAGGTAATTCAAGGACAATTGTATATGGTTACTAGCAAATTGATCGCAAATAGATTTTATAACCAGGTCTAAGTAATAGAAATTGAGTTTGTTTAGGTTCTAAGAGTCTTTTGAATGTTTTGATGGTGAATGCATAGCAGTGTTGTCATATTTCGGAATACAAGTGGCAAAATATTCAAGGCTAGCATTCTCCATTGTATACATTACGTAAATTTTGAATACAAAGCAATCAAATATTTCTTCTATTCATCTTCGTGTCATTCCTTTCAAATGTTTTTTTCATTTTGATTACTCTTATTCAAAGAATGAGTTAAATATGTATTAACATGAATGAAGGTTTATGTAGATGTATGCATGGATTACTAAGTATTATTGGTTGAGTTTTTGGTATTAATGGTGTAAGGCATCATTGATAAGCATTGTAATGATAGGAATAATACTATTGTGTGTTTTTAGTTACATCATTTAGAACTATCCACCCTAGGATAAGGCACTAGTCATACTATGTTACAGTTTCCTAGATCATTCATAGTAGCTACATTCAAAATCAATTATAATATCCATTTTTGTGAATGTATGGTGAGTTGAATCATAATGTTTTCTCATGTTTAAGCTAGATATTACCATGAAGGTTAGCTAGATATTTATGGT
The DNA here is from genome assembly GCA_007258455.2 of Sequoia sempervirens. Lineage (NCBI taxonomy): Eukaryota > Viridiplantae > Streptophyta > Pinopsida > Cupressales > Cupressaceae > Sequoia > Sequoia sempervirens. Next base: position 576,140,924 of record VDFB02270651.1, on the reverse strand, counting down.
ATTTTTTCCATTAAAGAATTGAAGGAGAATTATCTTATTTGAATTACAATGCATATGATAATTGGCACAAGAGTATCATAAGTACATTGTAGGGATCACTCTCTTGGGTTTTGCAAAGCCCAAAGTGTAAAGGGAAAGCCTAACAAGCTTTCACCTATTCATGGGCCAATCCTCACAATTACTAATCATTGAATCTGGAAAATTCATAGATAACTAATGAGATTAAGTTTGGTTTGACATTAAAAATAACCAACATGTCCTAGGTCCTTCATAGAAAGAACTTAAGAACTAATTGTTTCCCTCTTTCACAAATTTCATTGAAACTAAGAGATTACAATGTGTAGAGATTGGCTTTCAACCTTAAGGTGAGCCAATCCAACCTGAATTTCTTGTGTATTAAGATAGTAGAATAGATTTGAATTAATTGGAATTGACTTGATGCAACTCAGCTAATGAAACTATATGACCTAGATGATAAAATACAATTTTTTAAAGCTACAAAAATCAAATTGGTAGTTTGCACAAGTAGATCTAAGAAGGCTCTAGACACATGTACCTAGCCTAAAAAAAAAAATTTGAACATTGTAGAAGGATAGGTTTGTCCTAGGGTGAATGGGTCCTATATAGGGTATCTCAAATTATTTTTGGTAGTCCTCAGGTATTGGATCTTAGCTTCTATTGTGTACAATTCCCATTATCAAAAAGCCAGAAATAAAATTTGCAATTGATTTTCCATGACTTGACAACAATGGTGAAAACTTTGACATCAATGTAAAATTGCTCCTCGAGATCTTTTTTAGTCCTTCTTTCACTAGTAAATCTGCACATACAAAGAGAGGAAAAATTATTTGTTTTTGAATAGGGGTTTTCCTTAGTCAAACCCCATGTTTGGTAATTAAACCTTCATAGAAAGATAATGAAATTTGATAAATGGAAGGAATGATAGATACAAACTTGCTTACTATAACTCACCAAACCTTTAATGGCTTTCCTTAGAGGACTAAAATCAAACAAATCACTCCAAGGAATCAAATCTTTCTTTGCTTGATTTGTTGGATACTTGAATGCTTGGATGCTTAGGATCAACAATGCATATTAGCCTTCACAAGATGATATGAACACACATAATCTTGAATATGGTGATAGGATCTTGAATGTTGCAACAATCAACTGAAAACCCTGCTTTTGAAATGCTCTTTCCAATAATATTTTCTCTTGAACTTTCACCTCTTGCTATATGATTTCAAATGATAAAAAGACTATGTATTTATACGTGTTTATCTAATTTCCCAAAAATTAGATTCCAAAAGCCAACATTTGCATATAAAATTTGAATCATTAAAAGACCACCAAAAACATATTAAAATTTGGGACCTAGGACTTAAGGAGGACCCATTTTCCCTTAGGTGAATGGATCCTAGCCAAAAATTCTAGGACACATTCATTTTGAGGTGATTAAAGTATTAATTGTATTAATTAAATATAGGTTCCCCTTTTGGAAAATGATAAAAATAAGGATTTAGAATGCATAATTTGGAAAATTAGAAGCTTAATTAAGTCCAATTAATTAAGGGATCCAAACATAGTGTGAAATTGTAAAGGTGTACAATTTTCTACACTACACTGATGTACATGTGTTATTCCTAGGAGGAATAGTTAAAAACTAGGTTGATAAAATAGTTTGTATTCATAGAGGAAACATTTGCTTTCTTGTCATTTGAATTGCTATTACCATGTTCTTGCTCCTATTCCTATCAAAGATGATACACTCTAATTTTTCCATCAATGTTTTATAGCCTCTTTAGACCAACTATCAAACACTCAAGAGGTTACATGTTTTATCCCTAAGAAAAATAAATATTTTATATCTCCTTTTTATCACCATGCATAGTGTAGATCATAATAGAACCTTTACCCACTACTAGAACGGTTTCATTATTCCCCATATTTATCTCATACTTGACATTCTTGCTAATGAATGTAAACAAATTTTCCTTTTCACTCATGTGGTTGTTTCATTTTTTGTCCAAATACCACATTTTAGCACTTTCTTGCTCACCAATGTTGCACATGATGAAGGCTTTTGATTGATCGATTACACCTAAATTTTTCATACATATTTTCCCTTTGTTTCAACTGGACACACTACTTTTTATAGGATTCACCTACCTAATGATCATACTTGTGGAAAAAATAACACTATGCATTAATTTTGTCATACCTCTAGTTTGAGTTACTATAATTTTTCATGGTTCTAGAGTTGGAATGTGAGTGTTAGCCAAAAAATAGGACAATGAAGACATCATTCAGTAAAACATACCACATCTTGGTGCAAAACACTTCTAGAGCATAATATTGTAAAGATATCATCTAGACTAGGGGTATCATAGATAGGTCACATCCTATCCCATATATGTATGTAAAAAAAAAGATATGAATGACAAAATAAGATAGATAAATATACAGGTGATAGATGTATGAAGAGAATTATATGTATAAATGTGTGAAAGAGTAATTGTATAGAGATTAGACAAGGACTAAGCAAGAGTATAGGGGGAGATATAAGATTGTATTATTTTGATCTGATTAACATAATAGATACAAAAATTCTATTTGTATAATGTTTTTATTTTGAGAATATATAAGTAATCATATGTTTGATGTTATTGGTGTTCACCTTTATATGACTGGGTATGGGGTATAAACTACAAAACATAGAAAATACTTAGGGCTTAGAACTTTGGTCTATGTTTCCTCAAATTTCTTGCTGAAAGTGAGCTACTTTCTCCCTATAGATTTTTTGTTCTTTAAAAGTCATCTTCCCTATAACTAAATTTTTGGAGTTGCTTCTACCTCTATCTTTAGAGTTTCAAAGATGTTTCTTCCTCTCCCTCGTCTCTTACATTAGTTTAAGATTTGAATGCTTTCTCTTAAAAAGAAGTTCTAGATATGTATAGGCACTGGTCATGTGTTTGTAGAGAACCCATCAATTTATCAACTATCATCTTTGAGAGCTCTTTGGCTACTTCTATAGCAATGACTATGGAGTAAATTTTTAAAGTAGACTCTTATCTATTTTTTTAACAATCCTTTGGTCTTCCATTGTTTCACCATTGATTCTCAATTAATTTATCAAACTAGAAACTCTTGTATGGAATTCTAAAATATGCTCTTCACCCTTCATTTAAAGAGTTTCAAATTCTCTCTTAAGCATCTAGAGTTTAACTAATCTCACTTTATCAGCCTCCTTGTAATTGGTTTTGAGTATTTTTTAAGCCTCCTTTCATATCTTTCCTTTTGATCTCCTTCAATTACATCTTCTAGGCATTTGTGAGGATTGCATATTCTTTTGATTATATTATATGTATGAAAACATTGACCATAATCCCTCACAAATTGTTTACTAACATTATTGTCATCTCCTTTGCCCACAGATCATAATTCTATCAATCATAAGATGGTGGTTGTTGCCAACCCTTGCTCTCACCTCAAACTATTCTTGACACTTAAACAAGTAATTAATACCAATACATGTTTCTACCTTGTGCTTTGATATCGAATTGTTAGAACGAAATCCAAACTAAAATAAAAAGGCTACAAATCTAGTACTAATGTGTTAGAATGAAATGCAAACAAAACAACTACAAAGACTAAATAAAGAAATTATAATTTTTATTTATATCAATATTTCTTTTACAACAAAATTTTACATACTAATTACAAAATGTGGTGGAACTACATTTCTAAAAGTGTTGTTTACATGGCTATAACTAATGCTTTTGTAGCACTATTTTCACTTTTTTATTTCTATGTTTTGTTCTTCCTCTTTTATTATTGCTACAATTGTCTTATCAACTTTTCTCACTAATTTATTAAGTGCTTACTTTTTTTTCTCTCTTTTGATTTTAAATTCACCTGCCACAATAAATTTCTCCTTAGAATTTGAATTGCTGTTCAAAATCTAAATCTAGACATCAAAAATAGAACCCAAAAAATAAATGTTGTTTGATAGTTGAAAGAGAAATATATGATACAAAATCCTTAATATCTTGATCAATAATAAGTGATACTTCAGAAATAAATGCTTTGACTAAAGATTATTAAACTCCAACACATGATTCAATGTTTATGGCGTTTATAGTGGACCGTATCACGACACTGCTTTATTTAGAGCTCTGTTTATATATATTTAATTTATAATCAGCATTGCAAAACTTATCATAACACGTTTGTCATTAACAGTTGGGATTGAGATGCATGTGAATAAAATACTGGATATTCTCAAAAGCACAGAAAAGTCATCGCTCGCAGTAGTAATTTATGGTTTTGGAGGCCTTGGGAAAACAACAGTCGCTGAAGCTGTGGTTTCAAAAATGGATCTCAAAAATTTTAATTACACTAGCGTTGAAATATATCAAGAGCAAGAGAAGAATGATTTTACGAGATCACAGTAGAGAATTCTGATAGATTGTTTCCCAGATTATAATGGTGGTAAGCCAATAGTGTTAACACATTGTAATGACGGTCAAGGTCATCTGATGAAGGCTTTTGAATGTCATAAAGAAAAACCAATTTTTCTTTTCATTGATAATGCATTACGGTCAGCAGACCTGAAAAGCCTTCTGCCGCGGGACTTGGGAGGCCTTCCTCGTGGTAGCAGAATTCTGATAACAACAAGACTCTTAGCAGCTACAGACATGTTTGAAGGGAAACCCAACCTAATCCGCACACCCTATCGTCTCACGACTCTGCCCAATGAAGAGGCATCGGAAATTTTGCTCAAAGACCCAAATAAAAGTAGAATCATAGAAAAGGAGAATTTAGAGAGAATCCTGAAGATTTGCAGTGGGGTACCACTGGTTCTCAAAATTGTTGGTGCTCAATTACATAATCAAGGATATCGAGTTGGCAGGTGTTCTCAATTGCTGGACACTTTGGAAAGAGGAGGCACAATCAAAGAAGAAAAGTTGAGCGAATGTCTTGTTGATTTTGTGTATAGTCAATTGGAAGATTACACTCAGGAAGCATTTCTCGATATATGCTGCTTCTTCAACAAATGGAATCGTCAAGATGTGAAGTATATTGTGGGAGCAACATCAGTTACATCTCTTCTTGAGGCAGGATTGATCACTTCAACTCCTGAGCACAATGATTCCCATGCAGTTTTCCCTCATTGGGAGGAGTTAATTGTTCATGATGTCATCATAGCAAAAGGGCGAAGCAAGGCAAACGGCGCTAGAATCATGGACGTCCCATCCCTATCGAAAGCGGCAGACGAAGAGGTGCATTTAGATATTTCTCCCCTATTGCATTCTTCGATAGAGTAAAACAGTTTAACCTTTTTCATACTTTTGCAGAGGCTCAATCAAATCAAAGGAGTCTGGCTTGTTGAGGATAAAGCTGAATACGTTATTGAAGAAAAGCATTTGAATTCAATGAGAAAATCATTAACAGTTCTTGCCTTGGGAGACTGCATCAGATTAGGGGGTGAAAGGCAGATAGAATTTGAAAAATTGAAGTACCTTCGCATAGGCGGGGACATTCTTCAGAAACCAGTGAAGTTAGAGAACCTTGAAAGTTTAAAAGTGTTCCATGGCCCCTTTCCCGTAGGAGGTGAACTTGGTCTATATAAGGTAAGTTATCAGTCTTCCATTACAAATATATACAACATTTCATATATATATAAAGTTTAGAAGTCCTGTTTTGACAATTGGAATCTGTGTGCAGCTCCCTAAAAATTTATTAGCAATGAAGGCCGTTCAACAATCTAAAGACACAGAATACGAAAATTCGCAAATGACACTGGATTGTCCTCGGTGTCTTCGTTTGGAAAAATTAGATTTCAGTAAATTGTTTCACCTGCCGAAGATACCAGAGAAATTTAAACAGTTTGTTGAGCTGAAAACTTTGAATTTGAATTGCTTCATTCAAATGAGGGAGCTGCCTGAGCAAATCACCCAACTGCCAAAGTTAAGCGTGCTGAGTATGAGTAACTGGGTGACTTTGGAGTGTCTACCAGACTCCTTTGGACGGCTGACTGCTTTAGAATACCTGGATTTGTACGGCTGCAGAGAACTCCGTACACTGCCTAGCTCCTTTGAGCAACTTAAAGCTTTCAGGGATCTGGATTTAAGTAAGTGCGATAAGATAACTTTGATAACTTTGCCTTCAAGTTTCAGTTTTAGACAACTCACGTCTTTGGAGCATTTAGAGTGTTCCGAGTCATTGAAAAGAAGTGTACAGAACCAAAGTAGCAGGGTGAAAATTAACAGCGGCTTCTTTCATAAACATCGGAAGGAACCGCCAGAGGAGCTTGTGTTGGAAAAGGCGTTGGAGCTTTCATCACTTTATATTACAACTCCAGAGAGGAGGACACAAATTTAGCACTTCCTATATACATCGCGGTGTGCTTATGCTAATCCATCACCTTATAATTTGTACCGAAACTTTTCTCTCCCTTTTTATTATAATTTGGTGTGCTCAAGTTCACTAGTAAAAGGAATATGCTCACTTAAAAATAAATTGAATGTGTCTTTTTTTTCTTATTCTCGAGCATTAATGTATAGATGAAATTAAATGATCAATTTTAATTAATTTTAAATTAGATGGAAGTATAATCTATTGTTGATTATTTAGAATATTGCAATCTAAGATTTGCAACATAAATTGAATGTGGATTTGTGGTCAAGAAATTAAGATGGAACATTCATACAAAGAGTTATGCAATTGTTCAATCTAGATCTAGATTAATAGAGTCATGTGCCTTAGTCCTTCAGTGACACATTCTTTTAACCCTCAATTCTCTCGATCCTTGATCTTGTATTTGGATTTTGGTTATGCTTAGAAATAATGGAAATTTCTTAATGATGGCATTTTCTTACTTGTAGTGTCAAAATATTAGTCAACTCCATGCACTTGTAGCCAACAAAGTGCTACATTGTTGTAACCAATACATGTACCCTTAAGGGAAAGAAAAATAAGTACTTGAAACAGGGAGTTTAGCAACTGCTTAGTTTAGTGATTATGGACTCACACTCAACCTACCTATTATTGCATGTCAATAGAAAACACATTCACACACATATAGACACAAAATAGCCAAACACATGCACTAGCACACGTACATATGAACAATCACATTTTCACTTGTTTTGTAGAGGAATATGTTCATTTAAAATAATTGTTATATGAATTTTTATTTATTATGTGGATTTTTTCTGCATTAATGTATATAGATGAAATTAAATATTCAATGTTAATTAATTTTAAATTAGATTTAAAAAAATATTTACATGATTAATTAGATTAATTAGAGAATAAAACAAATCTTATTATTTTTTCTTTGATATAAGTATGATCTTATTGTTAACTAGTTAGAATGTTGCAAAATAAGATTTGAGACCTAAAATTAGATTTGGATTTGTGATCAAGAAACAAAGAACTTCTATACAAAAAAAAAATCATTAGAGATTGGGTCATGTTGTGCAATCTAGTTCTAGACTAATAGGATCATGTGGCATAGTCCTCTAGTGATACATTTTTTTATAACTCTTACTTCTCTCTATTAGGTAAGTGCAAGAATCTGGATCCACTTCTAGGGGTCTTTTCAAGCTTGAAAAAATCCTGATAGAATCGTGTACCTGCTCCATTAAAAGTGAGTATTCAGCCTTTCAAACCTAAATGTTTAAAATGAGTACCTTTTTTAAAAAAATAAGTACCCATTTTAAAACAAATACCCATTTTGTTTTTAATTACAAAATGGGTGAATGTTTCTAATTACATAATGTTTTTGCTCTTTTTAAGAATGAGTATGTCTTTTAAAGCACGTACATTTTTCATAAAATTTAAAAATTTGAAAACAATGTCTTAAGTTTGGAAACCCACCCCTTAGCCTTGGACCTACAAGTACAACACCATGAAAATAGAAAGAGAAAAACTAATTTTAGCAATATGGCTAGCTACTCATTTTTTAGAGATTTTTAATCAAATTAAAACTCATTATATATAATGACGTCTAGTTTTCAAATATGTGTTTTTTTATAATTAAACTTATTTATACTTTTATCAAATAATTTATGTAGAAATTAGTCCATAAACTTGAAATGTAACATTTGGATTTTTTAAAATTTTATTTAAAAAAATTACACGTCATCAATCTACACACAATTATTCACACAATGAAAAAATAATAATAATAATAAATACATAAAATACATATGGTATAGCCTTTTAAAGGCAAGAAAATATATAAGGGGTGTAAAACTACCCACACGGGAAAAAACCACCCAAAAGATTAACCCTAAGATTAACTTAACACACTAGCACCCCCCTTAAGTGCAAACTTGGGGAGAATGATGATGCAATATGGGTCCCAGCTACACAACCATGTTAGGTACCCATTTACAACTACAAAAATAAATCTCTCACAACCAGAGAAACGGAGAAAAAACCCTATGGGAAAAAACCCCTCTCCAAAAAAAAGAAAAGGAAATAAAAATGATGCATGGATGGAGGACTTAATCATAATTAGTTTAACTAAAATTATGTTGGTTGTACATGAGGGATTTCAAAAATAGAAATTAAGGCTAATACAAAATTAATTAAAATGAAAAAATTATGAAAAATATCCTCATAAAAATTCACTATAATACACATCTTTTCCCAAAAGTAATTAGAAAAATAATTTTATTTAGGTCAAATTATGTTGGTCATACATGTGCATATTATGGTCCTAAAAAGTGACTTTTCAAAAGTTGTTTTCATACATGCCTATTAAAATTTAACGTGTATCATATGGGTATTATAATAAATTACATATTTGAAAACTAGAATCAAAATAATACATTTCATATTAGTAGGCTTTATTAAGATTCTATATGTAAGTGCTTCAAGTTTTTACTCCAACTGTGACAAACTTTGTTTTGTAGGAAAACTACTTCCACTTTTTGGTCAAAAATCAGACCCAACTTCTTGCATTGAACCTATTGCAGATCTAGAATTTCAATTTTCAATATGCTTAGAATAATTCAATAGAACTTGCTTCAATGGATTTTCCTTACTCGTAGTGCTAAGAATAACTCAAGTTCATGCATTGATAATCAAAGTAGGTTTTTTTCTGTAAGTAATACACACATCCTTAAGGAAAAGTGAAATAATTAATTGTTGTAGAGAGTTTATTAGCCACTCATTTTAGTAACTATGGAATCACAATTAACCTATCTATATTTTTACAGGTCAATATAAAAGTCACACATATAGACATGCCATACACACATAAAAACACATACATAGGGCTAATCACATTTGTAGATAAGCACACAAAATAAATTAGAACCAAAAAATTACAAATACATGTATATATGAACACTAATAAAATTTCCTCTATTCCTTTATTAAAAAAAAACCATTATATAAACACTTTGAAATATAAGAATCAAATAGGAAATAATCTTTCGCCTCATGTACCTTTGAAGTTTCCCTATTTTACCACTAAACCTCTACAAAAATCTCAATCAAAATTTGGGCATGCTAGAGCACCACTAATCTCTCTCACCTCTCTTTAAACCTTACTTCCTCTAGAATGGTTCTTATCTTTTCTTCTTACACCTACTAAAAAAGTTCTGAGTTCCTTGAAAGTGATGCCTTTCTTCTCTCTTGTCATAAAGAATTTTTATATGTATCCATTGTTTTCTCGCAACTCCTTAAATATAATTTTCTTTTCCTACTCCCTTTTTTGCATGCCTCTAGTTACTTTCCCCTACAACATAAAATACACCCACAACTATTGAGAATAATGGTGTTTTCTCCCCACTCTTTATTATCTTCTTCTTACTACATTCCTTAATTTCATTTATTTATTTCTTCACACCAATCATTGTTTTCCCTTTAAATACAATCTTAAAACTCTACCTAAAAAATTAATTGATCATAAAAATGGTTGCATTTAGTGAATGAAAGTAACACAGATAGTTTTAAATTCACCCAACTCTTATACTCTTCCTACTTCTAGTGTTAATGTAGTTGATAATAACTTGGATAACTCTTTCCAATTAATGGTCAACATGATTTTACAAATTAAAAAATCACGATAAAGGACACACATGGCTTTATTAGGTAACTGTGATTTCCATGCATTAAACTCCTAGGGTTAAAAATTTGTGAACCCCTATGCACTAGCAAAATTATATGGATAAAACTCATATATCATATTATTACAAGTAAACTTACAAATAATCTTCACACATTTTATTTCTTCATCATCCCTTCAACACAAGAAACTTATTCTCTTAATCTACAAGAACAACATAATATTAAAATATTTCCACAAAAAATATTCTCAATATGTCTAATATGCCACTTATCATCTTCAGACCAAATTATCCTATTTCTTGTTTCAATAAGAACCATTCTTTGGTGGGATATGAGGGGAAAATAAAATTTCACATAAATAATAGAATCAACATAAGAAATACATATAAGTTTGAAATTTTGATAAAAAAAATATTACCTAATGCATAGCTATCTAGCAACTATCAAGACATATTTTCACTCCATAACTTTTCTTCCTTTTGCAATTACCTTGTATGAATCTCCCTCTATTATTGGCACACATTCATCCCTCTCTCAATGTCATCAAAAAAATCACCTATTGTTGATGTGGTTCTACTTTTAACATGAATCTCTAACTTGTGATGGATTTTTGAGGACTCATTTTCTTCTACTTAATTTCATTAACCACTTGTTTGTGGGTGTTGCAACAATAATGGGTTACACTTTCTAGGACATCCTGATTTTTGTCTGAAATCACATACTTTTAGAAAATATAATGATTTAAGCCTTGAAAGGTTCCATTTAAAGGATTTTAATTAAATAGGGTTTGATCAAACTCCCTTGGATAGAACCCTACTAGTTTTAAACCATACCTATAATGGATTCTCCTCTACACCTATCAAAATGCTAATTAAAAACCACTTTTAATTTACCTTTTGGGGGATCAAATGAATTCATTTAAAATTAATATTTTGTAAGTATGTAGTCCTTATTATAAGCTTCCCAAAATATATGATTTTAAATATATTTAATTTGATTATTAAATTTATTTTTTATTTCTTGTGAATGTAGACTTTTCAATGAACATCAAATTCTTTCTTTCACACATATGAAAAAATAGGAAAATAGAAAAAAAAATTCTAAAAAATCCATGTCCTCTAGGTATTTATATCCTTATTCCAAAAAGAAAAATTGAATTCTGATACATACAAAAAAAAGTTATGCTCCTAATAGTACACCTATGTCTAAATTATAATTGGTTTGACTTCAAAACTTAATTAAAAAATAAAAAATAAAACATTATGAAACCAAATGCATCCTCCAGATATTGTTAGAAATCTAAATTAAAAAAAAATAATTTTATTCTTCATAAAATAAAAATTATGTGGTTTATAGTACACATCACTCTTTAAAAATGGTGTTCACTATTAAAAACTAGTTATTGAAGGAGATAGAAAAATAAATGCAATTTGATTCCAATTTTTGCAAAATATGTATTTAGAATTTACAGAAAAAATTTCACAAATCACTAGTTTGCATCATCTTCAAATTCCTCATGGTTTAGCAATATAGGTGTCTGAAAGTGATGATTTAGTTCAAAATGTTCATTTCACTATCAAGTTTGGACAAAAAGTGTAACCCACTATTGTGGGATCATCCTTGTTCATACATTTCCCCTCCACATATAAAAAATCATACTCTTATTTAAATTCCTTTGTTGGATTCAATTTTGTATGCACTAAATTAACTCTGATAACCTTTAAATTAGTACGGGCCATCACCTTTATACTCATCCATCTCAACTGGTATATCCCATTTCTCACCACCATTCTTTGCTACAATACTACAACCACTAATATTTACTAATATGAGCACTCATTTTTCTAATATGTTCCCTCCCCATTTTTCATTTCATGGTATTCTTCATTGTCCTCTTCCAATAATAGACTTTCTTTTTTCTAGATCAAGAAGTATACTATCCATTTCTTCTATCCCCAATTTCTCCTATTCTCTTGCATATAATAAATCCTCCACATTAGAAGGTTCCTTTTTTTCATCATCTATCATGTTTAATTATATAAATATTCTATGATAACTTATTACTACATCTTGTAGTAATATGGAGACCCAACAATCAACATAGGAATTCATGTGATTAGCTCCATTTATTACATGTGCCAAAAAGGTGGAAAATAGCCGCTCTATAGTTTAGGATGTATAGAACAACAAGTTTTCTTCACTTCTCATTCAAGGAAACCCTAGAGATCCCAATCCAATGATAGAATGAAGGAAAGATATCTACTAAAGACGTTCACCACCAAGCTAGGGCTTGGAAAGACAAGTAACATGCAATACCTAATGATTAAACCTAATGATATGAAAAACTTCACTAAATGACCTAGAAATGAATGCAAATCAGAACAGTAAGCTAAGAAATTAGAGAGGTGCACCTAGAAACCTGAATGTGCTCAGAAAAATATCTGAAATGCTGAAAATACTGATTTTAGGGCACACTGGGACTCATATGTTAGGTTGGGTGCATTAGTCCTAGTCTAGGGTTTATGGACTGGAACAAGAATCTGGTAGTGTTGACTCAAGATCTTCAAAAATCTAGAAAATTGTCTATATTGGGACTCATACGCCGGAAGTGGTGTATCAATCATGTTTAGCTTTTTCAGAGGATCAATATTTGAATTTTCTCTGTCTTCTTTATCTAGTTTTTGGATCTGAACTATTGAATTATGCTTTGTAGATGCCTTTGAGTGATCTTGTAAACAATGTGACTACTTTCCAAGGAAACATTGTAAACTTGACAGCCTTTCTCCAATCTCTCTCTTCAATGTATCTTCAACCTAGATATGAAAATCATAGACTAAAGAGAGGGGAAAATGTTGTTTTGTTAGTGGATAGGAGTTTTCCTTTGTCAAACCCCATTTTGGTAATCAAACCTTCAAATGAAATAAAATAGAAAGGAGGAATGATGAATGAACAAGATGATATGTTGCAACTCACCAAACACTAGGAACAAAGTGTTGCAAACATGTATCCATGGAATGACTCCAATGGATGTAGGTCTTGACTCTTGCTTGAATGTTTTAGATCTTGACTTGAATGATTGCTTGAACCATGAATCCCTACATCAAAAATGTTAGCTCAAACATAAACATGATGCATGATGACTTTGACATGATGCTTGAAACTTGAATAATGATCCAAAATACTTAATAATCAGCTCTTTAATGCTCTTGTAAACAATTGAATTCTCTCTAGATCACAAACTTTCTATATTGCATGAACACTTGAAAGCTTAGGTCACTTGATTGCTTGTTAGGAGAAAAATGAGTGAAATGACCTTGTATTTATACTTGTTTATGCCAAATTCCTTGAAATTACAACACTACAAGTCAACATCACATCTAGGAGAATAAAATCCTACCAAGAATTTGAATTTAATTTAGGTTTAAGCCACATGGGACTCATATGCCAGAAGTGGCATATGAGTCCCAGTAGGCTAGGCTTAGGGACATTTTTCAAGAAATGCTTAGATTGATGTGAAATCCAGATTGAGGCCTCGAAACATAGGTGGGACCCATATTCCCAAGGTGGCATATGAGTCCTAGATCACTAAATCTAGACCATACAATCCCAAAACATTAATTTCTAATTGGGCATTACATGTGTGTCAAGATTATCCTAAAAAAGACACGTTAATTAAGGCTTGTAGATGTAAAATAAGGCCAATGAAGGCATAAAGAAGCCCAATTCATTAATAAAACCATATATTAGTGTGAAAGTGTAAGAAAACACTTTACAATACCCTAAATAAGGAAAAATTGCATTGATTTAGTTTACAAGGGCCCAAACAAGTGTGAAAATGTAACATACAACATTTTTTGACACTACATTTAGCCCCCACTTTAGTGAGATGAGGAACTTGCTTCAAACTCACTGAAGTAGACAATCACACATCAAGAGGGGTTTCGATGTACTGACACTAGTGAGATAGGATGACAACAATCAAGAGGGATGATCAAGCCCCTAGGATCAAGATCCTATGGCAAACCAATATAGGCACAAAAGAACACACATGAAAATAATGTAAGGAGAAACAACAAGGCACAAGCATACACTGCCAAAGACATTTAAAGAGGGAAAAAAAGAACAAAAGAGGGGTGGATCAAGCCTCAACCATTTGTCCTGCATGTTGTGGATCAAATCTAGGTTGAACTTGTCCAAAAATGCATGCTCACTCTGAGGCAAAAAAACTTCAGGTTGTCTGTTGGGTGAGTATCCAAAATGGTGAGACACATACACATGTGGTTGGTATGCACTCACATATACGAGCAAGTGGCTATGGGAAAGTCACGCCTAAGTTTGGCTTCATGTTCAATAATACCAAAGCTCTACCTCCTAATAACTTTGATAAGGAACCACTAAACAATGAATTTCGAGCTTCATGAGCAGACAAAGCTTTGTATGCTTGAAACTCATGAACAAACAAGATGGCTTTATAGGTAAGCAAAGTGTGTTATGCAAGGTGGCCATATAATCGAAAATTTAAATGCTAAATAATGTAAGGTGCGTTCAAAGGAGTGTTTCTTAGTTCATGTAAGGTCTTAGCTTAGGGAACATTGTACCTAATCATGACAAAAAATCCCTATGATTAGCTCCCTTTTTTGCTCTATTTTTTGCTTCCACCCACTGTTTTAATGTATTTTTCTCCAATTTTTTGAAAAAGTCAATGCTATTTATCGAGATGGCGCCATTTTTGGAATTTTTTGTGCCAATCAAAATAAGTAGGAACTAAATCATACGCTAATTAGTTCCTACTTTAGTGTTGGATTTAGCACCGGATTTAACTCTGGATTTAGCATCAGGTTTAGCACCGGATTTAGTGTCAAGTTTAGCATTGGGTTTAGCGTCAGTTTTAGCACCAGGTTTAGTGTCAGATTTAGCGTCGGGTTTAGCACCTAATTGTTCTTATCTAGCAGGGATGAGGGGTTAAGGGATTAGGGGTTTTAGAACAAAAAATCCTTCCCCAATATTCACTGGCCTTCAATTGCTTGCCTACATTTCACTTGCATCAAAATATCCCTCAACCCTCAACCCTCAACCCTCAACCCTAATCCCTCAACCCTCAACCCTCAACCCTCAACCTTAAACCCTAAACCCTCAACCCCTATACCCTCTACCCTATACATTGGGCCATCAACCCTAATCCTTCAACCATATACCCTCAAACCTATACCCTAAATGTTCTACCCTCAACCCTTAACCATCAACCCTAAACCCTAAACCCTTAAACCTTCTACCCTCTACCCTCAACCCTAATTTATCAACCCTATACCCTCAACCCAATACCCTAAACAATCAACACTATAGGTCCTCAACTCTAAATCGACCTCTATCCTCTACTCTCAACTAGTACCCAATACCATCTACCCTTAACCCTCAACCCTTAAACCCTTAAACCCAAGTAAACTCTCTACCCTAATCCCTCAACCCTCAACCCTCTACCCTCTACCCTCTACCCTCTACCCCTATACCCTATACCCTATACATTGGACCCTCAACCCTAATCCTTCAACCATATACCCTCAAACCTATACCCTAAACGCTCTACCCTCAACCCTTAAGCATCAACCCTAAACCCTTAAACCTTCTACCTTCTACCCTTAACCCCCAACCCAATACCCCAAACCATCAACCCTATAGGTACTCAACTCTATATACCCTCAATTCTCAACCCTCTACCTTATACATTGGATCCTCAACCCTCACATATATTTTTCCCTCCCCTCCTCTTCTAATCTCCTCTATCTCACTTCTCCCTCCATCTCTCACTCCATCCCTCTCCCTCTCTACCCTAATCCCTCAACCCTAAACCCTAATCCCTCAATCCCTATACCTCCCATCCTATACATTGGACCTCAACCTAATCCTTCATGCCTCAAACTTATACCCTAAACACTCTACCCCTCAACCCTTAACCATCAACCCTAAAACCTTAAACCCTAAACCCTTAAACCCTAAACCCTAAACCATTAAACCTTAAACCCTAAACCCTAAACCATTAAACCTTCTACTCTCTACACTCAACCCTAATCCCTCAACCCTATACCCTCAACCCAATACCCTAAACCATATTCAACCCTATAGATCCTCAACTCCATACCCTCAATTCTCAACCCTCTACCCTATACATTGGATCCTCAACCCTCATATATCTTTGTCCCTCCCTCCTCTTCTAGTCTCCTCTATCTCACTTCTCCCTCCATCTCTCGCTCCATCCATCCCTCCCTCTCTACCCTAATCCCTCAACCCTAAACTATCAGCCCTTAAACCCTTAAACACTTAACCCTAAACCCTAAACCCTAAACCCTCAACCCTCAACAAACCCTTAAACCAACCCCTAAACCCTCAACCCTTAAACCCCTTAAACTCTCTACCTGAATCCCTCAACCCTTAAACCATCTACCCTCAACCCTCAACCCTCAACCCTCAACCCTAATCCCTCAACCCCTAGTATACCCTCTACCCTATACATTGGACCCTCAACCCTATACATCCCTTGGTGTGACTACAAGGGCCTAAAAATTCAACTATATCCCTTTTGTACATTTTATGGCATAATACACCTCATTTCTGCATTCAATCATCTACAAATTTTCCCATGTTTAAATTTTTTGAGTAAAGGATAAAAAATTGTTTTTAAAGGATAATATGAAGATAATAGTATGATCTTAAATTTGAGAATTAATAGCATTTGAATTAAATGGCATTTTTATCTTCTTTTCAATTAAAAATTGTAATATTTAATTTGTAACATATTATAAAATAAATAAATAATAATAAAATTTATATGTTGAATATTAATCATTATTTAGAATTTATTTTTCACAATAATAATATGAATGGTTTGGAAGAAATGCAAGAGGCGGATCTATTTTAATTAAAAAAAATCTTAGGGTGCAAGGAATCTAATGTAATAATAATCACAATCACACAATTTTTTTAAATTATAATAATTAAAATCATAATTTAATGATTAAATTATATATTTAATTCATATATTTATTTTAGTTTTATTTAAATAAATATTTTTCTATATATATTTTAAAATTAAAATTAATAATTGTTAAAGATATTTTTTCATATTTTTATTTTATATAAAATAACATCAATAGTTTTTAATTATTAATTGAACATACAAATTAATAAATTTAATAGATAATAGTAATTTTTTATTATAAAATATATGTATTTTGTTTTCTAAATTTGTTTGAATATTAAAAGATTCAATGATTAAACATATACACTATACGTGATTGTGTGGGAGTTTTTTCACATCAATATTTTTGCCGCCATGATGAGTTAGAACAAAATACCTAAGCCCTAATTTTTAACTCTCATTTTCACTTGGTTTTTTTGAGCTCCCTTGCCCTGCACATGCCACCATCATTAGGGTTTAAAACCTCAAGCTTTCTAAAGGAGTCTCTATCGATTTTCTCACTACTTTTGAGAGTTTTCTTCACATAAATTTTTGTTGAGGCCGAATCAGGTAAAGCTTTCATGGTTCATCATTTGTTTCCACTTATCTGAATGTGTTTTCAAAGACATTCCTTTTCAGATTCTCATGCGTTTTTCTCTTGCTTTACTCTATCAATGCCTTTCTTTTCTTGAGGTTGACATCAAATCACTTATGGAGCTCCTATTTCTTCGAACAACAAGAATTTCAGTACGTTTCTCCATTTCTCTATATCTTACCTCTGTTTTCTATCAAAACAAGCTCAATTTGGACTCAATAGATATGAATGAATGAGTGTTTTGTTTCTACCATGTATCCTTATTTTGAAACCCTTCTATTTTGGCTTGGCTTCTCTAGACTTAGCTCACTAGCAAAAGAAATGAAACAAATCATACTCTCCATATTTGGTTTGATCAAACGATGAAAGATTTTTTTATTTCTCATTTTTTCTCTTTCCTGTGATAGCTTGGTCATGACCTCTCTAGAATATTTTTGGTCGCGGGCTCTATTTAATGGAATTTTGGGTTTTTCTTTGATCTCAGGTTTTCTGAAAACACGTGACTCCTATTGCAGATACGAGCTCTTAGAAAAATGAGTGCAAGCCTCTTGGCACAATCTTTCACTTCTCAAAAAGAAAATTAAATCCTTCCACATTTGGGGCTCAGCCCAAAAACCCTAAACCATGGGTTTGTAATATTTTTCATATCCTTGTCCTTTCTTGCAAAAAAATTGCATTTTCATTTT
Source organism: Sequoia sempervirens (assembly GCA_007258455.2). Lineage (NCBI taxonomy): Eukaryota > Viridiplantae > Streptophyta > Pinopsida > Cupressales > Cupressaceae > Sequoia > Sequoia sempervirens. The sequence goes on along the minus strand of VDFB02270651.1, from coordinate 576,122,602 downwards.
TCAAAACCCGCTTCAGAAGACAATTGCACTATTTTTTTGTATTTTCATTTTTTCTCTAAACAAGATAAAAATGGAGATGATATGGTTCACAATTATGAAAATAAACAAGGTTCTACTTCCTTTTGATGTATGTAACTGTATTTTCATTTTTCTTGTTCTCAGAAATGAAGTTGTGTTCTCTTTCCACAATTTCATTGATCTCTTCATCATTACCCAATAAGATTGACTTTCACACTGATATGCCTTGAAACCCTCTAAAAATAGAATAGCACACTGTAGAACTATTCTTCAAATTGTAAGGGGAGGCTCGCTAAGACCTAACCCTAGACTAAAACTATAGACAAAATTTATATGTACAATATATACAAGATTTCAATGGGGAGTTTTGCATAAATGGAAATCACTAAATGACTATGTTTTTTCCCTCAAATGCATACACCAAATTGTTAATAGTCAAACTTTGTAGTGATATTTTCAAATATAGCAGAGGATAAACTATCAAGCACAAACAAACAAACAAACACAACTTCCTACTAGCTAAAACAAAGACCAATATTCCATTACAATCAAGGTTTGAAGGGAAAACAAATGAATGCTTACTTTTGGCTAATGTAGAGACTAGTAGTTTTACATCAAAAAGGGAGTGTTAAACAAATTGAACAGCACATGACTCCAAAAAAAAGTGCCAACTGATAAAAAAAAGCTACCACTTACTAAATAAAAAGGATAAATACAAAGCTTGAAAAAGTTTGATGCAATGTAGGGGAGGTCTTAAAATCAACCAAACTCAAATTCTCTTGTTTGACACAAACTTTACCCAAATTCTCTTCACTGTACCTTGATTTCACAAGGCCAAAAAGACTCCAAACCACCAAAACTTGATTCCAACTCTCACCTAAACTATAGTACACCTTAAACATCATTTATTTGATAGGTTCAAATCAACAAAGCAGTCAAAAAACTCTATTTCATCAAATTCACAAATTCTTGCATTCAAGGACTTAAACTCTTGTAGTAGTCCATATAGTTGAAATTAGGAAAATATTCAACACAAAATTGAATATCCTTAAAAAAAACCCAAATTCTAGGACCCATTTGGGCCTTATAAAACATATCTCAAAACCATCTATGGTCACTTTGGACCAACCTCTTCAAATCTAGACTTCACTACTGTCCTACAAGGCCAATTTTGGTCTATTTTTCAAAGAAAATAATCTTAACACTTGTCACCCCTCTAATTTTTTGTTGTTCAGCCATTTATCAGGTCTCAAAACCTCAAAATCCACCTTTCCCTTCAAGAGAAACACTTTCTAAAATACCCAATTTGCCAAATCCTCACTTTGTGTCCTTCCAAGGAGGGTTTTTTGAAAAACTATGATCCGGGCCTTAAAACACTTGGCCACCACTTCTAACATGCTTAAATATGTCTTCACACACCTAAGAAACCTTCATCAATTTCTTCCCCCACAAATTTCACACTTTTTCGTACTAAAACCTCACAATTTCACTCTTTTTCACTCAAAAATCACTATTGTTTGCAACTAGGCTTCATGCTCATTGACCTCAAACGACCTAACCCTACTCCATCAATCCTATAAACACCTAATCCTACATTACTACACCCATTACACTTAGTCACAGCAATTTACAGAAGGTGGAATGCGTCGAGCTCCATTTAAGGCCTCAAAACCCTTGTATGTACAAATTCAAACCTGTTTTCTGTAGATTAGCAATAAAATCTATTAAAATAAATTTAGAGCCTCCAAATCTGATGCAAATCAAAACTAGGTCCATCCCACACCTGATCCAAGCACCTGTAGAGCAATAAGGACCTGTACGGAAATGTACCAAGGCTTGAAATTGCTGAAAATGTTACAAAAATCAGAAATTTCTATAAAAACAATGGCTTTTGGCTTTCTAATTTTGAATTCTTGAAAGTCTCTCTTTCACAAAAAAATTACAAGGCCTTTAAAAGGAATTACATGCATGAATCAACCACTACCACCTTGTTTTCCAATGAATCCCACTAGGTGACTCTTGGACTTCCATAACTGGCATTTTGCAATCTTGCCATAACAACTTTGCAAGATTTTACATTTTTTGCATTATTTGACAAAATGAACTAAAACTATGACTTAAACGACTTTAATACACTAGGAATGGCCTTGACATGGCCTTATTACATTCAAAAGAATCAAAATTTACAAAAATCCAAACTAAGACCTCCTAGTTCCACAACTTGACCTTGGTGCTCCTGCACCAAAGTTACTCAATTCAATTTCATTAATGAAATTAAAAACTCAAAATCAATAACTTCTATGAACACCAATTTCTTCTGCATAGGCTGATCAACTAATATTTAACAATTTATTTTCTCAAGGCATTTATCTATAAGCTTACAAAGGGTAGCTTTTAGTGATTGAAAACTAACAATGAAATATTTGAAGAAGTATTGCTTTAAAGCTATCTTATCCCTATCTACAAAAAAAGGGAAATAAAATCTTTTTAAAACACACCTAATTCTCAAACAATAAATAAAATATAAAGGTCAAAAATAAGCTCATATCTCTATCATACAAAAATAGCCAATGTTGAAGTTGTCAATTACCAAAAATAGCAAGTTACACATTAATGACTTACGCTTTAGCCATTCTTCTCACCTACTAAGAGTAGTTTTGTGTTCAAAATCTACTCCCAAAGTGCACTAGAGGAGTTTTACTTGGCATTTTCCAATTGAAAAAGTGCCACAAATCAAGATTTTAAATCTAGATAAGACGAAACTAATTTTTTTCCATTTTTAACTTATGTTGGTGGAAATTTGAGTGGTTTTTTCCACTCAAAAGTGTGCCACCTTTTAACCTATGTCATTTTCCTCTAGCTCGTGGAGTTTTTCGTGGTTATGGCCTGGTGCAAGAGCACCAATCCATTTTAATGATTTTTCTCTAGTTGACTTGTGAAAATTGAGTCTTGGTGTTAATTATAGGTTGTGTGGGTGTTTTAAGTCATAATAAGGTCTAATGAGACCATTCATGATGTAATTGATCAACTTTGAGGATTTTTGAGTCCATATTGTAATAGTTGCAAAATCATGTTAAAAGTTGTCAAGGTTGACTAAAAGGTTGTCAAGGTAGGTTGAATGTTAGTTTTCTTGTGTTGAGTCATGATTCTAAGTGTAATAAGGTCTAAAAATTTCATTGGTAATGTCTTAGGTTAATAGGAGGGTCAAAAGTGAAAATATTGCAAATATGCAAAAAGTTGACAACAATAAACTTGCAAAAATGCAAAATTTGTAAAGGCCAATGCTTAGTTGGGGTTTGAAAAGTGGTTGGTCAGTTTGGGGAGTTATTTTTGGGTTGTAAAACATTTAAAATACATTTACACATCATGATTTGGGTTGGTAAGTTTCATTTTGAAAGAAATATCACAAAATCTATTAGTTTCTTTCCATAATTTTTTTGTTTTCAAGAAATCTGCTGCTACAGGCTGAATTGCTCATATGTACAGAAGTACCACATCCCAATGGTGATGGAATTTTTTTAGTGCATGTGTTATCTTTCATTTGAATCAAGTGGTAAGTTCTAATATTGATTTTTGAGTAAGATATCTTCATTTTTTTGGAACTGTCTATTTATAGCCTATCAAGGGTTTTGATTGGTGTAAAAAATGAAGTTTTAGACATTCCACCTGCAGTCACGACTTGTAACTCATTGGAATATCTTTTTTCATGATAATATAGGTGTGAAAATGGTTTGGGATGCAAGGGATACTTTTTGTATAGTTTTAAGGTGATGCCCTAGGGTGTTTTCATGAGTTTTCCATGTGAATTTGAGGAACTAAAGTAAGGTTTTGAAAAAATATGAATGGAGATGCATGTGTAATGGTGTTTTGAGTTTGTGGAGATTTTTTTATGAAATTCTAAACCAATGGAAAGTTCTGGTAAGGTGTGGAACCATTACTTTCAATAAACCCTCCTCAAATTGGCTTAAAATGAGGGCTTTGTGGTTTAGTATGTAGAGGTGAGTTTCTCCTAAAAAAAAAATTGTTTTTGAGGGTTTGGACACATTTAAATTGCTTCCCCAACAATCCTTGAAGGTTTTGAAGAGTTTAAAGGGTAGTTCCTTTGTAAATTAGGCCTCATTAGCCTAATTAGGATAGCGGTGAAGGCCCATTTTGAGGCACATGTTCCAAAACATCTAATGATTTTGAGGTATGTTTTGTAACTCACTAAGAGGTATCTAAATCTCTAATTTTTTTGTGAAGTCCTTTGTGAAGTTTGTGATTAAAATCCCAAACAGGGTCAGCAGACCTACTAGGAAAGGCCTAGTTGAAAAGTGAAATTTGAAGAGTTCAAGAGTTGGTGTTTTGAAATCTATTTGAGGCTCATTGAATTGAGTTTGTTGAGTGATCCTAACCCATTTCTTACATCATTCCCACTAAAAATTGCACCTCATATTAATTTATTTTCATGCTTACTTTAGGCTCTTTTCACTTAACCTCTTGCCACTTTTAAATCTTCTTGGCAGAATTTTTAAGTTGTTTTGCCACTCAAAAATTGTACCTCACCTTACCCAAAGCTGTTCTTAACACTTAGGTACAAATTCATAACATCTTTGCTGAAATTTTTATTCCCCAAGCATTCTTTCCTTATTTCCTCACCATGCTTCATATCTGACATGCACTTTTATAAACTGTTTGCCACTTTTTTGGGTAGCCTTCTTGCTATTTTGAGCCATGAAAAAGTGTGCTTTATCTTTTGAACTAACATCCCTTGTGTTAGGTGCACTTTACCTATCATTTTGACATATATTCTTTCTTGGGTTTAGATATGATAATTCACTCTCAATTTCGAGATTTAGGTAGAGGTTTGGATGGCATTTGCCATGATAAAGCATGCCTACCTTAGGTCTCATTTTTTCCCCTTTTTGCCGAGTTCTGATTACTAATGTAATTGCAATGTTTTTTTATCATGAAGCAGAGATGAATGATGGTTTTTTCTCTCTAAAAATGAAATCCATTATGGTGGGCCTCCAAAGTTCCAGTCAGCTTTCTTCCTCTTCCACCAAATGTTGGCATATTTTACTAATGTTTATTAGAATTGTTGCATGTTTTACATCATTGGAATGACATCTTAGTTGTAAATTTTATGAAATTTTATTATGGTATGTTCACTTTGATATGATGCAATATGATTATGGTTTCATTTCACATGTTGTAATATTAGATATATAATAGAAAAATAAATTATTGCTTGAAATAAATAATAACTTTTCATTTTAAATGTTTTTTTTATAGAACATGGGTCTTCCAAAAGATCAAGATGATCCTCATGATATATAGATCCAAAATATGTTGGTTTTGGTATAGATCACATGGTAGAGGATGATGATGACACAGATACAAAAGACACTAAGGCTAATGACAATGATGATGACGACAGTGATGATCATGATGGTGATGATGATGATGATGAGGCAGTTGATGGTAGTAGCCAGTGACATTCATGATCATATAGACTGCATCATGTATCATTGTTGATATATCATTATGATGCCTCTTTTCATGGTTACTATCATATGTATCATTTTCACAGCCTGCAGTACCATATTATTGAGTTTTATCATTTTGACATGTATCATTTTGAAAAATATCATTTGGACATGTATCATTTTGGCTTGTATCATTTTGAGTTATATAATTTATCATTTTTACTATAAATATAATTTGTACATGTGTCATTTTGACTTATGTCTACTTTTGGACATGTATCATTTTGACATGTTATTAATCTAGTGGCATATTTGACTCACTTGTTTTAATCATTTGTTTTGATCTACTTATATAAACATTCGACTCACTTGTTTTAATTATAAATGATGATCATGTTATAATAATTATCTTGTTATTTAATCATATGAGTTAAATAATTAAATTACTTACTCTATAATCATATGAGTTATTTAAGAGGCATGATATATTTAATTAAATAAATTGAAATAAAACATATTATTTAATTTACTTACTCTATAATCATATGAGTTATTTTTGAGGCATGATATATTTAACTAATTACATTGAAATAAAACATATTAAATTAATAAATGGAAGCAAAACAAGAAGAATTTTTAGAAGTAAAAAAGGAAGGAACAATGGAAGCCAAACTAGAAGAAAACCAGAAGCAATCTTGGAAGCAAAAATAGAAGCAATTCAGGTAGCAAACAAAGAAGTAATAATGGAATCAATTTTAGAAGCAACAAAAGATGCAATAATAGAAGCCATATTTGAAGCAAAAAAGGCGCAAAAATGGAAGAAAAGATAGATGCAACAAGCAACGTTATATCGGAAGCAAAATTGGAAGCAAAACTGGAAGTAAAATCGGAAGCAAAATTGGAAGCAAAACCTGAAGCAAATCTAGAAGCAAAATTGGAAGCAAAACCGAAGGAAAATCTAGAAGCCAAACCAGAAGCAAAACTAGAAGCAAACATGGAAGAAACACAAGAAGCAAAACCAGAAGCAAAATCAAAAGCCAAACTGGAAGCAACAAAAGTTGACGCTAAACCCGACACTAAATCTAGCACCAAAGTGAACAGACCATTTTGCACCAGCAGAAGTTTCCAATTCATGAACTCAAATACACTAAAATATAGTGCTATTTTAGGTGCTAATTGCATGTTTTTTTGTAGTGAATGTCTCCACAAGAGGACCATTCGAAGAATAGAAGATTCACAACTTAGGGGATGCAGTGTGTCGCATCAAGCCACTAAAAGGAATATAATATGCTAAGAGAGATCATTCTTTTGAGGGACATCACACCCAACGTCACCACAAAGAGAAATATGCATCACATGAAGTAAGAAGACTACACAATGAAATATGAAATGAAAAATAATAATTCCAATGTATGCCCCCACTTCAAAGACATTGCTAAAAACCATGCTATGAGCAATTACTTTAAAGTAGCAAATGATAAATGCTAATAATAAGACATGAGAGCTAACTTGGAAAGCCCTATGCCAAGTCATATGTTTCCAAATAAAGCTACATCATGAAAAGGGGTTTCCCCCAAAATGAAATCCCAAAATAACACAAGGGATCCATGGATTTGGGGTCAATATGTTTTTGCTACAATTTTTTTAGAGAGCTCAAAACTATCATCATTCTCCAAATACTCATGGAACAAGAAGAATGATATAAAGAGAGCAAAAATAAAGAAAAACCCTTTGGTTCAACATGGAATATACCTAAATGTCTCGATGCCTTGCATCATCCCCAAAAGGAAATCACAAGACAAAGAAAAAGATAAAGGAAAAGCTTTTGGGTCAACATGGAAGACACATGAATGTCTCGACGCCTTGCATCATCCCCAAAGGAAAACACAAGAAAAATAAAAAATTCTTATGACTTAGAGAATAATGTAGGTATGAATAGAAGAATGTCCCAAAGAGAGAGATATATCAAATAAAACAACACGAGGGATCAAATTACGCACATGCAACCACATAAAAGAAACATGAAAAAGCCAACTAAGCAAACGACTAGTAAGGAACGTGTGAGTCAACCTATAGTAGGTCATGCACATCGCAATCGTGTTCATCATATATGTAAGGCATACAAATAGCTAAAGGGACAATAGCAAGTGCCAAACTAGGGTCATCACCAAGTTCAACACTCTTCCTAGGAGAATTGACATTTAAGCTAATAGAAGAGGAAAACAATGTATTCAATTCATTATGCATGCTTCATCAATTTTAGCAACCTCATCATTTTCATCCAATTTAATCATAAGGGGAGGTTGGAGGATAATGTATATGGAGGGATTTAGCTCTTTTTGTAGATATTTTTGTTGTCGTGAAGAGGGAGACTCATCGTGTATTGCTTTAGTCAAGTTTGGATGTTTATTTTCTTTGTTGTTGTCTTAGTTTAACCTTCGAGCAAGAGCACAACATCTATGCCTATGCTCTAGTATTTTTGTTTCTTTTAGTTTAGTTTTCGAGTTGTGTTTGTGTAGGAGCAGGTTCATCAAACATAGGTATCGTTTCTTCCCTAAGGGGAGGAACGAAAGGAACCATGAGAGGTTGTTCAACCACTTTTTCTTTAGCTTTGTATACTTTTTTATGTTAGGAGGTGTGATGGGATTGTTTTCGTTGTCTCTTGGTATTTTATAGGAGATAGGCAAAGAATTTGTCTTAGGTTGGTCTTGCTTGTTTGGAATATCTTTTGGTTCAATCATGGTTTTTTCAAGGATGGTTGGTGTAGTCATAGGCAGAGGCATGTTTCTAAGGGATAGTTTTTCTATGAATGTCACCTTGAAATTTTGATAAGATTTGAAAAAGAATTCCTCATGAGGTTTAATAGGTTCCATAGGCTCGGGCAAAAAGAAATCTAATGAAAAGTTCTCATGGGAAGACAAAGGATTAAAGCCACTATGATGCATAGTAAATTTTCCATTGTCAATAGGAAACTTTAAGCATTTATGCACAACTGATAGGATAGCTTCCATGGAGCATAGCCATGGATAACCAAGCGTCACATGAAATTGGTCCAATGTCGAGATGATAGAGAATGAGACATCTAATTTTTTTAGTCCTATTTTTAAAGGAAGGGTAATTGATCCTGTCATAGGGAAAGTGAAACTATTATGCGTCTTTATCCATGCTTTCAGTTTATCATACATTTCTTGATACAGTTTATGCACAAGTAAGAATTCTTCAATGATCACATTCTCTCCACAGACGAGATCAATTAATATCCCATTAGTGGGCTTATCATAGATTTGACCAGCTATGTAAAGAGGACCATTGGGTGCATGTTTAAGGATATCTTTAGATGAGAAAGAAATGTCAAGAGGATTTTTAATTTGTCCCTTACAAGGTATAACTTTGGTCAATCCAACCATATCATCCATAGGATCTTTTTCATCAGTATCTATTGGATCTTACGAAACAGTATCATTGTTGTCACCATCCATGTCAACATTCATCACATCATTCGTTTTAGTTTCACCAGCTTTGACAAATGAAATGTTATGATTAAGCATAGGGTTGATGAAGATTTGCAAGTTTTTGTTGGCAAGGGAAGCAAGCTTATTTCCTTGATCATTAACACTTCCAATTGAAAGTCGATCGAAATCAATGAGGTCTTGTACAAGATGTTTAAGACGCTTACAATGTTTTGTTTCATGTCCATTTTTTTGATGATAATGGCAATAGGAATTGGATCTAAAGTTTGCAGGTAAAGGTTTATTAGGATCATAAGTTTTAATGGGAGGAAAGGTGATCTTTTTTGTTCTAAAAGTGACATTGTGTTATGGAGGGTATCGAGTAAGGGAGTGAATTTCCTAGCTGGATCCCCAAATGGGAAAGGAGTCATCTTCCTTATAGCAACCACTTGGGTATCAACATTTTGAGTTTTTTGAGGGGGGTTAAGTTGGAGGAAGCCTTTATTCAATTTTCTAAAAGGTTGATAATTGTTTTGGTTTTCGGATTCAGACTTCTTAGGTCTGCTAGAGGTGGGTTTTGTGTCATGAATACTAACCAAGTTTTGATAATCACGAAGGGTAGTACACAAGTGTACAAAGGAAGGGAATTTCATCAAGGTAATCTTATCTTGTATCTTTGTTTGAAATTTCTCAATGAACATCCATTGAAGGTGAGGATCGGGAATCTTACGTCAATTTGGGAATAAAGTGATTGGTAGCAAGAAATAAAGTCAGTAAATTTTTCATCATCTTTTTGCTTACATCTCATCAAATCGGCTAAGGTCATTTTAGGGGTCATATGCACTTGGAAATGGTTTATAAATACCTCAAAAATTTCATTGAATGAATGAATTGAGTTGTTTGGTACAAGGAAAACCATTTTAAGGTGGTATCCTTCAAAGATCTATGGAAAATATTAGCCAATAGCTTATCCTCAAGAATAAAGTGTTTGGAAAAACAAGGACAGACAATTGAGAAGGGGGGGAATCAATTGTCACAGAATAGTTAAACTTTTAAACTTAACTTTACTTAATCTCAGATCTAATGAATGAACAATAAACCACAAACAATTAGCGCATCAAAAACACAAAGAACACCAAGATTTTTACGTGGAAACCATGTTAGGGGAAAAACCCCAGTGGATGTCAGTCCACAATATTATGCCCTATTAAAAGTATAAAGAAGAATAATGGGAATGAACATGCATTCAAGCACACTGCCTATAGCTCACTGCTCAAATACAAGAGGGCTCACTACCCAAAGAAGACACATTGTCTTATAAAAATTTGGATTAGATCCGCAGGGTATGAACTAAGAAAATAGCTTCTACAAAAGCCTAATTACAGTTTCGATTAAGCACAAAAATACTCCTTCACACTTTGCTCAAACTTCTCCACACTCTGCTCTCCAATCGAATGATTAGATCATTTTTCGCACACTTTCACTTTCTCTACTCACACAAACACCTTAACTTCACAAAAATAACCATTCTTATATATCTGCAACATGGATTTTCATCAATAACTTCGTCAGCTAGAATAAAATATGAAATATAAAACATGTACACAATGTCGGCCCAAATTTACAAGTAAATTTTCAATGCAATTCAAATTCCATCAGCCAATATTATATTATTGTGGCCCAAAACAACATCCTCAATCACACCAAACATTCAAATTTTAATCTCCAAGGATCCACAACACATTACAACCACCATGTCGGCCAAGAACATAAAAACTTGAACACACAAGAGAAAAATCACCAACCACGAACACACCAATCAACGCGGACATGCAACAAAGATAGATTATGATCTAGAAACATCCACAAGCACCAAGAATAAATAGAGAAGCATTTGCAGCAACTAAAATTACTAGAATCACATCAACTTCAATTAGGAACACTAACTGAAACCATGGAAAGGTTGTCAGAACACAATTGTTCATAACATGATCAAATCTTCATGCGAACCTATGAAACTTCTAGTGGATAAACTAGATACACTCAACAATAAACTCTTTAACCCACAATGATTGAACATCAACTTACTGAGCAAGATACCTTCATGACCTTCACTATTCCACTGTCAACCTACTACTCTTTCTTTTACAATTTTATCAATATCCTTGACATATACAACCTTTAATACATCAATGCTAATAGTGTTGACATCAATGACAACCACATAGCGGTAACACAACCACAACATCCAACAATCTCCCCCTTTGGCATTGATGGAAACACATGATGTGAAAAATACCATCAACACAGCTACGCTTACTCCTCCTTTAGGTTTTGACTCTTCTCCTCGGCTCTTCCACATGATCTTCTCCACAAGACTCTTCTCCCCAAATAATTCACAATTTTTCACATTACTCTTCTCCCCCTTGTACATCAATGGCAAAGATAAGCATTATCTTTCCACATACAAGCTCTAAACCACATATCTACACATCTAACTACTCTCCCTGAGTAGCAGCCATGGAAACATCAATCCGGATCAAAATATGATCATGAAATGCATGGATTGATGCAAATAAATGCATCTCTAGTTCATATCAAGAGGGGTAATTACCCCTAGCATCCCTCTGAGATACTCAAAAGTATCCTTTGTCAATGGCTTGGTGAAAATGTCTACAATTTGTTCCTTGGTAGGCACATATTCCAATCTAACTTCTTTCACACTCACTTTCTCCCTCAAGAAGTGAGACTTGATTGATATATGCTTGGTCTTAGAGTGTAGCACCAGATTCTTTGATATGTTTATTGCACTTGAATTGTCAATGTATATGGAAATAGGCTCATCATATACTACTCTGATATCTTTTAGTATTTGTTTCATCCATAGCACTTGAGTACAATTATTTGCAACAACAATATACTCTACCTCAACAATAGATAGGGATATGGAATTCTGCTTTTTACTCAACCAAGACACCAGTTTCTTCCCTAGGAAGAAGGAACCACCACTAGTGATTTTCATGTCATCTACATCTCCTTCCCAATCCGCATCAATATAGGCATTCAAAGTAAGATCGTCATTTTTAGGATACCAAAGCCCAAAATCAACTGTTCCTTTCAGGTATCTAAAAGTTCTCTTTACAGTAGTCACATGAGATTCTTTCAGATCAGCTTGATATCTAGCAACCATACACACAACATTCATGATGTCTAGTCTGGTCTGAGTTTAGTAGAGCAATCCACTAATCATTGACCTATATCTTGTTTGATTTTCCTTACGAGAGTCATCATTCTGTGTTAACTTGCATTTGGTTACCATGGGTGTACCAACAGGCTTTGAGTCTTCCATTCTAAACTTCTTTAGCAACTCTCTCACATATTTGGACTAAGATATGAAAATCCCATTGTCTAACTAAGTGAATTGCAATCCCAGAAAGAAATTCATCTCTCCAAAAATACTTATTTCAAATTCAATTTTCATTTCATCATCAAATTTCATACATAGATCATCTCCTCCAAAAATAATGTCATCAAAAAAGACTTCAATAATCAACTCTTTATCATGATCCAACTTAAAATACAAGTTTTTTTCAGCAGTACCTTTATTGAATCCAAGCTTTAGTAATTATTTGTGCAATCTAGCATACCAGGCTCTGGGGGCTTGCTTGATTCCATAGAGAGCCTTCTTCAATCGAAAAACCATGTCTTCCTTATCAGTCAGTTGAAATCCATACAGATTTTCAACATATACCTCTTCTTCTAACTCACCATTCAGAAAGGTTGACTTCACATCCATCTGATAAACTTTGTAGTTCTTATATGCAGCATAAGCAAGAAATAATCGTACAGCTTCAATTCTGGAAATAGGGGCAAAGGTTTCTTCAAAATCAATACATTCCATTTGTGAATACCCTTTACATACCAATCTTGCTTTATTCCAGACCACTTCACCTTGTTCATTCAGCTTATTCTGAAAGAACCATTTAGTACCAATCACATTTTTACCTTTTGGTCTGGGAACAAGAATCCATGTATCATTCTTTTCAATATGCATCATTTCTTCCTTCATAGCTTCCATCCAGTGTTCATCATTACAAGCTTCATTGACATTGTTGGGCTCAGTCTTAGAGATCAGACAATATTCTTCTGCAATATTTCTTCTAGTCTGCACACCTTTATTCTTGTCTCCTATAATTTGATTCTTTGAATGATTCAATCTCACATTCCTCAAAGATTTAGGATTCACTCGCACTTCTAGTTCTTTTGTTCTTTCTTCTACACTTCCACTTGTCTCTCCTTCCTAACTTTCTTGATTTATCAAAACAATTTGAACTTGATTCTGTGTCTAAGCATTCTTCCCTTTGTCTGTACTATCTTGCTGGTCATCTGAATCATATCCACAGTATCCAAATGACCTAGCAAAGTCCTCATCAACTCTAACATTTTCACTTTCAACCAATTTTCACAATCTTCTATTATAGCGTCGGTAAGCCTTGCTTTTAGTAGAGTAACCTAGAAAGATTCCTTCGTCTCTCCTTGCATCAAATTTTCCTATGTCCTCATCTCTCTTGATATAACACTTGCTTCCAAAGATCTTGAAATATTTAACAATAAGCTTATAACCAAACCATAGTTCAAAAGGAGTCTTACCGGAATTACCATTGACATTTACTCGGTTTAGAGTATACACAGAAGTGTTTACAACTTCTCTCCAATAGATGTGAGGCACATTTCCTTCTATCATCATTGTTCTAGTAGCATCTAGAATTGTTATATTCTTTATCTCTACAACTCCATTATGTTGAGGGTTTTGGGGAGAAAATAACTATCTTTTGATTCCTTTCTCTTCACAAAAAGAATTGAACTCTCGGGAAGTGAACTCGCCACCTCTATCTGACCTTACAAATTTTATCTTTATACCTGTCTCATTCTCTTCCATAGCTTTGAAACTTTTGAACTTCTATAATGCTTCATATTTTTCTCTTAAGAAAGCAACCCACATCATCCTAGAGTAATCATCAATAAGTAGCATAAAGTACCTTTCTACTTGTAGAATTCTAATTCTAGAGGGACCACATAAATTAGTATGCACCAAATCCAGTATTCCATTAGAATGATGTTGTTTGCTCTGAAAAGAAACTCTAGTCTATTTTCCCATCTGACATTCCTTGCATATTGTGTTAGTAGGCTTCACTAGCTTAGGTAGATCTCTTACTGCTTGAGTGGAGATTACCTTGACACTGTTATCAAAATTCACATGACATAGCATTCTATGCCATAACCAGCTTTCATCTACTTGAGCAATTAAACAACTTACATTAGTAGCACTCAGGTGAAAAATATTACCTCTTGTCTTTGTACCTAAAGCAATCATATTTCTAGAGCTTCCAAGTATCCTACATCTTCCATCTTTGAATTGAAGATCATAACCCTTGTCCACCATCTTTCCAATACTCAACAGATTATGCTTCAAGCCTTCAACATAAAGGACATCATCAGTGTTATGTTTACCACCAAGACAAATAGATCCTCTGCCACGAATCACACCAGCATTGTTATCTCTAAATATTACAACCCCACCATCATATTTCTCTATACTTACAAATTTTCTTTTGTCACCAGTCAAATGATGTGAGCAACTGATGTCAATAACCCACTCATCCTTGTCTTCAATTCGGGTTGCAAGAGCTTTCTCAACTTTAGCAAATTCAGTAGCCACTGGACCATTTTCCTTGATAGCAATGAAAACCCATTCATCTTCATTTCCATTTTCTTTATAAGAATCTTCATCAGTCACACCTTCTTCAGCAAAATAGCATTTCTTTTGAAATATAGGTTTGTTGGGCTTAGACCTAGGATCTCTTTCAGGACACCTTGAAGCAAAATGACCTATTTTACTGCAAGAGAAACATTTAATAGGAAACTTTCCTTTATGCTTACCTTGTCTTCTACCTTCTTTCTTTACAATCAGTGCTTCTAGCTCTTCTACCTCTATTTCTTCATCTTCAAGTTGTTTCATCTCTTCCTCATACTTGAATTCCTTTCTAGAACTCTCTCCTAGATCATATCTTTGCTTGTTTCTTCTAGATACAAAAGCCTTAAATTCAGATTCAGTCTTGGGGGAAAAATCACCAAATTCACTTTACTCAAAAGCACTAAGTTTACCAATCAACATATCTCTTGTCACATTTTTCATTGTTTTGAGCTCTTCAATAGCATGAGCCTTTTATTTGTAAGAGGGAGGAAATTATCTGAGCACTTTAGCTAAAATTTCTTGTTCATCCAAGGTACCACCAGCACATCTAATACCCATCACAAGTTCATTTACTCTTTGCATAAAAGAAGAAATATTTTCATCTTCACCCATTTTCAAAGTTTCATACTTTCCTTTCAAACTCTATAGCTTAGCGACCTTCACAAGTGCATCTCCTTCATACAAACTCTCTAGCTTCTTCCAAATCTCATGAGTTGTCTTTAGATCCATCACATTTGTCATTTTTGAATCTATCAGAGCACTCAGCAAAGCTTCAATAGCTCAGATGTTAATCTCAGCCTCTTTAATCTCATCAGGAGTGGAAGGACCATTATGAGGAATAACATATATGTTCTTTGTAATCTTCTAGAAGGGTTCACCAATACACCTCAAATGAAATTCCATTCTAGGTTTCCATAGAGAGTAGTTTGTTCCATCGAATCTGGGGTTGTCCTTCTTGTATGATTCCATCTCGGATCATCACCTCAAGCTTTTAAACTTCTTTAGAGGAACCTACTCTGATACCAATTGTTGGAAAAACAAGGAAAGACAACTAAGAGGGGGGAAATCAGTTGTCATAGAATATTTAAACTTTTAAACTTAACTTTACTTAATCTCAAATTTGATGAATGAACAATAAACCGCAAACAATCAACACATTAGAAACATAGAGAACACCAAGATTTTTACGTGGAAACCCTATTAGGGGAAAAACCATGGTGGATGTTAGTCCACAATATTATACCATGTTAAAAGTATAAAGAAGAATAATGGGAATGCACATGCATTCAGGAACACTGCCTAGAGATCGTTGCTTAAATACAAGAGGGCTCACTACCCAAAGAAGACACATTGTCTTATAGAAATTCAGATTAGATCTGCGGGGTATGAACTGAGAAAATAGCTTCTACAAAAGCCTGATTATAGTTTCGATTAAGCACATAAATACTCCTTCACACTTTTCTCAAACTTCTTCACACTCTGCTCTGCAATTGAATGATTAGATCATTGTTCACACACTTGCACTTTCTCTACTCACACACACACCTTAACTTTGCACAAAAAACTGCTCTTATATATCCACAGCATGGATTTTCATCAACAACTTCGTCAACTAGAATAAACTATGAAATATAAAACTTATACACAATCTCAACCCAAATTTACAAGTAAATTTTCAATGCGAATCAAACGTCATCAGCCAATATTATATTGTGGCCCAAAACAACATCCTTTAGTATGCCAAACATTCAAATTTTAATCTCCAAGGATCCTCAACACGTTACACCAACATGTCGGACAAGAACATAAAAACCCAAACACACAAGAGAAAAATCACCAACCATGAACACACCGATCAATGTGAACATGCCACAAAGATAGAGCATGATCTAGAAACATCCACAAGCACCAAGAATCAACACAGAAGCATCCATAGAAACTAAAATTACTAGAATCACATCAAATTCAATTAGGAACACTAACTAAAACCACAAAAAGACTGTCAAAACATAACTATTCATAACACAATCAAATCTTCACACAGACCTCTAAAAGTTCTAGTGGATAAACTAGATACACTCAGTAATAAACCCTTTAATCCACAATGATTGATCATCAATGTACTGAGCAAGAAAACTTCATGACCTTCATTGTTCCACTATCAACCTGCAACTCTTTCTTTTACAATTTTCTCAATATCCTCAACATATACAGCCTTCAATACATCAATGCTAATAGTGTTGACATCAATGACAACCACATATCAGCAACACAACCACAACATCCAACATAAAGTCACTACATAAGGCAGTATAAGTGGAAACATGGCTAGAAGGATCTCCTTTCCCCCCATATTTCTCAAATCTAGGCACCTCTATACCTTGTGGTATCAGTGTTCTCAATATCTCCAAGGATAAGGGATTAATTTTGAGATAGTATGTAGGTTGGCCATTTTGATTTTGGTTTATGGTGGAAACTTTCCTTTGAAGGGATGAAATGGTTTGCACTAGTTGATCTATGAGGATGTCATTGGTTGTGTGTTGAGATGGAGGTGAATATGGTGGAGGTGTATATGTGTTCAAGAGAGTAGTAAATGGAATGCTTATGGGAGGTAAAGTGGTAGGAGATATGATATGGGATGCCACAAAGGTACTAGGGATGCTAGCGGAAATACCCAAGGAAGGAATGACATTACTAGTAAGTTGCATTTTTATCGTAACTTGAGGATTGGTATAGGTAGGAATAGAGGTAATTATTGTGGGAGAGGGAATTTGAATTCCTCCTTGGCTTGGTGCATTGTTTAAAGGTAAAGAACAACTAGTGGTTAAGGTAAGATGTTTTCCAAAAATTTGAACTATGTTATGCACAAGGTCAACTCCATCTTCACTTTCAATCATGTGATGTATGTTATCTATGGTAGGGATAGTGATGCTTGAAATATTTTCAATACTTATTTGATTTTGTAATTTTTCTAGGTCTTCATGGATTTGGATTGTGTTTTCTTTTAGAACACTAGCAACCATTGTCTCAATGCTTGCCACACTACTTGAAGGCAAAGAGTTGTTAAGGGTATGGTCCATACTTAGTGAACTAGTATCAACACTAGTAGTGAAAGAGCTAGGTGACCCAAGATCCATGATGATTGTGTTATTGTGGGATGACATCAGTCTCAAACTTTGTCTCACTATAGTATTAGCAATAGGACACCAAGTAGAAAAGCTCATACAAGGAACAATAAAGGAAATGTAAGATGAAGTGACCACAAGATAAATGCCATGCTCTAATTCTTATTCAAATGAAATTAAGCTAGATGCAATGAAAGGAATGTAACAAAAACTCTGAAAACTAAAATATATAACTAACAACAATAAACAAAAACACAGGAATAGAGTTTTTAATACTAGAAAATGTAGTTTAAGATCTAAAATGGGACTAAATCACCTAGAGGAGCGTATGAGTCCGAATTGGGGGATTTTAGGGGTTTGAATTTTGAATAACAATCACCATAGAATACACAAAAATAAAGCAAAACTACCTGTACTAGGACTAAATCACCTAGAGGGGGATATGAGTCCCAAATTAGGGTTTTTGCACTATTTTCAGAAAATTTTGTGTGAATGTTATGTTTTCTACCTTGAATGATGTCTAAACTAAGTGCAAATGTAGATTTCAAGTTAATTTGAATGATGCAAGAGGCAAAAATGCAACTTATATGCACTTTCGCTAATGCAATATTTTGAAACCCTAGATGCAAATTAACTAATGCAAAACCTAATGCAAAGTTAATGTAATTTAGATCTAGGACTATGATGCACTCCAAATTATAAATAGTTTGCTCTAAATGTAGGTTCACCAAAATAAAAGGTGGAAAATGGTCACTCTATAGATTAGGACATAGAAAAAAAATTCTTCACTTCTCATTCGAGGAAACCCTAGAGATCCCAATCCAATGATAGAATAAAGGAAAGAGATCTACTAAAGGGATGTCCTAGCGTATGATCAAAGACTAAAAGAGGGTTCACCACCAAGCTAGGGTTTGGAAAGACAAGTAACATGGAAGACCTAATGATTAAACCTAATTATATGCAAAACTTCATTAAATGACCTTGAAATGAATTTAAATCATAACAGTAAATTGAGAAATTAGAGAGGTGCACCTAGAAACCTAAATGTGCTCAGAACAAGCTCTGAAATGATGAAAATGGTGATTTTAGAGCACACTGGGACTCATATTCGAAACTGGGCATATCAATCCCATTCTAGGGTTTCTGGATTAAAACAAGAATCTGGTAGTGTTGACTCAGGATCTTCAAAAAAATGGAAATTTGTCTATATTGGGACTCCTATACCAAAAGTAGCAGGTAAAAGCATCAAAATAAATTCTGAACTTTGACCACATGAAAGTGGTCTTTATGTTTTGAATTTTAAAATGATATAAACTAGTGAAATGTTGAACTTTTGATTAAGCTTATTCCTATAATTTTTTAGATTTTTTAAAAATTGTTTTCATTATTTTTTTTATCAATTTAAGAACAGATTTTGGAATGCTGAAAATTTAAAAAAAAAAGTGACTTCATGGGCGATAAAGAAACAAATTGAAAAAAACTTCATTTCTCCCTAAAATTTTTTCTCCAAATAGGTAACTTCATGTACCATAGAAAAATGGATCTTGGAAATTTTCATGGTCATTTAGGTCTTTTTCCTGTGATGCTTAACCTATTTTGCTTAGATTTAATGTTGCAATGTAACTTATGCATTCACATTAGGTCTTGAATATTCAAATTATGATGTCTTGTGAAGGTGTTGTGAAGTGTTGCAACACATTTTTACACTTTTCTAGAATCTTCTTATTATAATTCATCTAAATCCCTTATCAAGTCCTATTTCAAAGTGTTGTAAAGTCTTGTAACAAGCTTTCACACTTTTCTATGCTTGTCATCGCTAATTACACCGTTATTATACTTTATTTGGCCCCTTTATGCACTTATAGGCCTTAATTAAGTGTGTTTTTGAATACAAACCTGACCAACCTCATTAAAGGCAACTTAATTCACGACACCCACTTGCAAGCCTTCAGTGGGACCCATTTTCCATGGGTGGTGAATGAGTCCCTCTTGGCTCAAAATTCAAGATAAATTCAAATTCATTTTTGGTTTTTATTCATTATGACCTTATGTCAGACTATGATGTTGTATTTTCGAGTAATTAGGGCATAAGTGTGTATAAATAAGTGTTTTTCCATCCATTTTAACATCTCATTCATTCATTCATCATCAATTAGCATTCTTGCATTCAATTCATCATAGCATCATTCAATCAAGCAATTATCAAGCATCTTGGTGCAGCTATTGACATATCTTCAGACTTCAACAAGGATTTGGTGAGTTTAGGACACTTTCATGTTGTTTATTCATTATTCCTTTTTTGTTTTCATTTCATTTCTTTATCAAGGGTTTGATTACCAAAGTGGGATTTGACCAAGGCAAATCCCTATACTCTAACCCTTAACTATTTTTCCATTCTTTGCATGTGTGTTTGCAGGTCTTGTAGGAATATTTGTCAAAGAAATAGGTGTTGAAAAGCGGTCAATAAGTCATCAAAGCTATTCAATTCAACTAAACCCTAATTCAAGTTTGGAGACAACATCGAGCCTGTTTTCTATAGATTTGGTTCTGTCAACCCAACAAGAAGACAAGTGTAGATCTGGACCCACAGAGTTGACCCCAGAATTTGTAGATTTTTGGAGGAGGATTGATTCACCATTAGTGGTGAATGAGTCCCACTTCCAGGCTAGAAAATTTGATTTCATCATAATTCAGTTCCTGATAGTCAGAAACTAGTTTCAAGAAAGTTTACTAGAAGTAGGACCGATTCGTCATCGGTGGCGAATGAGTCCCACTAGTCATTAATAGTGATTTCTATCAGATTCAAAAACCTTCCAACATCATAATTTCATCTCCAAGTGTACTATGTTTAGTTTCATTAAGTTCTGGGTTCATTTGTACATGTTTCTAGTTCATTTCTACATATCACACTGTGTTTTCAAACACTTCATATTTCATTAGTTTTGCATACATCATCAATCAATTTTATCAGTTTGCTACATCTAAATCATTGAATTTAGGCATAATTTCATCATACATACATTAGTTTGAGTGAACTGCCTAGATTTTTGGTGTGGGATCTATCCCTTTCCTTTAGGTGAAAGACCCCAATTGAGCAAAAGAGACATAGCATCCCTAATCCACCAAAATCTTACGGTTCACTTCAATATCTAGTGCATGGAAAAATAAAATAAAAATTTGATGTATATTTTCTTGTAATAATGTTTTAAAGTCAAACTTGTCAGAATTTGGCAGTTTTCATGGGACATCAACTATTGTCTATTTTTTTAATCATTTTCAAAAAACAAATTATACCCTTTTGAAGAGGACTCTCTCTTCTAGTGGCCCATATATTTTTTAAAAAAAATTAATATGTTTTACTATTTTTATTTTTTTTAATCAGCCTCTTTTTTAACTTTAACAACCTACTTGCATTATGTTAAAAATAAAATAATCAAAACTAATCAAAATATCAAAAAAAATACATATTCGGATTCACCACTCTAAGCTCTACAAAAGTGTTTTTTTTTTTTAAGCATCATTTTGACTGAAGAAATACTTAGTTGAAGTTGAAAGCTTCAGAAAGTTTTGAAAAAAGTTGAGTTGGCTACCAACTAGCATGCCACATAGATAGTTTCAGCCGAAAGGGTTTCTATAGAAATGGTTTCGGCCTAAACCCTTTCTATAGAAACCGTGCACATAAGATAAGCCAATTTCAAAGTGGCAAAGGGAAGAAATTTTTTTTTGGATTCGGCAAAAACCTATTCGGTCGAAACCCTTTATGCCACATATATGCCACATGGTTTTGGTTGAAACCTATTCAGCTAAAGCTTTTTCGACCAAAAATATTTCGCTCAGAACTATCTATTTAGCTGAAAGTGTGACACAAATTTGTGCTTTTAACCTAGCATATCAGTCTTGTTCAACTTTTTCGAAGGATCAATATCTAAATCTTCTCTTCAATCTCTGCTCTGTCTTCTCAAAATTATTTTTGGATCCAAACTACTAAATTCTACTTTGTAGATACCTTTTAGTGATCTTGTAAACAAGGTGACTACTTTGGAAACTTTGTAAACTTGACAACCTTTCTCCAATCTTTCTCTTTAATGTATCTTCAACCTCGATCTACAAATCACACACTAAAGAGAGGGGAAAAAAAATTGTTAGTGGATAGGGGTTTGCCTTGGTCAAACTTTGTTTTGGTAATCAAACCTTGAAATGAAATGAAATAGAAAGGAGGAATGATGAATGAACAAGATGATATGTTGCAACTCACCAAACCCTAGGAACAAAGTGTTGCAAACATGTATGAAATGGATTGAATGGATGTAGATCTTGAAGTTCTTTCTTTAATTTTGTAGATCTTGACTTGAATGATTGCTTGAATCATGAATCCCTACATCACAAATGTTAGCTCAAACACAAACATGATGCATGATGACTTTGACATGATGCTTGATACTTGAATAATGCTCCAAAAGACTTGATAATTAGCTCTTGAATGCTCTTGTAAACCCTTGAATGCTCTCTGGATCATAAACTTGCTATATTGCATGAACACTTGAAAGATTAGGTCACTTGATTGCTTGTTAGGAGAAAAATGAGTGAAATAACCTTGTATTTATACTTGTTTATGCCAAATTCCTCTAAACTACAACACTACAAGCTGAAATCTGATCTAGGAGAATAAAATCCTACTAAGAATTTGAATTTAATTTTGGTTTAAGCCACACGAGACTCATCCACCAGAAGTAGTGTATGGGTCCCATTAGGCTAGGCTTAGAGACACATTTTTCAAGAAATGCTTAGATTGATGTGAAATCCAGATCAAGGCCTCAGAACTTAGGTGGGATCCATATTCCCAAGGTGGCGTATGAGTCCTAGATCACTAAATATGGGTCATACAACCAAAAAAATTAATTTTTGATCGGTCATTACATGTGTGTTAGGATTATCCTTAGAAAGGTGTATTAATTAAGGCTTGTGGATGTAAAATAAGGCTAATTAAGGCATAAAGAATCCCAATTAATTAATAAAACCCTAGATTAGTGTGAAAGTGTAAGAAAAAACTTTACAACACCCTAAATAAGGTACAATTAGGTTCATTTAGTTCAAAAGGGCCCAAACAAGTGTGAAAATGTAACAAATGACATTTTTTGATGCTACATCGCCAAAGTTATAGTTTCCCTATATTCATCCCCATATTTAAGCTCTTGTGTTACATCTACTTATATTTTTTGTTGGAATAATTTCAATAACAAATGTTTATTCGTAATCAACTACTCTACAAAATTCCTTGTTAATAACAATATTCTTTGGATGCTTTTTATCTCTCCTTCTTGGGTTATTAATGAAGTGAGGATATGTCTTATTCCATTCTTATCTAGAACATATGAATTCATTCTATCATCATAGATATCTCTCCTATCATACTACCACATTCTCCCAAAAAGTACATGGGAATGGTGTCACACCAAATATTATCTTCATGGGTACCTATCTAAAATCTCACTAAACATTCTTGGTGTTGCAGATATGTTTGTGAGATTGTTTCACATAGGTTTGGCATTGGTTTTCATCAATGTCAACACTAAGTTTACATTGTCATTGATGCTTGTGTCAATAATTAATTTGGGTTGTCATTATTGCTTATAGTTATATGTTGTTGATACTCTGTGATTATGTGTTGCTGCTATGTCATTGATGTATGTATGTATGATGATGTTCATGGTTGGATTTCATGCCTTGTTGGTGAAAATTAAATTTGTATTGAGTATGGTTGTTGATAGCAGAGATGATATCATGATGATATATTAAGATGAGGATTGGAAGCATTAAGACAAGGATTAAAAGTAATGTTGAATTTAGATAGATGTTGTTGATGGTCTATAGTATGGTGTATGCTCTCTCTTGTTGTTCATGAGCAAGTATGTGTTGCTACATGAAATGTTTTCAATATCTGCATGTTGGTGAAAAATTTTCTATAGAAAGTTGCTTTAAAGACTATTTGTTAGAATGCTCTGCATTCCTCCACCTTTGAAGATATGGTCTTGCAGTTTGGGATTTAGTGTTTATGTTCTATGGATGTTACAATCCTATCTTTTCTAGTCACCAATGTTGTCGAGGAGGTTTCTAGTAATTACAATGTTTTGACAATTTAGTTTCTTGTTAGAAATGTTTCAAAAAATGCTCCACATTTCTATGATTTGATGTTTCTTCTCTTGTGGCTTGGTAAACATGCTCTCACTGCTTGTGTGGTATTTAAGTTAAATTTTCATGTAATGAAGTTTATTGCAAGTTGGTTTGTTAATGTTCTATCTCATGGTTGTGTATTTTGTGCTTCTGAGATGAAGTGTTCTATTTTTTTTTGGATTGCAATGGGATTTTGTGACATGACAGTTGGAAAGAAGTATCTGGAAGTGTTGTTAGATGTTTTTGGAACATCTCTTTGTGGTCTGCACATTAATGGTTGATCTCCTTGGTACCACATATTTTTTGAGTTGACTTTCTAGATAATTTGTGAATTTCTGGTTGACAAGGCTTGTTCTCTTGTTTGTGCTGCATGCTTTGGGGTTTGCACAAGAATTTAAGGTTGTGTTAAGATGTATTTGGGTCTTGACCTATCTTGTTGAGCGCAACATTGAGTAAATTTTGTTTAAAGTATGTTTTTGGGCTGATTGTTAATGTGTTACATGTTTCATTGTTGTCGACTTCGGTTGATGTGCGCCTGTTTGCTTAATGTTTGGGAATATTACATTGGAATATTTAATAAGATTTTTTTGGCCCTCTCTATCTCATGGATAGGACCGCATTATGTTTTTGTGGCCGAATTGTTGAGATTGTTGTTTGTATTTTGTTCTTGCTAACCTAATTTGTGTTTTATTATTTGAAGAAGGATATAAATGCAAGAAAAAATCAATTACAAGATGAGTGAGAGTGTGATGGTGAGTAAGTATGGAATGATGTAGTGAGTTTTGAAAAAAAAATTATGTGTGTGTGAAATGTGTAAAGTTGGTATCAACACAAACCTTAATTAAACGAATTATATTAAAGATTCAAAGAAAAGAAGCTAATCTAAATTACAATTTAACAAATTTTTCAAGAACGTCTCATTGTCCTCTATTCTTAAATGATTCCTTTAACCCTTTGGCCCTCATATTTCTATGTGCATAAAGGCTATTAGAATGACACTTAAGAAACGAGATTAGTATTCAACATGCAAGCCAACTATGCTCCTACATGCAACCATACGATGGAAAGGATAATGGATACTATGATGAATGGTTGATGATGTTTATGACAAATGGACAAACGATGGTGGATACTATGGTAGTGATCTATATGATTCTATATATGATTCTACATATGATCAAATGCAAACTATGGAAAACTAAAATGATACTCCATGTGCTCAAATGCTAACTATGAAAATGCTAATCTAAAATGTAACTATGATGCAAAGGATGACATAAAATGAAACTATGAAGTAAAGTGTTAGTCTAAGATCTAACTATGATGCAAAAAATGATATAAAATGTAACTATAAGACTCCATAATAATCCCAAGATCAAATGATATTCTTGCATGATAACTCTATTCAAAAGTGGATTGCAAAATACAATGCCAAAGGGTTGTATTTATAACCTTTTCCAAGCATATAGTGAGGTGGCAATAATCGACAGTCCAGATTCAAACAAGAAGAATGGATGGTGGAGATGGAGAGAATCAAGATGTTGTCCCCTTGACCAAAGACAACATGCCATTTGGATGAAAGAATCTCTTGACCAATGGGAAACATGCCATTTGGATGGAAGACTCAAGTGTGGGAAGAAAAGACCATGTGCCTTTAAAATTGGTGGAAGTGTGTGAGGAATAAGCCATGTGCTTTTAAAATTGGTTGAAGATAATTCTAATTAAAAATTAGAATTATTTAATTTCATGTGACCTTGGTGAGGTGGCACAAAAATTTGTAGACATGTGCTCAAATTCCTAATCGAGTTCAGTGAAGATTAATTAAATAAAACAAGCTTATGGGAATTTGTTTATTTAATTAATTTAGAAGAATATGATCTTAGATTTGGAGAATTATCTAGAAGGGTGAACAATATAAATAAATTGAGAATTTATTTATACGTAGTTGAATATTAATTAAATAACTAGTATTTAATTAATTAACTGCCATGACCATTTTTTAGGTGTATACATTTTTCCCCTTTTTGAAGTAATGTGTTTACATGTTGCTTCAAAGAAAAATTTGATACCGATGCCCAAAAAAGTTTTTTTTTCAATGCCCCAAATGTTTATTTTTAGGTGATGACAGATATATGCCCCCTCGGGAGATAAATCGGTGAATTTTGGAATTTTTAGGATTTTTTGGAAATTTTTGAAAAATTTGGATGATTTGTTGATGATTTGGTGGTGATTTCAAAATTTTATGATCCAGAAATGATTTATCTCCTGAAAAAGAAGATTGAGCCTGCCAGATTGATTAATTGATGCCTTATGTTGCCTCCTTGTGTTTGATGTTTGATGATCACATTCAGTCAATTGATTTGATGATGTTGATGTGATAGTTGATGATTGGCCTCATGATGGGTGAGGATCAATGATAGGATGTTGATGATTGACCTCATGATAGGTGAGGATCAATGATATATTGATGATTGACCTCATGATAGGCAGGGATCAATGATAGATTGATGATTGACCTCATGATAGGCAAGGATCAATGATAGATTGATGATTGACCTCATGATAGGTGAGGATCAATGATAGATTAATGATTGACCGCATGATAGGTGAGGTTGATTTGATTGATGAACCTCATGATAGGCGAGGTTGCATTGATTGATTGATTAACCTTATGATAAGCAAGGTTGATTTGATAGATTGATGATTGACCTCATGATAGGTGAGGATTAATGATAGATTGATGATTGACCTCATAATAGGCAAGGATCAATGATAGTTTGATTGATTGATGGACCTCATGATAGGCGTGGTGCATTGATTGATGAACCTCATGATAGGCGAGGTTAAATTGATCGATGAACCTCATGATAGGTGAGGTTGAATTGATTGATGATTGACCTCATGATAGGCGAGGATCAATGATAGATGCTCATGAGATTTGATCAAATTATCATTAGAGCTGATTAGATTTGATTGATTGACTGATAAGAGTGTTGATTTGTGATATGTTATGATCATAGGAGGATTTTCACATCTGGTGTAGGCAGATGCAGATTTGATTGGGCGATGTGGTTTAACTTCTCCGATTGATTGATATGCCCTGATATAGGATTGATTAATGTACTGAGACTTGATGATGTACCGAGACTTGATGTATACACTGATCCAGTCAAAGATTTTGTGATTTTTGCCACTTTGTTGATGTATCTCTCCATGTTTGGATATCATTGTACACTTGACATTATGAGTTTGAGGTTATATGATATGCAGTGATGATGATGATTGATCTATGTGACTATGATGTTCATATGATGATGATCATGATGATTATGATGAATGCATTTGATTTCTATTGTATGATGTTATGTGGTGTTCTATATGATGATGATATGATAGGCTATGGATGCAAATGATGATGCAACTGATGTGTTACGATTCTATGATGATTTATGATGTTGATGATATGTTATGTGATGGATTTTATATTTTTGTACTTTTCTGATCCAAATATTATGATGTGATGCATGAATGGATGAATGGTGTTGTAATGTTTTCTAATGTATGCAAATGACGATATAAGTGATATGAAACTATATGAAAATGATGTGCTTTTTTGGCAATGTCAAGTGTACTCAATCCTTTAATGCAAGAGATAACATCATTGTTGCAACTTTGGAAATCCCATAAATACAAATGCAAACTGACATGGATGCAATCTACTCTAACC
Organism: Sequoia sempervirens; assembly: GCA_007258455.2. Lineage (NCBI taxonomy): Eukaryota > Viridiplantae > Streptophyta > Pinopsida > Cupressales > Cupressaceae > Sequoia > Sequoia sempervirens. The sequence continues at coordinate 576,094,889 of VDFB02270651.1, read as the reverse complement.
ATGCAAATCTCGTATGCAAAAGTTGTCATTCGTAACAGATGATTTGTCATGCTTTTTATCATCATTGGGCCTTTAAAATGTTGAAAGTGAGTACAAGCATCAATGGTATATTTAGACCATGATGACCTGAGTACTACTTCCATGATGTTTGATAGTGCAAGTTAACACAATCATCTAAGTATAATTAAACCGAGTAGACCTGAGTATTGCTTGCATAAACAAACAAGAGTTAACTGGTTTCCTATGCAAATTCAGAATGTCATTAGTGATAATTTTTAGAGCATGTCCCACAAAAATTTGCACAGTAATAATGATCAACTCACAGACAGTAGACAAAGAAAAATCATACTCTTTCCTAGCTCCTCTAGTTTGATACATCATCGAGGTGCTCCAAAGATATGATAACAAAGATCCAAGTGCAAAAATTGAACATTTTTGTTTTAACATGATAAACCCATGATTCAGAAAGAACATCATCCATTTGAAGTTTGCTTTTGATTTGATTTGGTTGTTTTGATTTGGGTGTTTGATGTGTTTCTATTTGTGTGATTGATGTTCAATGTTGAGTTGCACTATGATCATTTTTTTGGGTTGTGTTTGCCCCACTATTGTTTGTCTGTTGGTTCAACCTCAAAGTTTATTGCCCCTAGTGAGTTCAGGATTTTTCCCTCGGTCTAGGGTGAGACACAACCGCGATGCCAAGATATGTACATGGTGCTTTCCGAGGATAGGCAGATGGATGGCGAAAGCGAATGGTGAAATTGAATGGTCAGCATGCTCAAATAGATGGAAAAGCTAACCTATCACAAATAGTGCTTGTTGCCAGGTTTTCACTACTTGTTTTTACTGCACTTTTTTAGATTTTATGGTTTTTTTGATCTTTTTTTGTATTTTTTTATTTTCTTGGATTTTTGATATTTTTTATTTTTTGGATTTTTCTCAAGATATTTAAGATGGAATGATATGATACGACTGGTTGAAGGAACATGATTCCCCACAAAAGAGGTAATGCAACCATGGATAAATGATAGATCAAAATGAAAGATTCATTGCAAAACATGTCACACAAGCAACATATCTCTTGTCAAAAGATGATAATGGTTGATTGATTAAGATGCCAAGAATGATTGATTCCATAAGGCATGATGATGATAAGTACTTAGGATCACTTATTTCCTCTAAGTACGATAAGATTGATGATTTTCGATGATTGATTGACAAAAGATATGAGGATTGGATAATGTTTTACACCTCGGCTCAAATATGATTTACATGATAAGATTCAAGGTTGCAAAGGAACATGATGACATAGATTTTGATAAGCTAGGAGATAAGGAATGGAAGAAAGCGAGGATAAAGATAGTGAATGGGATGATCAAGATCAACTAGATAAGATACAAACATACTGTCCAAGTATTTTTCCCCTATTCCTCATCAAGACCAAGGAAAGGAAGAAAGGATGTATTTACAAAGAATGATGGGATATGGATAAGATGAAGGATATGGTACGGAAGATATGGATAGAGTGTATAGGATAAAATATATAATGTTCAAGAAGATCCTTAACCTTGTCGAGATAAAAGGTGGGAAATGTGGAGGATAATACATGCATGATAGGAAGATGGAAGAATGACTTAAGCATCAAGTTTCATGACCAAATATCCCTTTAATAACCACGGAAATGGGGATTAGACTCATAAATGTTGGCCTATTAAAGGTATGATGGAAGAACTAAGGATTTATCCAAAGTTTTGGATTAAACGAGAATAATGGGCGATGAATGTTGGGCAATGGATAGGAGGTTGGAAGTCTTGTTGATGGATATATGGAAAGGATGAAAAGCTCAACATTTCCACACACCTTGAAGGGTGGTGGAGTGATGGAGGAAAAATGGATTTGGAAGGTGATAGGTTTTTATATGGAAGATTGAAAGAAGCTTTTGGATAAGCAAATTTGGATGCCAATTTAGATTTTATTGCTTCTATGAGACTTTTTGGAATCCACATGACTTTTGACTTTGATTTTTGCTTTGTGGGCCTTTGTGGCCTTTTAGATTTTTCTTTTTGATTTATGGGCCTTTGTGGCCTTGGAAATTTTTATTTTTGCTTTGATGGGCCTTTGTGGCCTTTGAAATTTCCTTTTGATTTATGGACCTTTGTGGTCTTTGAAATTTTCCTTTTTGCTTTGATGGGCCTTTATGGCCTTTTTTATTTTTCCTTTGATTTTGGATCAAATTTTCTTTTATTTTTACATGCCTCTTCGAGGAGACATGCTGGTCCTTTGACACATGTGGATTTTGATATGGAACCTTTTGAAATTTGGCACCCAAATTGTTTCCAAGAGAAATGGGAGGGGTGGATTGAGATGAATAGTATGGAGGTATTATGGATGAGTGAGTGTAGGTAGAATTTTGAAAGGGCATCAAGGATGTGTGCCTTTATTGTTCTTGAGGAATAAGATATGGACCTAGGATAGAGGGAAGGTTTGATGGACTAGGATGAGGACCTAGGATAGATGGAAGGTTTGGTGGATTAGGATGAGGACCTAAGATAGATGGAAGGTTTGAAGGACTAGGATACTTAGGCATATAACCAAGGCCATGATAATATGGATTTTGTTGGATAGAAAGGGGTTCCAGGATACCTTGTTCATGAAGGCCTAGTCCTTTACCTTTGTATTTCATACTTTGAAACATTAGTTTACTAATGGATATGTGTTTTTTTTTAAACAAGATGCAAGTCCATTTTGGGGAGGATATATGATATGGATGAAAGGATAGGTGTTGGAAGTAAACTCGAGCAGATGAAGGTGGAGGATCCCAATTTGTAAGTGTGGGGTTCATGGATAGCTTGTATAGGTGTCAAAGGCTCTTGACATGGGGATGATGGGGTACTTTGATCTTGATTTGGAAAAGGATCACAGGGTGTAAGAGATGGAGTAGCTTGCTCTTTATTAGGTGTGGAATCATCATGTAGTGGTATGAAAGGCATATCTTGATCTTGAGAAGGATGAATATCCTCATGGAATGAAAGGGTGTCCTTGCATGGAAGCATATCTTGATCTTGATGAGGAAGGGAATCATGATATCTTGTAGAAAGTATATCTTGATCATCGGATGGTAGGACATCACTAGATAGGATGGAAGAATTATCATGCTCCTAGGATGCAATGGAATCTTGAGATGGTATGGATTCATCAGATGGAGTGCAAGGAGGACTTGGAAGGATACTTTTCTCTTGATATTGAAGGGAATCCTTGTGGATGAAAAGTGAAAGGATGGGATCATCATAAAATTCTTGAGAGATGGGATCTTGGTCAAAGATTGGAAGAACTTGTGGAATTTTGGTATCATTGGAAGAAGTGGAAAGAATGTTTTGATCTTGAGGTGTAGAGGAGTCTATGACAACATGGTTTAGATTGAGAGATTGACATGAATTATTGGATATAGAAGATATGATAGAAGAAGGTGGTTGGATGGAATCATCAACTTGGGTGAAAGAATCATGAGGTATATTTCGGCTTATGGGAGATGAAGATAGATGCATGACATGGTAAGATTGTTCAATATCCTTTGTGTTTTAAGACTTTGATTTGGGTTTCTCATTTAAATTTTTCAATAATTCAAAGAAATTGAACTTGGATGATGTAGTTGTTGTTGGAGAAGGTGTCATGTTTGTATTTTTTTCAGATGGATAAGAATAGATGTTTGACAACAAATATCTTTTTGTGGTTGTTTCCCTTTGCATATCCCATATTTGTTGTTGAAGGTTTTTCATTTGATGAGCTAAAGCATTCAATTGATCCTCATCTATTTCAACCATGGTGGTTTGAGTTTCAATGTTTTGAGTTTCGATGTTGGGAGTTTCGATGGTTGGAGTTCCAAGATTTGACTCTTCAATGTTTTGATTTTCAAGTCCTTTTTCCTTGAGTTTTCATTTTTGCAACCTTGTTTGAACGGGCATACAAGTGTTATAGTTTTGACTAAACTTTGATCTTCAATTTGGGAGTGCCAAGGGTTTACCCAAATTCAAATAGAATGAAAAATTCTATTGATGTGAACTAGGGTGAATCTAATTAAGTAAGCTTTGTTTCATGATGAAAGGATGATAGATCCTGATGAGGAAACTAAGCTTGAAAATCAGAGATGTTTTGAATGATTTTGGGCACTTTAGGATGTTAGATATTGGTATGGCTAGACATGTTCACTTCTTAGACCTATTTGACAAGTTTAGACTACTGGTGAAACTAAGGAATGACTTAACACTATTGAGGATTCTCGGGATGAGACTGACTATTAGATAGGAGATGAATCTAGGTCACTATTTTCTGGTTTGCAAAATGTGCCAAAATAGAGACAAAAAGTGCCAAAGAAAGTGTAAAAGCACCAAAGAAAGTGCAAAAAGTGCCACAGAAAGTGCAAAAAGCACCACAGAAAGTGCAAAAAGTGCCACAGAAAGTGCAAAAAGTGCCATAGAAAGTGTAAAAAGCACCAGAACAGGTACAAGATGCACTACAAGACTTGCAAGATGTGCCAAAAATTTTTACAAGGATTTGTAAGCAAGTTTTGACTCTGGTAACTTGGACAATATGTGTGAATACAGGTGCAAGATGTGCCAGAAGGAAACCAATATATGCTAGAAGGTCCACAAGATGCACCACACTGGAAGAATAACACTATTTCTTGGAAGTTTGTTTGATTTTTCAGATTTTCCAGTTGAAGACTTGGTTGTTTCAATTAATGTAATTCTAAATCAAGGTTTTCACTTTCAACATGTGATGTTTTTTTTGAATTTTTTTTTTAAAACACTTTGATAAAGACACATTAGGCAATGTACACTCCTAAGGTTGTGAAATATTGTATTCTTTTGGATTCCATGCGGGTTTTACCCCAACCACACTTATTCTTAGTGGATGATCAGATGCTTGACCCCATTGGCTCCCCTCCATGGCACTCACTTCTACGAGGCAACCAAGCATCAATACCCATGAATCTCCCATGGAATATTTCTCATCTCTACTAAAAACTGAGAGAATGTGGATGCCTTCACAACGACCGTTGCTGCACCAAAGAATAGATAAAGGTTTTTGGCCAAACTATAACAAGGGTTCTAGTACAGACATTCCATTCGTGGGGGATAATCCATGCGGCGAGAGACCATTGTTTCCCTTCTTGTCGTAACTATCCTCGTGATACTTTCCTTTGTTCAAGTACCCACATTTATATCTCAGTTGGAAGTCACTTGGCTTTAGTGTGTTACCGATTGGGTCGTTCCCTTGGGTGATTACTTTTTCCCACAAGGCAGACCATCTAAGATACACAAAAGCAAGCAAGTATACCAATAGTTCAATCAATTTTTATTCCACATGAATAAAGAGAGAAAAAATGCTATATACTCCACTCACACTCGCACACAAAAAGTGAATGGTTCTGGCTTTTTGGTTACCTAGTTAAGGGGAGAGCATATGCCTACCATCCATCAAGCACAAAAAACATGGTGTTCATTAACTTTTTAATTAAGTTATGTTCCTAACTTAACCAAAAGGAAACAAATAAATCACTTCCAACCCCTACAATATGTCAGTAGTTTATGTTTGAGTCTTTGACAGCAAATCTGGGAAACTTGCAAAACAACATAGAGTATTAGCCTTCGAATTTAGTGAAAAATAGGGAAACTGCAAAAAGTGCCAAAACAGAGACAAAAAGTGCCATAGAAAGTGCAAAAAGCACCACAGAAAGTGCAAGAAGCACCACAGAACATGCAAGAAGCGCTGAAACTCAAAAACCATGTTTTTGGACCCTAGTGAGCTTTTTTGGAAACTTGCAAAAGGCACCACAAAAAGTGCAAAAAGTTCCACAAAACATGCAAGAAGCATTAAAACTCATGCAAGAAGTGCTAAAACTCAAAAACCATGTTTTTGGACCCTAGTGAGCTTTTCTAGAAACTTGCAAAAGGCACCACAAAAAGTGCAAAAAGTGCCATAGAACATGCAAGAAGCGTTAAAACTTAAAAACCATGTTTTTGGACCCTAGTGAGCTTTTCTGAAAACTTGCAAAAGGCACCATAGAAAGTGAAAAAAGTGCCACAGAACATGCAAAAATCACCATAGAATGTGCAAGAAGCACCACAAAACATGCAAGAAGCGCCAAAATAGGTGCAAGAAGCTCCAAAACAGGTGTAAAACGCACTAGAACGGGTGCAAGATGTGCCAGAAGTCTCACGTCCAAACCTGTGAACATAAATTTTCCATAATGTTAAAAAAAATGGGGCAAAGCCCCACGGTGGGCACCATTTTGTGTGTTTTTTAAATGTGTAAATTTAGGATCAACACAAAGCTTAATGAAACGAATTATATTAAAGATTCAAAACAAAGAAGCTACTCTAAATTGCAATTTAATGAATCCTTCAAGAATGTCTCATTGTCCTCTAATCTTAAATGATTCCTTTAACCCTTTGGCCCTCATATTTCTATTTGCACAAAGGCTATTAGAATGACACTTAAGAAACAAGATTAGTATTCAACATGCAAGCCAACTATGCTCCTACATGCAACCATACGATGGAAAGGATAATGGATACTATGATGAATGGATGATGATGTTTATGACGAATGGAAAAATGGTGGTGGATACTATTGTAGTGATCTATATGATTTTATATATGATTCTACATATGCTTAAATGCAAACTATGGAAAACTAAAATGATACTCCATGTGCTCAAATTCTAACTATGAAAATGCTAATCTAAAATGCAACTATGATGTAAAGGATGACATAAAATGAAACTATGAAGCAAAGTGTTAGTCTAAGATCTAACTATGATGCAAAACATGATATAAAATGTAACTATAATACTCCATAATGCTCCCAAGCTCAAACAATATTCCTACATGATAACTCTATTCAAAAGTGAATTGCAAAATACAATGCCAAAGGGTTGTATTTATAACCTTTTCCAAGCATATAGTGAGGTGGCAATAATCGACGGTCCAAATTCGAACAAGAAGAATGGATGGTGGAGATGGAGAGAATCAAGATGTTGTCCCCTTGACCAAAGACAACATTCCATTTGGATGGAAGAATCTCTTGACCAATGGAAAACATGCTATTTGGATGGAAGACTCAATTATGGGAAGAAAAGACCATGTGCCTTTAAAATTGGTGGAAGTGTGTGAGGAATAAGCCATGTGCTTTTAAAATTGGTTGAAGATAATTCTAATTAAAAATTAGAATTATTTAATTTCATGTGACCTTGGTGAGGTGGCACAAAAATTTGTAGACATGTGCTCAAATTCCTAATCGAGATTAGTGAAGATTAATTAAATAAAACAAGCTTATGGAAATTTGTTTATTTAATTAATTTCTAGAGAATATGATTTTAGATTTAGAGAATTAGAGAAGGGGGAGCAATATAAATAAATTCAGAATTTATTTATACGTAGTCGAATATTAATTAAATAACTAGTATTTAATTAATTAAATTCCTTGACCATTTTTAGGTGTATACAGAAAGATCAGATGAGCTTTAACACCTTAATCAATAGAGTGTATTGTTGTCATATTTTGTAATTCTAAACATGCATGTCTCTTGCAATTAAATAGTGAGTCCTTTTAGTAGGTCCTTGTATCTTGTATCTTGTCGTAGGGTTGTGTACATCAGTCTTAAATTCCTTTGTATCTTTCCCTAAGGTTGTGCACCTTAGCTTGCAATTCTTTCATGGAGTAATGAACTTCCTTGGGTAGTGAGCCTTAAAACAATTTGTAATTTTATAAGCAATGAGCTTCCTATATTATGATATTTCTCATCGTGGTTTTTCCCTTCTTGTATTTTTCATGTATATCTAGTGTTATCTTGTGCATATGTTTATATTGTATTATCTTTCATTGCTGCTAATTTTTTTAAGTGTCTTTGATCTAGTTAAGGGTTGTTGATCTTGTTAAAAGTCTAAACTTGTACATTATTAAAGGGTTAAAGTTTTGATAGATATTAATTCACCCCCATCTCAGTATATGGGTGTGTTCAACAATTGGCATCAAATCCAAGTTCCTCTAAAGAAGCTTAACCACTTGAGGAAAGATTTGGAATGGCACATGATGGATCTTACAAGGGTCTTAGGTTTGGAAAGTAAGAGTGGAAGACCATCTAAACTCTCTTGTGTTTGGTTTTTGGTAATTTGTCAAGTATGGTTACACTACTCCTACTACTCCAATAGATCCAGCTAAGATTAGGTTGTATGAGAACAATGTCAATGCAAAGAATGCTATCATGTGTCCAGGTTAGCTAATTTAGAACTTCTAAAGGGATGAATTTCAATTATACTAAGAATGTCTAGGAAAACTTAGCAATATTTATGAAGGAGATAATAAAGTGAAGAAAATCAAGATGCAAAACTTCAAGAGTAGATTTGAGACCTTGAGGATGACTGAGGATGAAGATATTGCTAGTTATATGCTTTGAGTGGATGAAGTAGTTACTAGAATCAGAGGTCTTGGTGAAGAAGTGAAAGAATTTGAGATTGTGAAGAAGGTTTTGAGATCTCTCCCTATAAATATTATAGTCATATGGTATCTACTATTGAGGAATCTAAGGACTTGGATAAGTACTCAATAGATGAATTGTTTGGTGCTCTCACTACCTTTGAAATGAGAGAGTTTGAAAAATATGTTCCAAAGAAGGAAGCATCATTCAAAGTCAGTAAAATCATAGAAGATGAAACAATAGATTAAAATGATGACTTTGATGATGTAGTGAAACATAGGGAAAAAAGGGATGATGCCTAGTTTATTTCCCAAAACCTAAGATCAATTCCACTTTTTCAATGGTTTCATTAGAATGCAAATCAACAAGGTGCAAAGATTGACTTTCAACCTCAAAGGTGATCCAATCAGACCTGGATTTGATCCTTTTGAGACTTAGAAATGAATTGGAAATGATTTGGAATGATTAACCTAATTGAACTATATGACCTTGTATTAAAAATGCAATATCCCAAAGATGAACAGATAGAAACAATGATTTGTAGGCAGATTTGGGAGAGGTAGAGTGATGTGTACCTATCACAAAAATCTAGATCTAGCATGTGTAGAGGGACTTAGTCACCCATGGGAAAATGGGTCTTTGTGTACATTGTCAAAACTTTAAAATCCGATTATGTGTCCCTCTATCTACTCTTTGTTCTTGCACTTGCAAATCTTTGTGTTTAGATCTAGACCTACAATAAAACTAAAAAATAAATTATTTGGGTAGTTATATGGGCATTTTCTTTATTCAAACCCTTATTTTAATGAATATTTTACTAACAACATGTAGTTTATGCCCAATTTTTCTGATAATTTTTTAATGAATATTTCATTTTTTACTAATTTTCAAAGTGGACATATCCTGAAAATTATAATTTTGGCCATGCTACCCCTATAAATTTTGAAAACTAATTGAAAATCAATTTTTTTAAATATGTGTAGAATGGAGTCTAGTTTTGAAAAATATAATTTATTTGAAATTTCAATGAACAGTTAATTTATAACAAAAAAATACCAAACACTAGTTTTTGCTAAAAAACAGACACACAAACAAAAGAAATTAAATATGAAAGGCTTAACCTTGTCAAAATGTGAAAAAAATTGCATCATTAAATAGCTAAGAGAGAGCCTAACATTACCTAGGTGTTTGATTTGTTCGACCTTGAAACACATGCAAACCTGATGATTAGCACGAGCACGATGATGTGAAATCTTGTAGAATATGCAAAAACACATCTTTAGACACTGGGAAGGCACTCCAAGCCTTTGAATTTTTAATCCAAACAAAATAGCAATCCTAAGGCTTGGGGATCCCCAAAGCAAGAAATAATGTGAGAGCATTATAACACGTGGTGCAAGGGCACCTTCAGGCCATATGGTCAAATTTGGTCAAATTTTGGTTTTATGTTTTGTTTTTATGTGTTTGGTCTAATAAGGTAATTTATGACCATGTGGATCATTTTAATCAATTTTGGAGAGTTATTGGCTTATTGGTCAAAAATTGTAAAAGTTGCACAATGTTGTCAAGCAACTTGTCAAAAGTGTCATTAAGGTATTTTGTTAACAAAATAATCAAAAGGTGGTTGAAAAAAGTTGGTATTGGTTGTAAATGTATAAGGGAACCCTCCAAAACTCGAATTGGGGGTTTTGGATACATTGTTTTTAAGTTTGATGAATGAAAACCTCAATTTTGTGTGTATTTTTTTTAGTCTTACATTGTTTTCAGGCTGAATTTGTGCATTGTACGGCCTGGTATGGCCTCATATCAAACAATATAACACATGTATGGAAATATATTTGTTTCTAGTTTACAATTCTTTTTGTCTTATTAAATTTCATTCAATTTTGTGGGAGATATGCCTATTTTGGTGAGGCTACCTTATTCTAACAATTTTTTCCAGAATTTATAGTCTGAAAAATGTTATGGTATGGATTGTAAAATCCATATTTTGATCTAAAACCAATTTTATTTTATTTTTATGTGAATCTACTTTCATTTTATTCAAGTCTCATCAAATTTCATTAAGTTTTGAATAAGTTATGACCATTTTCATGAGGGAAGGTCTGAACACTACTTAAGGTTTGCAGTTTTGGGAAAAATGCCATAACTCTATTTTTCACAGTTGGATCTTGATAAAAATTGGATGGAAAGTCTGAAATTTTGCTATTTTCAATATCATTGAAGCGATTGGCTTCATTATTTTTTTTATTAAAGTTATTTAATGACAGTTCGGTGCATTAAAATGTAGGACATTCTTTGGAATAGTTATGAAGGGTTTGATAAGATCTATACTTTGTGTGAACATGATTGGTTGTGAATCAATAGAACATGTTATAAGAAGAATGAAATACCAAGAAACTCATGCATAATGTTGGTTTTTCCTTTTTTAATGCACATTAGGCTTCCATGGCAATGTTTCCAGTGTGGTCTAGAATGCATTTAATCATTGTTTGAGATGAATCAATTTATGAAAGTTGTCAAGTAAATCAAGTTTGTTGCACTTTTTTTCATTGTTGGTGATGGATCATTGTTTCAACTATGTCAATTTGTGCTAAGTGAAGGTTTCTCTGCATCAATCTAGACTTCTTGTCTTTCTTTTTTCCTCTCTTTTGATTTTCCTAAAATAGTAAGGGCCTCCTTGGCCATCTCAAAAGATTTCCTTCGCATTTCCTCTGACAATAGCAAAGCAACCAAATATTCCATCTTGAAAGTGGGTGTTGTACTCTCAATGCTCATTACCAAGTGATCCCATGTGTTAGGCAATGAACACATGATGAGGGCGCAACCCGAGACTTAGAAAATAACCCACAAATAAGAGAATAATTTTATTATTCGGAAAAATGGAACTTCTTACATGCAAAGGATCTCAAATCCCCAAGTTCTACAACACATGCAAGTTATAGAAAGCTACAGAATCACCCTTTCACAATATGCGAGCTTGTCCCCAAAAAGTTACCCAAAAATTAGAAACCCGCCCATAAATAGAGCTCCTCTTTAGTTTGGAGCCAAAACAACATTCAAATTTGAGTTTAGGCGGTTTGGCCAAAAATTTACAACTTGAAGTTCAAATTTCAAAAGAACATTTGCAATTGTATCTTCTAACTTCCCAGGGCCATAACTTTTGATTCGGACTCGATTCGAACCGTTTGAACCGTTGGAAAGGTCTCGAAGTCAAAAACGCTCAAAATTTGCTACACCAATTTTAGCAAGTTTTGGGGCCATTGGGAACTCTAAGTGCCTCAAATCTAACTCAAGATTTTTAGGTGCAAATTTGGGAAACTAAAACTGCAATATCTTTCAACCCAGAATAGAAAATAAAAACCGTAAATTGGGAATTTCATTATGATGAAAAGGGTATCCAAAAATGTAAAAACATCTAAAAACTGAGAAACTTGAAATTTAACTATTTTTGGGTGATGCAAGATTGCCCTTACACCACTGGATGCTCCTGCATCAGACACCCAGGGTAATTTGAGAAGTGACCCCATCACGTCTTAGATGGTGGAGGAAAACCCAAACGGTCAACCTATGCCTTAGGAAACCAGGATGAATCTTCAATAGGCCTTCCTTTCCATTTCACAGATATTCTTCATACTGCCTATTCTTGGTACTCCTTCCCACACGACTATCCAGGATTTCTTCAATCTCCTCCTTTTCTAAAGTAGGTGCTGGAATCCCACCTATTCCATCGTTGGTATTTCCTCAAGCCACCTTCATGATACTTGTCAAATCCTGAAATGTTAAACACAAGGGAAATGTTGAATCCATCGCAACTCTACCTCATATGCATTCCCTGAATCATGCCTCTTCAAAATTTTAGAGGGACCGAACTTCTTCTTCTTCAATTTTGTTATATGTTCCCACTTTGAAACCTTTCTTTCCTCAAGTGGACCATCACTTCATCACCAATCTGAAACTCCTTATACCTCCTCTTCTGATCTGCCTTAGCCTTATACTACATATTCATCTTGTTAATATGTTCTCTTACCTTCTCATGTATATCCTTGATGTGTTCTGCAAACTCTACTTCCAGACACTTATTTTCTTCTCTTGGTCCATCTTCCTCAATTCTGGAGCTGTTCTGGGGCTACCTCCATACACAATCTGGAATGGTGATCTACCAGTGCTTCTGTTGACAGAATTGTTGTAAAGAAAATTCTGCCTGGGTAAGATCAAGTCCCATCCCTTGGGTTTATCTCCTACCAAACATCTCATTAGGTTACCCAGACTCCTGTTAACAACCTCTTCTGCCCATCTATTTGTGGATGGTGTGCAGAACAGAACTTCAACTCTGTCTTCACTTCTTCCACAAGGTCCTCAAAAAGTACCCCACAAATTTGGTGTCACGATCTGAAACAATACTCTTTGGCAGACCATGTAGCCTCACCACCTCTTTGAAGAACAAGTCAAGCAATGTGGACTGCATCATGGGTCTTCTGACATGGAATGAAATGTGCCATCTTCGAAAACCTATCAACCACCACAAAGGCTGAATCATTCCTTGTTGTGTCCTTGGAAAACCAAGAACAAAGTCCATACTTATATCCTCCCATGGCCTCTCTAGTACAGTAAGGGCTGATATAAACCTGTATTCTGACTCACTCCTTTAGCCATCTGACATACCCTGCAGCTTTGTACAAACTTCTTCACATCCTGTGACAACTGAGGCCAATAATAATGCTCACTGATAATGGTAATGGTCTTATCCTGACCAAAATGTCCTGCCATTCCTCCACTATGCTTCTCCTTTATCAGGTTCTCCCTCATGGAACTCCTTGGGATACACAATTGACTTCCCTTAAATAACATGTCATCCTGGATTATGAAATCCAGCCATTTGTCCTGTCCACTGTAACAGGTTCCTTGCAAGCTTTCCAAGCCTCTGCAAAATTAGAGTCTTCTGCATATAGTGTCTTGAGTTCATTGAACCCAACCACTTCAATCGTATCTTTGTCATCAATGTATGCCTCCTACTTAAGGCATCTACGCAACCCTATTTGACTTCCCACTCCTATGTTTCAAAACAAAGCGTATAACTCTACAAAAGCTCTACCCATTTCATATGCCTCTGATTTAATTTTTCTTGACTATTTAGGTACTACAAGGCCTGATGATCAGTATATAGAAAAAATTCCTTCGGCAACAAATAATGTCTCAATTTCTTTAATGCTTGAACTATTGCATAAAATTCCTGATCATATATAGAATACTTTCTCTTGGCATCATTTAACTTTTCACTGAAATAGGCAATGGGCTTACCTTCTTGGCTCAACAATACTCCAATGGCACAACCACTCGCATCACAATCCACCTGAAACACCTTGTTGAAATCTGGGAGGGCTAGAACAGGTTGCTCTATCACCTTTTGCTTCAACAGTTTAAAACTTTTTGCCGCTCCACTTGAATTCTTTTCTATCCCCTCTCATTTTTTCAGTCGGGAGTCCACAAATACTACTGAATTTTCTAATGAACTTTCTATAAAAACTAGCCAAACCATGGAAAGATCTCACCTTGGTAGCAGTTCTTGGGGTAGCCCATTCCAGAATAGCCTTCACCTTCTTTGGGTCCATCTTGAGACCTTCTGCTGAGACAACAAACCCCAAGCACACTAACTCCCTCTTCACAAACTACACTTCTTCAGATTAATCAATAGTTTCTCTTCTCTTAACTTCTCAAAGGCTCTCCAAATATGCATCAGATGCTCATCCAACATGCATCAGATGCTCATCCAACGTCTTGCTGAAAATCAAAATATCATCTAAATACACAATAACAAAACTTCCCAGAAATTCTTTTAGTACCTCGTTCATGAGCCGCATGAATGTGCTCGGTGCATTGGTTAGCCCAAAGGCATGACTAACCACTCATACAGGCCCTTTTGGTCTTGAAGGTGATCTTCCATTCATCTCCCTCTCGAATCCGGATCTGGTGATATCCACTCTTCAGATCAATCTTTGTGAAGTACTAAGCTCCACTCAAATAGTCCATCAGGTCATCCATCCTTGGCAAGGGAAATCGTACTTGATTGTTATCTTGTTTATGGCTCAGGAATCTGTACACATCCTCCACTCCCCATCCTTCTTTGGTGCTAGTACTGCAGGTACTGCACATGGACTCAAACTCTATCATATCAAACCCTTTCTCAACAACTCTTGAACTTGTTTGTTCAACTCCTCATTTTTGCTGAGTCATTCTATGAGTTGCCTTATTTGGAAAACTGACTCCGGAATCAAGTCAATCTGATGACTGATCTTCCTTATTGGTTGTAAACCCTCAGGTACATTATCAGAAACAATATCCTGAAACTCATCCAACATCCCAGAAACTTCTTCTGGAACCTTCTCACTATCCTCCTCACTCTAGGAATCAATGCATAACACACGCGCTCATGCTTCATACCTTCTAAAATTTTTCTTCCATCTACATAACAAATTCTAGCACTACTGCATACCTTTTCTTTGGTCTCCTTCAGGGGTTTCAACTTGTGACGAACCCCATCCTTTGTCAAGGAATAAGTGTTTGCATGGCCATCATGTATAGCTCGCCTATCAAACTGCCCACGGCCTCCCCAACAACATGTGACATGCATCCATGCATGATATCACAAAGTACCTCATCATGGTAGCTTCGATCTTGAACTTTACTAGGCACTGCTCATTGACCAAAACTTTGTGGTCTTTCTACAACCAGGCAATCCGATATGGATGTGGGTGCCTTTCCCTCTTCAGCTTCAACTTTGTGACCATCTCCTCTGACACTAGATTATCAGTGCTCCCACCATCAATAATGACATCACAACATTTTCCTTCACACTTGCACCTTGTGTGAAATAGATTCTTCATCTGTTCTGGTTCCTTTCCCTCAGTCACCAGGGCTCTCCCAATCACTAGGGCTTCTCCCCTTTCAGCATCATTTGAATGTTCAGATTGGGCCTCCTCATCTGCATGCGCAACCCTTCCACGACCTTTTGGCCTTTTGTCTACCCTTCCTTGGTGTTGTGGACATTCATAGGCTCGATGCCCTTCTTCACCACACTAGAAACCGTTCCTTTGAAACCTACCTCTTCGGATCCTTGTCCATATCTCCCTCATCCTCTACCTCTTTGATCCGACTATTTTGATCACGAGGGGTAGAAGTTGTCATTCCTTTGGCTTCTCATACCCACATCTTCACTTTTCTTTTCATCATCATTTCGGCTTCCTGAAGGTCTTCCACTACCCCTTCCACTTTGACCTCCTCATCCTTTTTGCTTGCCATCAAATCTTTTGTTCATCTTCTCTTCCACCTTCAGAGCAAACTGATACACATCCTCAATGGTGGTCATTCTGACTAGGCTTAACTCCTCCTGAATGCTCGGTCGTAACCCATTAAGATACCGGGCTACCTTCTCCTTATTGGCCTCTGTGTGACCCGTTCTAATAATTATCTTGTGAAAATCTTCAGTATATTCTTTCATAGATCTGCTTCCTTGCTTCAACCCTTGCAATTTCTTCAACAGATCTAACTCGTAGTCTACTGGTATGAACTGCTTCTTGAGTTTCTCTACCATGCGATCCCATCTAGTGATCTTTCCTTTTCCTCTTCGATTTCTTTCCAACTGGACCTCTTTCCACCAAATACTGGCATGGCCCTTCAGCTTCATTTTCACAAACTTAACCCGATCTGGGTCCTCTATTTCCTAATACTCAAAATATTCTTCTAGCTCGTTGATATAGTCGATCAACTCTTCTAGGTTCAGACTTCTAGAATAACTAAGGACTTCTGCTTTGGTCTTTTCCCGATCTTTGAAATGGCCCTTATTAGCCGCATTTGGTCTTGATCAATTGCTATTTCTTCCTCTTTTACATTTGAACCTTCTTCCTCTCCTTCATCCTCACTTTCCTCTGTAGAAGTTGAGAAAGCCAACTTCACAGACCCCGAAGATCACCTACATGCAAATAACCTATCACAGAAAGAAGAGATGGAGACAAACAAGCAAGGGTGCTCTGAAAGCTGAAAAATGTATTCATCTGAGACAGAGATAAATTACAATGATGAATCCTTATTAAAGGATATTGTGCAACCCTAAAAGAAACCCTAATAGGTAGACATTTAATAATTAATATAATTATTAAATGTCACAAAATGCAAAATAAAGTGAAATCTTAAGAAGGAGATAAAGGTAATTTAATTAACATGATTAAATTTAAACCTTTACTCTAACACCCCCCCTTAAGATGAGAAAAAGTGCAGCTACAAACATATGCAAGAAAGCAAAGGTAACTACAATGCAAGAAAGTAAACTTGAGTCCCGGCAACAAGGCTCGATCAGGTACCCAATTACAACCAAATCTCTGTAAAGTGGAGAAATAGAGAAAACCTCATGGGAAAAACTCTACTACAAAAAGAGATGAAAGAAATAAATGCACTAATAACAGAAGGATAGGAGGTGGATAACTTAAGACCCCCCATAGATAGCTTCTATCATATAAGTACATGTACAATGGTCTCCATAGGAGAAAAAGAAAAAGACTAGAAGGCCCCCCCATAATGAAGAAACTCCTGTTGCACATATGGATGCCTGAGGTAGAATCTAAAAAAAGATCCTGAAGCGACATATAATATTCCTCCCCTTGGGAAGAAATGGATCCAAAGGACGAAGATGAAGAAACCTTGTGAAGAGAGAAGAATCAATCTGTCTCAAGATGTGTGCCATAATAGGATGTTGAAGAATCTCTCTGTCTGAACTGAAACAAAAAATGTCAAATCCAAACTGAACTGAAGACTCAAAAACTACAACCTCTGAATGCACAGATGATGGTGGGCTAATAGCTGAAATATGGTTGTCAACAAAGAGGAGCTGAAAATCCTCAAAGTAATCCTCCAAATCTGCAATGTGAGACTCAACAAACAAGAATGAAATGTCTATGAAAAAAGAATCCCATGGTGCTATCTCTGGAAGATGGATGATGTCCTGCTTAACTGAATCAATAGGAGCCAAAGAGGTGGAAATGTCAAACTGATCAGGAACAACAGGAGATGTTGATGCATGTATAATCTCAGTTTGAAGAGTAGGAAATGTGAGACAATCCTCTGATTCATCGGAATATGTAAGGGTGTCTAAATACTAAAGTTCCTTTAAAGTATCATGATCAAAGGGTGCATTCTCTCTCCAACCAATGGGTACAAAACAATCTGAAGCAGGATCCTCTGGGAATGGAGAAAGACTGGGGTCTCCATAGATCTCCCAAAGACGTGTCCAAAGTGAGTGAGGACAATCAATGCCCGATATAGCCCACACAGTGTTAGAATCAACACTGGACCGTATAAGTCCTACTATGTGATTTCTAATGATATCCCAAGTTAGTTTTCCCTTTGAAGTTGTTGGTTTAGGTATGAGATCATACAAATAAATCAAAATATTAAGCCACCTACAGTGTGTAAGTATGCCCTTTGCCCATGACTCATAATTACCCCGTTCCAAAAAAATAACTGAAGGGTGAGTAGAAAAACCCATGATAACTCTTCAAATTAAAAATTTGAGACTAACTAACCTCAATACTGATAAACCAGATCAACATATGCCATCCCATGCAAACAAATCATTTCCAGGTGCCAAAAAGTCCAAGTAATTCACATATGTGTGAAAACACAAAAAATTGAATGAAATGTACCTGGGGCATATTCTGGAAAAATAAATGATAGATCTGGAAATATCACAAAAACACCTTTCCAATGCCTATTCATTTGCGAAAAACGGAGTCCATATGCAAAAGATATGGCTCCGGGAGTGCAAAAAGTTTGTTCTGACTTTGACTGAGAAAAAATGCATCAAAACGGAAAAAACAAGAAATCATACCTGATCCCTCAGAATGGTGCCGGAACCAGATTTCCAACGCCTATTTTCATTTGAAAATTCGAGCTAAAACGCCCGAAATATGCCCGTTTTACTAAAAGTACTCATTTAGGCTTTAAACCAAAAATATTCAGCTGAACCTTCATGCACGAAAATCGAGGCAGAAATCAAAGGGCACGAAAATTGAGGCAGCTCAAAATTGATGCAGCCACCCAAAAAATGAAACGAAAATCGTCTTGTCCATACGGATCCGTACAATGGTATGGATTTTTTTGCCATTTTTTTATATTCCCCAAAAACACTAAAAAATCAATTTTCAGCAAACCCTATCATATTTTATATGAAAATAGGGGTTTTTGGGCCTTCTGAGCGCATCTATGAGGTCTTTTTTTCAATAGCATGCACTTTTTGAGAGATCAAGGTGAAAATTTCTTAAAAAATGATGGAAAACCCCTCTAATCTGGCAAAAAAAAACTGGAATGAAACCCTTACACAGAAAAAAAAAACTCTGTAAGCTAATATCTTCAGAAAAAGAACAGGCAGCCGCAGATCAAGGCTCTGATACCATGTAGAAGTTGAGAAAGCCAACTTCACAGACCCCGAAGATCACAGCATGCAAATAACTGTCACAAAAAAAAGATGGAGACAAACAAGCAAGGGTGCTCTGAAAGCTGAAAAATGTATTCATCCGAGAGAGAGATAAATTACAATGATGAATCCTTATAAAAGGATATTGTGCAACCCTAAAAGAAACCCTAATAGGTAGACATTTAATAATTAATATAATTATTAAATGTCACAAAATGCAAACTAAAGTGAAATCTTAAGAAGGAGATAAAGGTAATTTAATTAACATGATTAAATTTAAACCTTTACTCTAACATCCTCCCTCGGGTTTAACCCTCTTCTCAACTGCTCTTGTAACGCGTCAATCTGTCTTTGGAGGGTTGCCAATGCATCTCTTCCACCAGCATTTATGCCACCTCAACCACCTCTGGCACGACCATGCCTACCAGGCATCTTTCTTGACCTCGATCCACAACCACGGTCCTGGTGCGAACTACCTCACGATCAGCGATCTGTCCACATACTCAAGAAAACCTGCTCTGATACCACTTGATGAGGGCGCAACCCGAGACTTAGAAAATAACCCAAAAATAAGAGAATAATTTTATTATTCAAAAAAATGGAGCTTCTTACATGCAGAGGATCTCAAATCCCCAAGTTCTACAACACATGCAAGTTACAGAAAGCTACAGAATCACCCTTTCACAATATGCGAGCTTGTCCCCAAAAAGTTACCTAAAAATTAGAAACCCGCCCATAAATAGAGCTCTTCTTTAGTTTGGAGCCAAAACAATATTCAAATTTGAGTTTAGGCGGTTTGGCACCGAAAAATTACAACTTGAAGTTCAAATTTCAAAACAACATTTGCAATTGTATCTTCTAGAAAGTGCGCCAACTTCCCGGGGCCATAACTTTTGATCCGGGACTCCGATTCGCGAACCGTTTGAACTGTTGGAAAGGTCTCGAAGTCAACAATGAGCTCAAAATTTTCTACGCCAATTTCAGCAAGTTTTGGGGCCATTTCAGGAACTCTAAGTTCCTCAAATCTAACTCAGAAGATTTTCAAGTGCAAATTTGGGAAACTAAAACTGCAATATCTTTCAACCCAGGAATAGAAAATAAAAACTATAAATTGGGAATTTCATTATGACGAAAAGGGTATCCAAAAATGTAAAAACATCTAAAAACCAAGAAACTTGAAATTTAACTATTTTTGGGTGATGCAAGATTGCCCTTACACCACTGGATGCTCCTGCATCAACACAATAGGACCATGCAATGATCCTCGCCATCTAGCTTCACACTAGAAGATGCCAACTGAGCAATAATCATGTTAAACACATTCAAATGATTTGCAATAGACGCTCCTTCCTCCATCTTCAAAGAGTACAACTTCTTCCTCAAGAATAACTTATTTACCAAAGATTTCCCCTGATAAATGTCACCAAGATTCTTCCATAAAATTTTTGTTATCTTCTCTTCATGGACATTCAAGAGTACTAAATCAGCCAAGTATAGTCAGATTAGATCCTTGGCCTCTCAGTCCATTGCATCCCAGTCATCTTGTGAGGTTGCTAATGGTTTGTTAGAAGATAGTTCATCCCATTTAACTCTCGATCTATGAGAAAATCTTCCATTTTGAGTTTCCACAACTCAAAATTTCCACCATTGAACTTCCCAATCTCTTTTTTCCAGATGTGCTCGCCACCTTAAACTTGTAATAAGTTACACACTATATTTCTCTACAAAACACCCACTAAACAAGATTAGCACAAAAAACTCGTCTTACCCACAAGGAAAACAAAGCTAGCCAAGCTCTGATATGAACTAAAAGAAAAGAAAACTGTCGAATACACCTTCCTAATGCTGATCTTTAGGAGAGATACAGAAAAAACCACTTGAAATTTTGCAATTACAGTTCATTTAAGATGCACATACAAGAATAGCAGAATAA
This sequence comes from Sequoia sempervirens, assembly GCA_007258455.2. Lineage (NCBI taxonomy): Eukaryota > Viridiplantae > Streptophyta > Pinopsida > Cupressales > Cupressaceae > Sequoia > Sequoia sempervirens. Next base: position 576,074,012 of record VDFB02270651.1, on the reverse strand, counting down.
GCAATAAAGAATGAACAGTAGATTTACGTGGGAAAACCCTTTCAAGAAAAAACCCACACACCAAAGCAAAGATCACTTGTATTACAGTAAAATGGAAATTACATCCAAGTTACAGAGCTATGCTCTTTCAGGTGTTGACTCACATAATCAGTTCAATAGCATAACATTCACTCTGATCTTCAACCAACCACCCTATGACTCAGTCAATTCATTTGTTACAATGCAATACATTGCACTATTGTATTCAATATGATTCTCATTTCTTTACATTACAGACTTCTCTATATATTTATCTCCTCCTTCAGGTTGACTTAAGCTACATTGTCATAGTATTGTCTCATCGACCAATGAGCATCAAGACCTTGCAGGCCATTGCATGGTCAGCAAGTAATTCAACTATTTCCTTTAGGTTGAAATCTTTGAGCCAATGAATACGTTGATTCACAACAACGATGTGCAATCAACTAATAGCTCCATGCCACGTATTGTCATCTGATTTGTTTGTTTATCACCATTGAGGAGACCATGTAGCAAATCCTTCCGATATTATGAAGTCCCTGATGGAACCCCTCAAAAAATTATTGGTTCCAATCTATAATTGTGCAAAATTTGGCTCGGACCCTTATGTCTGGCTTTGAGTTGTGTTCCTCATAAATGTTTTAGGGTCTTATGATTTATAAACCCTTCAGAATTGGCCTAAAAAGCTCTAAAAAACCCTTGGTCATTTTATTGTTGCACTAACCTTTTTTTCCAGTACCCAGTCACTTAATTTGTCACTTATGCCATTCAGGTCATTGTTTTTACTGGCCCCCTGATCTTAGGTCTATCGTTCACCTTGATCATTTTCAATATTAAAGTTTCCTATGGTCGAAGGATTAAATTTATAAATATTTGAGTCCTCATCCTATATGGGTCATGTTCTCGTATTCCTAGGGGTGGACCCTTTTAAAAACTAACTTTTGTGGCATGTGCAGAATTAGGATTTAGTGTTGGTCATTTGATTGATAGGAATTGATCCTAGCCATTCCCTGTGCGCCCGTGTTGATTTAATGCTTCTTATTTTATTCACACGAGTTAATGGGCTTCAGCCACGTATCTGGTATGTTGGTGGGACCCATCTCCTTGGTGAAGATGGTTGGCGCCATTCAAAGAAGATCAACAGTCACAGTTTTAGAGACGTGGCCACATCTTGACCTTTCCCTGTGTGCTTGTGTTGGTTTATTTCATATTATTTTAAACACACAAGCTAGCGGGCGATGGCCACATGTTACTATCAGATAGTGGGGCCAGTGTTCCCATAAGGCTAGGGAATGAAGTTTGAGGCATGATCAACAATGGATGTAGCAACATGCGTTCTCATCAGAACCATTTCCCGCACACCCGTCCATATTATGCATTAAGTAAAGATGATCACACGAGCTAGTGGGTTGAGTGACACCTGTCACTAATGTGGGACCAGCCAAGCTCTGACGACAATGATTGTTGAGCAAGGAAGGAAGTCAACGGTCGATGATGGATGGCGTGGGTCAAACCTGACCACTCCCCACCATCCTATAAGGGCCCCTCCTAAGTACCATATTTTGCAGTGGGTGAGTAGGCAAGTGACACATAGACATTCTAAAAGGGCTCCAATGGACTCTAAGGGAGTTAGAAGGTTACTAAATTTGGCCAAGAGGATACTATTTTTAAACGGCACCATTTTTCAAGTTTATTCTTTAAGGCACATGTTTGAGAGTTCGGTCATCAATATTGATAGTTATTGGTGCATGTGGGAAGGTGAAAATAAAGGAGGGCAGTGTACGAACGGATATTTTGAGATTAGATTAGGATCAATCCTTGTTGTTTTGCTACGAAGAAATACAAGTGAAATAATTCCCACGGTTAAGTGGGTGATTATTGCACAAGAAGTTTTAAATAATGCTAAGTATATGATTGAAATATGTGTACAGAGTGGATCTATATCTACTTATGGATTTTATGATCAAGAAAAGGCGTTAAAAGAATAATTAAAACTAGTTCATAATTAGTTGCACACGTAATCTATCCATTGATTAATTTTAAAACATGATCAACAATTGAGATTAAAAAGGATCAAAGTAGACTGTTGTTGGCTCATGCGCTCGAGTTTTCTTTGAGTATTAATGTTTGGAACACTTGCATGGATTGATATAAGGAGTACTGATGGCCATATATTTTCATTCTTAAATTGCATCTAAGAGCAAAATTGGTGAGGGTTTTTTGTTTCTTATCACTGATAAGATGAGTAAGTCAGGAGAGTTTGTTAGGTTGATTCGCAAGTCCAAGAGATTGAGTTTGCTTAAGTCCAAGGAAGATGCTCTAGAGGATGAAATTGACACACAGGGAGCTTATGATACACCAAATAGTAGAAGGGGATGTAGGAAATTCAAGAAGTATGGTTTTAGGAGTAATTATCGCCTCAGGAGCCGAACTGTTTTAGAAGAGTTGGTTAAGTTCAAAGGAAAAAAGTTGGTTGAGTATGAGAAGGTGAAGAAAAAGTGTAAGTATCGTAAGGCTTATCTAGGAGGACATAATTCTCCTAGTGAGGTTTTTGATAGCACTTCAGATAGTGAGGGTGACACTGACATAGAGGGTGATTATTATTCCCTCTCTTTAGTACCTTCTGAAGATTTTGATGACGAGGTGGTGACGGTTCCTCCAGTTCCACCACAAACAAGACAAGGACTAGTATCCTTTGAGGTCGATGACTCGAAGTGATTACTCTTCCCCATTTTTACTTTTGATCACACCATGGCCTTTTTATCAGGATTTTCCTATTCAGCATTCATATGATTTCTTGTTTCTAGCATTGATGTGGAAATTTTTTGGGTTGGTGTATTGGAGAAGTGCTAGAATTCCTAACATTGGTAGAATGTAGGTTTCTTCTGGGTAGTATATAGGTTTTTGTTGGGGCTATGAGTGGAGAATCTTCTTTGGTCAACAAGGACGAGGATTGAATGTTGCTACAATAAACTCTATCTTTTGAGGAGTCGGCATGTCTTCATGCAAGGGATGTGGAATTTGGTCTTTTACTCTTCCATTTTCTAAAATGAGTGCATGTAACTAACTATGGACATCTTAAATTCTGGTGCAAATGATATTCAAATGAAATGAAATGTAAATGTAATTGAACCTAATGCTTGTTGCTCCCTTGTTCTATAAAAGGGATTTTAGGGCTCACTACAGGGGGTCAAATTTTTAGGTCTCAACAGGGTTTTAGGTGACAGCTAAGTTCAGGGAAGGCACTTTCGTATACAATATGGATGAATAGAATAGTAGATTGTCATGGGTATGAGTCCTATATGTAATAGTTTTAAAATAGTTTTATATAAAATACTGATATTGAAGAAAATATTAGTTTGGAAACAAACACTCTCCTATGTATTTTTTCTCACAAGTTATGAATGAAAATACTAATTGTGTTATCATTTATCTTCAATTGTTCCATTGAATGTATGATTCTATTTTAGCTTTAACTCAAAGAGTTGATTAAAACTCTTAAGGAGAGTTATAAATTTTGTAAGGAATTGCATAGGATTTGTAAGAAGTGAGTGTTTTTTAAGCATTGTGCGATTTCATAAATTCAAAGCACTATGAAAATAGTCCACCAATCTCCAAATTGAGTAGTTATATATATTATTGGTTCTTATATATTTGAACTCGTTGGTCCAATTGATGAAACACTGGTATGTTTGTTAGAAAATCTTGCATAAAACTGAATAATTAGCATACCAGGCCACGGACTTAAAATAAGAACAACATTCATTTAAAATATTTTTCAAGTATAGTATGGGTTTGAACTACCCCTGTTTCCTAGAAAATAGGTAGTCACCTGCTTAAAGGTCTGCCAAACTTTTAGTGAAGTACACTATTTGCAATATATAGGAATAAATCTATGTATAAATGTGTCATCAAAAAGATATACCTCATGTAAACAAAATATGGAACACCATCCTTGGTCCCATAGAGCCTAAAGTGTAGGAGAAAGGAACTCAAAATCCTTTACTTGTGTTGGACACTAACCTTGCTTCTTCATTATAGGAGTTGGTTACTCTTTAGAAAGCTCTAAGGTTCTGTTGGAAAAATCACCAATAGATTGGCGACTTCGTTGGGGAATAACTCAAGAAATTCTGATACAAGATCAGCCCACCTTAAAGATTCATTGAAGTTTCAAGTCAGAGTGTAACTAGAGATTCATAGTTGAGTATTTCCACTCCCCATCCAAGTCACACAACCAACAGATTGGTGAATTTTCTTGGGAAAATTTTGAATCTCTTGTTGCAGAGTATTATATCACAAAGTCAAGGATTTGTTCAATCTAAACATTTGGTTCAGATATTGGGAAGTTTGCAAACCTAGAAGTGAGTTTGTTGCAGAAAAATTTCAAAGAATTTGTGTGACTCTACTATGGAAAAGAACTAGAAGGAAATCATCCTTGAAGGAGCTTCATATTGCTTGAAGTTCAGTCCTCTATGAAGAGAGGTGGTGACTCTGTCAAAAGAACCTACTGAAGATGTGAAGAAAATCTCAAATATACAAATATTTCTAGTCAAGAAGAAGAATCTACAGCAATTGCAACACATCTAGGTATTCTCCATATTTTGGTTTTCAAGAAGCATAAACATATATGTGAAAACCATATTTGTAAGACTTAAAAAAATTTGATTACAGGCTATTGAGTGAAAATAAGCACTAAGAAAGGGAATAGTAGTGATTATTAGACATACTTCTGTGATACTAGTTTTCAATCTCTATTATGAAGTAAAGTATGCAATATTTTTGAAGAAACTCATTTAGAAGGTCTTAAGCAAGTAGAGATAAAAATTTGCATTGTAAAAGCTTAAGATCATGTTGTAAAAGAAGTATGAGTTGCCTTGTGTAACTGCAAAGTTGATATGAAAAGGCTTGTAAAGGTTTAAGAAAATGTATCATCAACCTTTGCATCCTAGTGTGCAGCCCCTATCATGTAATAAAAGAAGTTTTAGCATTAAAAGGTACATGGAAATAAATTTTTATGGCATTTGTGGTTACCCAAATCTTCTTCCATCTAAAATCAGAAATGAGCTACCAAAGTGTAGTGGTACAAAGTGTGAATCGGCAAGTAAGCATTTGCAAGAATTCAACAATTTAATGGATGACTTTGAGGTAGATTATGAGGTTGTAATCATGAGATTATTTGTTCAGTCTTTGAAAGGAGATTCAAGAGATTGGTTCTCTAATTTACTAGCATGCTCTATTCTTGGAGTGAGTTCAAAACATTGTTCATGGAGCAATTTGGTGAAAGAATCAGTGCTAGTTCCTTGATCAATAAATTTATGAGCATTGAGAAAGAAGAGGATGAGCTAGTCCCAACGTTTAATAGAAGATTTGCTAAAATATTGAGGGATATTCCTAAGCTCTTAAGGTTAAGTGATGCAGTATGTTTGGTTGTTTATTTGGGATGTTTTGATAATAAGATGAGTTATTTACTAAGAGATAAAGATCCCAAAACCTTGCATCAAGCATATGGGATAGCCATGAACATTGAAAATAACCGAAATTATGGAATGCACAAGGGTCATTTCAATACAGGTGCTTGTTGCCAAGAGACCCTGAATATTGATGAAAGGCGTAAGTCAAAAATTGAAAATGAAGGTCAGAACACTTACACCCATATTGTTTCAACTTGCACATCATTCCATAATGTTGATCACATAGAGCTCCAAACACATTGTCAAGAAGTTTCATGCATTTGTAATCATACGATCTTTGTTCAATCCCTCTCTTGCATAAGGAAACACAAAGGAGAATCATCATATGATCTCTATACAAGATTTATGGATACTTTGGCTGCAATTCTTGAGTGTCACAGACCTAAAAATTTAGAATGCATTGATTTATTTTATGAATCTTATGAACCAGGTTTGAGTGCTTTGCCAAAGGAGTTGAAACCTATTAGGCTTGACCAAGTGTCTGAATACTTTTCTCTTTTTAAAAAGATTAGAGATGATTATCAAGAAATTGTCATGTTTTCAAACTGTGATGATCATGATTTTGCTACTCCATATGAGTCAAGTAGTGAGATGTCACATGAAGAAGAAGGGAATAGATAAAAGGTTCAAAATGTACACCTCAGTGAAGAAAATGAAATGTGTGGTTTCAATTTTTTTGAAGATTATAGCACTTGTTTTCCTATGGAAGACATAAGACTAAGCATTCAGTCTAAAAATTTTGAACATAGTTGTAGTATTGATGAATCCTCTTGTTGTAGTAATAGTGATGGCATTGAGTATGGTAAAAAATTTATTGATTGAGATTATCCTCATGAAGTAGAAATGGATTATTTTTCTTCAAATGAGGAATATGTTGATAATGATGGGAACACATATTTGCTTGAGAAGAAACAACTTCCCTCCTATGAAGATTTTTCATAATGTGAGTCAAAGATGTTAACTATTGAGGATATGAATGAAGTTAAAGATCTATCTATATGCTCTTCTAGTGCTTTTAATGATTTTGAAAACAATGATGATATGGAAGATTTATATTTTCATGATAAGGAGGCTGAGGCTTTTATGACAACAATGAATGTAATACAAAACCCTTTATTTGATGAGCCTCCATCTTCACTAGAGATGAGAAACAATGATCCTTATTGGTGCAGAGATAATCCACTCTTTGTTGAAGAATCTGATGATGCACTTGATATAGAGTTAGAATGTGTCCTTAAGCAAGCAAAGCAATATGTTGATAAGCTCTCTAAGGGCATTACCTATGAGTATTTTACATTTGATACAGATGTTACTAATGAGGTTGAGTACCATGATGCCAACTACTTGGCGGAGTATGAACATTCTCAGTTTCCAGTTCAGTTGGAAGGTATTTTAATGGTGCATGACAATATGATGAATAATAAGAAATTTTATTTTTAATATGAACATGTTTTATATGATGAACATAACACATATGTGTCATGTGATGATGAAAGTTTTCAATTCATGCCTCACTCCACGATACAAAAATGATAGAGATTACACTGGCAATGTTATGCTCAGAAAAGCTGGGAGAGATGTCAATGGCAGTGTTTGTAGTCAAGCATATTTTAGTGGTCACAACATTATTTGCTTATAAGAAGAGGGTTGTACTTGTTGTGGTGGTATGGTAGAGGTAAATATGGGTTGAGGAAACTCAGTTCCTTCAACAAGCTAGTGTTTGACAAAGGAAAACATGGGTTCTTCTTTCCATTTGGTGGCATGGGGTCATCAAATATGGTTTAAAATTTTGATAAAGACTCTATTACCCAATGTTAAGGCACTTGATCTACTCTCCCAGAGATCTAGATTCTCACCATTCCTACGAGAGGGCATGTGTCCCCAACAAGAGCCACTAATGGAACCCCTCAAAAAATTCTTGGTTCTGTGAATGGTGATCCTAGACCTGCACAAACACAAAGAACAAACACATAATTAGTCCCAAATGCAAGTTAGAAACAACATTCCACATGAAATTCATTTGAAACATGAAAACAAGAAATAATATGAAGAACTTAATAAAAAAGCTATTAAATCATATTTAAATGATCAAACTCTCAATCCCATGGGGGAATTGGTGCCATTTTGATGTGGAAAATGGCCCTTTCCCAATTCCTTGCAAGCTTGATGATCAATTGTGAAGATTTGATGCTCCTTGGTGAAATTTCTCCATAACCTAGCTATGATAATATGAAAATTGATGAAAATGGATGAAGATTGCTCAAAAACTTAAAGATAATAATGTTGCATAAAGTTGTGGATCCAAAATCCAAATAAGAGCCTTCTATTTATAGATGAGAGAGATGGAGGATGAGGAAAAATGGATGAATGTGGGATCAAGCACCAACCAATAACATAAAGCCACTTGTCAACATGTGAGTGGACAAACATGGAGCACATTTTGGTCATTGTGCAATTAAATGCAATTAGGTGGAATTTCAAAATTGATGAAATGACAAGTTGGAGGGAGAAGGAAATGAAGTTAATGCCACTTGGCTCAAGGAAAATTACATGTAAGAGGCTTTAATGCCCTGTTGGATGTACAAACCCTTTTGGAGGGATTTTTTGAATTTGAAAAATATTCCCTCTTTGATGCCTTTTTGAAAGTAAATAGAGATTTAATAAATCAATTAAAATGATTTTCATGAGCATGTTGCAAAAGTTAGAAGATTTGATGGATTAAGATTAGGATTAATCAGGATTTGATTAATTAAGATAGAATTTAGCTGATTTGACACTCTGATTTAGATTTTAGGATTTAAATAAATCAAGAATGAGAAGAAAATGGTTTAGACTTAATTAAATAAGAGTTTGATTTATTTAATTAAAGAGGGTGATGTTAGATTAAATCAAATAAAGATTAATTTATTTAATTTAAGGGAGAATGACTTTAGAGATTAATTAAACAAACTAAATTATTTAATTAAGAGAGGGACTATAGGATTAATTAAACAAAGTGATTTATTTAATTAATAGGAGATGATGACTTAATTAGATAAAATTGATTTATTTAATTAAGAGATGAAATGTGATGAATTTAATCAAAAAAATATTATTCGATTAAATGGTTAGCAAAGGAGATGATTCGGGATGAACTGGTGTTAGTAAAATCAGGATCAGGTGTATAGGATCAATCAAGATTTTTTACATGTCTATAGGTTCCAATCTATAACTATGCAAAATTTGGCTCGGACCCTTATTTCTAGCTATGAGTTGTGTTCCTCATAAATGTTTTAGGGTCTTATGATTTAAAAACCCTTCAGAATTGGCCTAAAAAGCTCTAAAAATCCCTTGGTTGTTTTATTGTTGCACTGACCTATTTTCTTGGTACCCAGTCACTTAAGTTGTCAATTATGTCATTGAGGTTGTTATTTCTACCGGCCCCCTGATCTTAGGTCTATCGGTCACCTTAATCCTTTTCAATATTAAATTTTCCTATGGTCAAAGGATTAAATTTATAAATCTTTGAGTCCTCATCCTATATGGGTCAAGTTCTTGTATGCCTACGGGTTGCCCCTTTTAAAAACTAACTATTGCAACATGTGTAGAATTAGAATTTAGTGTTGGCCATTTGATTGTTAGGAATTGATCCTAGCCATTCCCCATGCACCCGTGCTAATTTAATGCTTCTTATTTTATTCACACGGGTTGACAGGCTTCAGCCACATATTTGGTATGTTGGTGGGACTAGTCTCCTTGGTGAAGATGGCTAGTGCCATTCAAAGAAGATGAACAGTCGTGGTTTTAGAGACATGGCCACATCTTGACCTTTCCCCATGCGCCCATGTTGGTTTATTTCATATTATTTTAAACATACGGGCTAGCGGGCGATGACCATGTGTTACTATCAGATGGTGGGGCCAGTGTTCCCATAAGGCTAGCGAATGAAGTTCAAGGTATGATCAATGATGGATGTTGCAACACGTGTTCTCATTAGAACCATTCCCTATGCACTCGTCTGTATTATGCATTAAGGAAAGATGATCACATAGGCTAGCGGGTTGAGCGACACCTGTCACTTATGTCGGACTAGCCAAGCTTTGACGAAGATGATTACTGAGTAAGGAAGGAAATCGACAGTCAATGATTGATGACATGGGCAATCCTAACCACTCCCAGCCATCTCGTAAGGGCCCCACTTGAATACCATATTTTGCAACGGGTGAGCGAGCAAGTGACACATAGACATTCTGAAAGGACTACGATGGACTCTAATGGAGTTAGAAGGTTACTAAATTTGGTCGAGAGGATACTATTTCTAAACAGCACCATTTTTCAAGTTTATTCTTTAAGGCACATGTTTGAGAGTTCAACCATCAGTACTGATAGTTATTGGTGCATGTACGAAGGTGAAAATAAAGCAAGGCAATGCACGAACCGATATTTTGAGATGAGATCAGGATCAATCCTCGTTGTTTTGCTACGTGAAGAAATACAAGTGAATTAATTCCCAAGAGTAAGTGGGTGATTATCGCACAAGTAGTTTTAAATAATGCTAAGTATATGATTGAAATATGTGTACAGAGTGTATGTATATCCACTCAGGGCTTTGTGATCAAGAAAAGGAATTAAAATTGGTTCATAGTTAGTTGCACCTCTAATCTATCCATTGATTTACTTTTAAAACATGATCAATGGTTGAGATTAAAAAGGATCAAAGCAGACTCGTGTCGGCTCACGAGGTTGAGTTTTCTTTGAGTATTAATGGTTGGCACACTTGCATGGCTTGATATAAGGAGGACTAATGGCCATATATTTTCATTTTGGAATTGCATCTAAGAGAAAAATTGGTGAGGGTTTTCTGGTTCTTATCACTGATAAGATGAGTAAGTCAGGAGAGTTTGTTAGGCTAGATTGAAGGTCCAAGAGATTTGCTTAAGTCCAAGGAAGATGCTCTAGAGGATGAAATTGAGACATAGGGAGCTCCTGATATGCCAAAGAGTAGAAGGGGACGCAGGAAATTCTAGAAGTATAGTGTGAGGAGTAATTATTGCCTCAGGAGCTAAATTGTTTTAGAAGAGTTGGTCAAGTTCAAAGGAAAAAAGCTAGTTGAGTATGAGAAGAAGGAGAAGAAAAAGTGTAAGTATCGTAAGGCTTATCTAGGAGGATGTAATTCTCCTAGTGAGGTTTCTGATAGCCCTTCAAATAGTGAAGGTGACACTGACCCGGAGGGTGATTATTATCCCCTCTCTTTAGTACCTTCTGAGGATTCTGACAAGGAGGTGGTGAAGGTTCCTCCATTTCCACCACGAATAAGACGTGGGCTAGTATCCTCTAAGGCTGATGACTCAGAGTGATTACTCTACCCCATTTTTGTTTTTGATGACACCATGGCCTTTTTGTCAGGATTGTGCTATTCAGCATTCATGTAATTTATTGTTTCTAGTGTTGATGTGGAAATTTTTTGAGTTGGTGTATTGGAGAAGTGTCATACTTCCTAACGTTGGTAGCATGTAGGTTTCTTCTGGGTAGTATGCAGGTTTTGGCTGGGGCTGCGAGTGGAGAATCTTCTTTGGTCAACAAGGATGAGGATTCAATGTTGCTACAACAAACTTTTCCTTTTGAGGAGCTGGCATGTCTTCATGCAAGGGATGTGGAATTTGGTCTTTTACTCTTCCATTTTCGGCAATGAGTGCATGTAACTAACTAAGGACGTCTCAAATTTCAGTGCAAATGATATTCAAATGAAATGAAATGTAAGTGTAATTGATTCTGATGCTTGTTGCTCCCTTGTTCTGTAAAAGGGATTTTAGGGCTCATTATAAGGGGTCAGTTTTTTAGGTCTCAACAAGGTTTTGGGTGAAAGCTAAGTTCAGGGAAGGCACTTTCGTATAGAATATGGATGAATAGAACAGTAGATTGTCTTGGGTATGAGTCCTGTATGTAATAGTCTTAAAATAGTTTTATAGAAACTACTTATATCGAAGCAAATATTAGTCTAGAAACAAACACTCTCTTATGTATTTTTCTCACAAGTTATGAATGAAAATACTAATGGTGTTATCATTTATCTTCAATTGCTCCACTAAATGTATGATTTTTTTTTAGCTTTAACTCAAAGAGTTGATTAAAATGCTTAAGGAGAGTTATAAATTTTGTAAGGAATTGCATAGGATTTGTAAGAAGTGAGTGTTTTTTAAGCATTGTGAGTTTTCATAAATGCAAAGCACTATGAAAATAGTCCACCAATCTCCAAATTAAGTAGTTACATATATTATTGGTTCTTATATATTTGACTCTGTTGCTCCAATTGATGAACACTGGTATGTTTGTTAGAAAATTTTGCATAAAACTGAATAATTATTATACCAATCTGCAAACTTAAAATAAGAACAACATTCATTTAAAATATTTTTCAAGTATAGTATGGGTTCGAACTACCCTTGTTTCCTAGCAAATACTTAGTCATCTGCTTAAAGGTCTATCAAAATTTTAGTGAAGTAAACTATTTGCAATATATAGGAATAAATTTGTGTATAAATGTGTTATCAAAAAGATATACCTCATGTAAACACAATACGAAACACCCTCCTAGGTCCCACCAAGCCTAAAGTGTAGGAGAAAGGAACTCAAAATCCTTTACTCGTTGTGTTGGCCACTAACCTTGTAGTTTCTTCATTATAGGAGTTGGCTACTCTTTAGAGAGCTCTAAGGTTCTACTAGAAAAATCACCAACAGTCCCACCAACAAAGCATTGCCAGCTACCACCATATCGCAAACACCACCAACAAACCATCACGGGACAGTGAGACAAACACCGCACCACCACAAATCATCATATGGGTTTTCGCAGAGTGGTGGTATGGCCCACACTACCATAGGTCTCCTCATGGACTATCGTGGGGTGGCGAGATGGCACGCACACCTGCCAGACAACACTATGGATCACTACGAGGTGGCGATATGACCTCTGCTCTACCACACAAGCAAAAGAAGACTACCGTGGGATAGTGGGTAACACTGCCAACCCGCACCCTTCTTAACAACACTTAGTGGTATTGCGGTAAAGCCATGAATGCAACACTTTGGGAAATCTGAGTTTGATGGCAACTGTGTTGGGGTTTCAACAGTGAGTTTGAGACACACATTCTCAACAAAAACTTTCACTCTAGGCAAACAATGTCCTAAGGGAAGTTTTACAGACATGGAAATGAGATTGTTGTTTGTGAAGCAACCTCCAGGATTTTAGAAGTTGTCTCTTCAAATGTTTTGGAGAGAAAATAGGAAGGGAAAGTAGGAAAACTAAAATAAATAAAAATAAGGTGATACATTGAAATTACTTTTGTGTCTATTCCTAACTTGCATAATATACATTAAAACCTTTAAAATATTACATATAATTTAAAAGAGTACATGCATGATTTAAAGTCTACAATACTATCAAAATCTTACACTATCGAAGCAAATAATAGAAATAATAGAAATCCATTAATTTCACACCATTTGATGTAGAACACCACATTCTCTTCATTGTTGAGTAGATAACAAAATAAAAAGGCCCAAAGACACAGTATAAGCCATTCAATCCTTCCCGCGAGGGGCACCTACTAAGATTCTAGAATGAAAATAAGAGTTGATGCTATCTCTATTTCAACTAAAAATTATAATGTGTTCTCTCATGTAACAGTTATCAAAATTAACTATTGAGGAACCAAGAGAGAGCGAGCCCCTTTAAAAATGAAACTCTCCAATATATAGGCCTAGAGGCATTGGTGTGGTGGAGCTTACAAGGTATAAGAAAAATGACATCTAGTTCCATGCAAGACACCCGGATCTCAACACTTAGCCTCATAATGAGGCCTCAATAATAGAATCAAATCTTGGGAGCCCTTTGATGCACACACATATATGATATGCGGATCCTGGACATGACACAACCATAACACCCAACAATCTCCTTATGTTTATGTGTGCCCCGCTTAGACTATTATGAAGTCTCTGTTGAGGACAGGGCACACCCTTCCCAACTAAAGGCGCATCATTTTCCCGCGAAGGGGACTCTCCTGCTCTTTGAGGCACATGATGATGCCATGTGGAAGTTTGTGCCCACTTTTAAAATTTGTTCATTTGTTATATGCTAATAGTGTCGAAGCTACCATGTGGCGAATTAGTGTTGCCTCTATAAAGAGTCGAGCATTGCTTGTGGTGTGTTAGCATAGGGGCTCCACGTGTCGCAAGCAAGGGGAAGCTGATATATAAACTGACGTTTGCAAAGGGCCCAAAGGAAAACAGGTGGTCGGTGCTAGACGCCCGACTTACCCAGCCGCATCTCGATGAAAGCTAATGCTCTTATCTTAAGGGCATGGATCTGATCCACAACACCATCTAGTCAATTTTCATGCAAAAATATGTCTCCAATCAAAAAAAATTCAAATTTTCAAATTTTCATCAGAATTGAGGTTATTGCAAGATCAAAGTAAAAGAGTTTCAAGATTTTATTACTCGGAGCTTTAAAAATTGTAAAACTTGTCTATATATATATATATATATATATATATATATATATATATATACTATTTCAAAAATCAAATGGGTTTTGAAAATTTTACGAGGTTGGAAAATTCTATTGGAGCCCAATGTGGTTGTGACAACCACCTAAAATCCTAACACATATTTTGGAGAGAAAAGAAGAGTGAAAAATTATACATGTTGGAGGTTTTGCAAAGTTTTGAAACCCTCGTCAATTCTCAAAATGATTATGAGAACCACTAAAAAATATGAAACTCTCTTTATAACTCCTAAAATATATATGGTTATTAAATTGAACTATTCAGCATAAAAAAATTAGTGATTCAAAAATTGTCATCAAAACCCGATTAGATTGTGACAACCCTATCAAAGGTTGATTTACTGTTGACAACCATTGGTTCGAAAAATATTCTCTGAAAGAAAAGTTTTAGAAAAAAATTCCTCGACGCTTTATAAAGGTTTCGAAACTCATTTTGAAACCTAAAGGAGGTTTTAGAACCCCTTCCTTCCGCCGACAACAAGTGTGGAAACATAGATAAGACACTAGAATGTGAATTTTTTTTTTATAGATAATCTCAAAAGAAATGTGATAAGTTTTATTATTGCAATTTGTGCACAAAATGGATTTGGTGAAAATAGTTTAGAAACATTCAAACAAATGTGTTTGGCATTTGCAAATCCAAATTCTACAACTTTTTCTAGTGTCCTCTATGCTCCATGGCAAAACCGAAGCTTTGAAATTATGTATGGGCATCCATTAAAGTGTTAAAGGTGAACGATTTTTTTGTAGATTTTGTGGTAATGGCTACCATGATAGGCATGTCTGCAAAATGTTAGAGTATAGATATGTCACGAGTTGTTTTAATAGAGATATCTCAAATAAATTTGGTCTTATGGAGCACGCAATGTTTGCAAGATACATTCAAAATGGTTTTTTGAAAAGGCATTAGAAACTTTCAGGAAAATTCTAATGGAAGATGTGATAAAATGGGTGCTAGAACAGAGTACATACCTCCATCAAAACATGACTAAATGGGTATTTTTGTCAAATGTTATAGTTATGATTCCCTGATCAATATGCATGCAAAATACGAGGTTAAGGAAATGTTTTCTCATGACTTGGTTTCAGTTTTGTACTTAGAATATGTGCTTTTCTAGCCTCTAACAAGGAAACAAGATGCAGATTTCATCCCTAATGAGCATGGTGAAACAAGTGTTGATTTGCTACTTTATCATCCTAGATACAATTAGAGGAGTGATGCAACACTGGAAGCGAAAAAACAAGAAGAAGACTTGGAGGATCTGATGTCTTCATTTCTCACAATCGTTTTACAACTCTTGAAATCAAGTACTGATAAAGAATATCAAAAATGAGGTGAGTAAGAAGTACAATCTCCCAATAAATGTACATGCAATATTTTATGCAGAGGCAGAAACAATTCTTTGCAATTCAAAAGATAAGACTAATTTTATTTGACATGCAACAGAGGATTTCTCTCGGATATCTTTCACACACCTTGTGTGAGGTACATTAACTGATCGAATGGAAATGTAGCCTTGTTGAGCAAGCATGCAATTATAATCACAAGCAAGAAACTTGTGTAAATTTATCATATGATGTTCTAGCTTGTGATCTATTCTTTTACGAGCACCTCATAATGGCTTCAGGCAAATTCGTTGTCAACAATTCATCGCTGGAAAATTCACCGCCAACAGTTCACTGTTGGAAAATTCACCGTCAACAATTCACTGTCAACAATTCATCACCATGACAAATTCATCTCGTGGAAAATTCACCACCAACAATTCACCGCCACGGATAATTCATCGCATTGACATTTTTTAATATATATGCGATGAATTATCCACGAGATGAATTTGTCATGACGATGAATTGTTTGACGGTGAATTCTTGACAGTGAATTTTCCAACAGTGAATTGTTGACAGTGAATTTTCTTAGAGTCCCTCATAATAGAGAGTGATACTTCATTACGATTTCAAGAGGATAAAATGGGTTTGATTAGAGCTTATGTTTTCATGTGGATGTACTGCTCAACATAAGGGAAATAATTGAAATATGTGTCAATTTTCTGAGTTTCTTTCTCAGTCTCCTTTTACTTCGAAGAGCTATATGTACATCATGACCAACTTCATGGTTGAGATTGGGTGCAGGTAAATTATGAAATTTTTCCCCTGTGCAAAGACACTCTAGAGAATTTACCTATGATTGTTGGTGTTCTTGGTCAACTCCTTTTACCTTAGGAACCTAGGGAGGTATGTTGTACAAAAAGCATTGATTTCCATTTAATGGCAGGGCACTCAAATATCTTCAATAAACCTTTTTAAACAAATAGGGTGTTTCGATGAGAATATTCTTAAGAGAACTGAATTTTTTGAAGGATAAGGTATTTCCTCTCAAGACTAAGTTGTTGAAGCCACAAGAAGAAATGGAATAGCATATTACTGATTTAATAAAAAAGAGTTTGCAGTTTGCAACATGTTACTAAAGTAGAGGTTCAAGATGTATATCAGTAGTTAAAATAGAGTTATAAGAGAAAATTATCATTTAAGGAGAAAAATAAACATTTGAGTGGTTAATTTTGATCCACGAGATGAAGTAGTTTTAAAGATCATCAAAAGAAGCATTACTAATGGAGATCTAATACTTTATAATTAAAATTTGATCTTGATGTTGTCTAAAGGTGATTTACGGGAGTTGTTTTTATAATTTATTTTATAAAACCTTATAAAACTCTAAATTGAAAAATAAATAGTTGTAGATACTGAAAAAGTTTCCCTTTTCTATTTATTGTAAAATTTCTAAAGAGGAAAGGGAGTTTAGTTTTTGTCTTAGGGATAGAAAAAATTTGGAGGAAGAGGACTGATTTTTTCATTTGTACAATTTAAAGAGTCTGATTTTTTTAATTTTGGAGAAAAAAATAAAGAAAGGTATTTTTTGGTATGTGAGTTAGAGTACACCTCTTTATGTTGTTAATTGCTTGGATGTTCAATTTGTAGTTATTTCTCTACATTTTTGTCGAGTGCTTGATTGTAGTTGTTTTACTTTTTTACATATGTTTTGTATATATTTGAGAGATGAATTTGTGTGTTCCTACTCTATTTTGTGTAGTTATCTTTCTTGTTTCTATTTTTATTCATTTCCCTTTCTTTCTTTCTAGTTAAAAGAATACCCATTAAATTTAACAAATTTCATCATAAGAGTTGTACACCTCTAAAATTCAGAGGAAGATCACTAATTCAATATCGACCTCTCCACATATTGGTCAATTTTCCGTTGTTCAGTAGGCACTTCAAGGTCATTTATCAAGAAAAATTTAGCAAAAATCCTATTTACCATTACCTCCCCAAAAAAGGATGGAGAGAATCATCAAAGAGAGTGGTAGATCAAGATAATGAGTTACCCTACCATGCCACCAAGAATTAGCTATCCACACACACACACACAAGGTGTCATCAAAGTTATAAGTAATGGTTTTATGCCATTTTTGTCTTTTTTTATTTCTTTGTAGCTAATTCAACTAATACTTATGGTTAAAGGTTAAAGTTTCATCACATTTTAGTTACAAGATCAGATATGTGATTGTATCATTTCTTAGTGACTCTATTCTAGTTTTCAGTTGAATAGGTGAATGGTAGGGAAGAAGATTTTTTCCTTTTGTTTAGGATGTTCATTTCTAAATGGAAAGGATTGATATTGATAAAATTAAAATATTGTAAAATAATATAAATGATATTTAAATTTAAAAATTAAAATTAAAACATGCATAAAAATATTAAATTCAAACTAAATTATTTTTACCTAAATATTTGATGAAGGGAACTCCCCTTGCAATCTAAAACTCACAAAAACAACAGAGAATTGCACAAAAAAAATGCAAGAAGGAAGCAAAGACTTTCTATTATCACTGAAATGAAAATGAAATTACAACATTACAATTGTCATCACATGGGCTTTTTTATTACATAAATCTGCAAATCTACAAATCGAAGCCACCATCTACACTACGCTGCCCTCTCCTTTGTAGACCCCATTCACACCCTTTATTTGGAAGGTGTAACCACCCTAGAATCTTCTGGAAAGCGTAAATTTGTCAAGAAGGTATTTCAAAATTTTATTAATTTTGGTAGTACAACTTTGCAGGTCATAACTTTTGATCCGACCATTGGATTTTCAATTATAATATATTTTTGGAAATCTCTCGAGAAGGTGTACTCGCTTAAGTAGTACATTTAGGTAGACTACTTTCATTTTTCACCAATTTTTAGGCCCATCTGAGCCTCTAAGTGCTTCAAAATTGACTTTGACTATTTTAACAGGATTTTCAGAAATTGAAATTTTAATCTCTCAAATGACAAATGATATTGAAGTGATATCTTCATCATTGGCTTCAATTTACTATTCCAGAGGTCTGTGTAAGATTTTGTGCCTATACATGCATAAATACATACTTACAAAAAATAGTAAGTTGCCAAATTTAGCCCTTATTGAAAAGAAACAACATTTTGTTTGGTTAATCCAAGATTTCTCCTACACCTGGATGGTTCTACATCAATATTTATTGCAACACCTTTTGATCTACCACCACTCCATATCAAATTCCTAGAAAAGAGGTAGAAGCAATGAAATATTGAGTGGGGTCATAATTTTACAGAAGTGGAGGTATGAGATGGAAATAATGACATGTACCATTTTGTCATAGACGAAGGGGAGAATAAAATAAATTAAAAAGGGGAGAATATTATCATAAGAGGACTGCAATTTTTGGAAGAGGAGGAGAGCATGTGAAAGGAAGAGAAGTTGAAAAAAAGGCTAAATCACAGGTGTGATTTTCTCACTTTTTATTTAGCTTAGATACATTTCATGTATAAGGTTTCTTACAACTTTTGTAAAAGTAAAATAGGGAACATGAGGAAAAAAGAGATGATTTGTGAAAGTTTTGTGGTATGTAAAGTTGTATGATCCATTTTCTAGGCTCTATGATTTAACTCTTTTATCATTTTCATGTAGTTTTTAGAAACTATTGTTTATAGCACCATTTTATTGGATTTATATTTAACAACTCACATGGGATATTTTTTTATCAATATTGCATTTTTTAACATTTATTTTATGAATATATGCATTTTTGTAAATAAATATATTAACACATATACACATATTTATACAATTACAATGTATGCAAAATATAAAATACCTAGAAGTCAATTTGACCAACTACCATCAAAAAATAAAAATATTTCATAATATATTATTATTTCTTGAAATCCATAAGATTTCCATGAAAGGATTTATTTTCTAATGAAAATTCCAATGGTATGACTATTTTTGTTCTCCATAAGAAGCAAGATTAATTATTGTCTATTTCCTAATGAATTGAGGAAGATAGGGTCTATTTCCACCCTTTGGATTTACCTTTCCATTTTGGGAAATCCCATATTTTCTTTCATTTCACAACCAGACACTCACATGGATCTAAAGATCAACATGTCCCCTCAAAAAGACATGGTGAAACAAAACAAAAATCCAATCCTAAAGTGCAATCAATCCCAAATGACACAAGGCCCACTAGAGGAAAAGAAAAAAAAAATCCATGCGGATCCCAAAGTAAAAAGATGCAATTCATCTAAATGAAAAATCTAACATGGCATGCATAGTTGTTAACCCAAAAGCTAAACATCACCATCCTCTACCTCCTAAATCCATTTTGGGTCCCTATGTCCTAGAATTTACTATCCAAATTCCTTCATCATCCCCATATTCTCCATCCATTCCTCCTCTTTTCATTTAACATCCATCATATTGTGTGTCAATGTTGGTCCTACCAACATGCCCCACCACACTCTCTTCCCATCATTCCATCCATACATTTTCCAACATCCCATCAATTATCCATGATATATCCCTTATCAAATCCCTTTAATTCATGCCCTTGCATGATCCATCTATCCTAACAAGATTGTATCACCCTCCCATGATCATTCCAAATGGGTTCTTATTACCTCATTATGGAACTAAATGCTTGAGCCATTTCTCCATATCCTTATCATCTACTTTCCAAATCCACTTATCGACATCTCTATCCTTAGCCATCTTTGTCCTCCAAAAAATCCAAAAATCCAAAAAAATCTAAAAATCTAAAAAATCCAACAATCTAAAAAGTCCAAAAGTTTTTAAAAAGAAAGAAAAATTAAAAATTAAAAAAAAATAAAAATAAAAATTCATTCGATGGTGAAAACCTAGAAAATAGGCACCATGGCAAGTACCATGATGCAAACTTGGAAATAGGTATCATGTACAAATTCTCCATCCATTTTCTCTCCACACTTGGGTGCAATTTCATTCCAAGAATCCCTATCCATCATCTCTTCCATCTCACCTACCTATCCTACCCATCATCCTATTTATTCCAATCCCTCCATTCTCCTAGTGATCTTGATAAAGACTAGGGAGACTAATCATATATGCTACAAACACCTCTTGGCACTCATTCCCTTATTACACCATCCTTCCAACCCTTCAATCCATATAATCACTCCACATACCTTCATATTCCTTATCCACCCATCATTCTATCATCCATCTATCTTACTTATCCACCCATCATCCTATCATCCATCTATCTTCCTGTAGTAAAATAAAAAGTTTCCTTTTCCTTGCTTACTTGGATAATTGACATTAAAACTAGACTAATGGTGTCTTGGAGTGGTGTTGTAATGTCTTGTACACATTCATGTCATTTTAGGACCTTTATTTAACTAAATCATGCTTTAATTTATCCTTTGCAAAGGTGTTGTAAAGTGTTGTAACACACTTTCACACTTTTCTAGGACGTATTTGCTTAATTAAGCCTTATGGGCCCCTTTCTAAATAAAGTATGCACAATTTGTACCTCGTTTAAGTGTTGTAAAGTGTTCTAAAGCACTTTCACATTTATCTAGGTGGTCCTAATTCATTGTGGTTAAGTGGAGTTATTAACCCCCCTTTTTAGGCCTTAATTTTGACACCTCCCAAGGATCTCTCTCGACAATCATAAATTAAATATCAAATTATTTCATTGGGAAAAATTTGGTCCTTGTAAGTTGATCCATGACCCATTCGCCCTTGATGGTGAATGGGTCCTCCCTTAACAGGACCCCCTTTTCTCAGTTGTTCTGGAATGGGTTTTTGCCCCTCTTTCAACTCAGGCCCAAAGCTTGGTCCTGGAAAGTTAGCCAGGACCCATTAACCTTTGGTGATAGATGGGTCCTCCCTTAATGAGACCTTAATTTTTTAATTTCATTTTGGTGGGAATTTAATTGTCTTTCTTTCTAAATCTGTTGTTAACCTTAATTCTTTAAATTTTTGGGTTAATCTCCTAATTTAGTATAAATAAGAGGTTAATTCACATTGTTTCTCCTAACAAGAGCTAGCAAGTTTATCAAGAATTCAATAATTCAAGTGATCGAGCATTAGAGCATTCATAAAGAATTTTCAAGGCATTTCAAGGTAGATTTCAAGTTTTTATTGCAACAATTCAAAGTCATGTATCATCATGTCAAGGGTTTAATGCATTCATGTGTGTTGAGCTAAGAAGTGAATGTTGCATTGAGGATCCATTTACAAGCATCATCCTTCATCCAAGATCTTCATTCTTCATGGCCACTCCATGACTGAGTTTGTAGATTTGTTTCACAAGACAAAATCCAAGGTGATATCATCTACATTATTGCACTTTCATGCTTCATTATCTTATTTCATCATTTGGTTCAATTACCTACAAGGGGTTTGACTAAGGAAAACCCCCATTCACTAACAAATCAACAAGTTTTTTTCCCTTGAGTATTTGATTGCATATTTTCAAGTTGAAGAGCAAGATTATCAAAATTGTCAAAATTGTCAAAATTGCAAAGTTGTCATTCAAGGTGCAAGAAAATAGAAAGAGCCCTATAGAACTGAATACTACCTTCCAGAACTTGATAACAGGGATTTCAAGAGTGTATACATCAAGGTACAAGATCCTGAAATCAATTTTTTGAAACCCTAAAAGGACCCATTCACCCCTGAAGGCGAATGAGTCCTCCATAGGTCAAAAACAACTTTTTGGACATGTACACAACTTTTTATACTCTAAAAACATTCCTTATAGTTGCTATAACAGTTAGGGTTGATTTATGGTTGTTATTAGCATCTTCTTTTGCATAATTTGAAGTGATTTGGGCTTGGAAAATAAGTGATCCATCTCACATTTGGGATAGATCCTATTTTTCTACATATCACTTCCTTATCCTATCATCCATCTATCTTCCTTATCCACCCATCATCCTATCATACATCTATCTTCCCATCCATTGACCATTCATCCATTGCATGTATATCCTTCCATCTCCCACTCTGTATCTTCCTATCTCCTCATCACATAATCCTTCCATCTCCCAATCCGTGTCTTGCTATCCCCTCATTTGATTTCAATCCCCCATACTTAGATAGCTTCTAATTCATTACTCCCTCACCCCCTTCATTCTACCATATACTAATCCATTGTCATTGGTATCTAGCTATAGGCTACCCCATGCAATATGATGCCCTCTATGTCACAATTTCACCACCCCCACCTGAAAGGAAACAATCCTACCAAACCTACAAATCATTTATCCATCTCATCTTGTTTCCTATTAATCTTTCGATGATTTGGATACTACCCCATCTCTGAGCTTCATGCATAAATCCAACCAACATAATGTGTACATATTATGCATCCTATGAATATTAAATTTGTATACTTAAGTTTGGTTGTGTGTCACCATACAGGTCCATCATTATACACACTTATCACTAGATCCCATCCTTGTGTTTGTTTCCCAGTCAAGACTTTATCCCTATCCAACTAATGCTTCAAAAAAATCCATTAGCCCACTTGGGTTTCAGGTATCTTGATTATCTCATGTCATGAGAATCCTAGGTCCTATTAATCCATCCTTGATCTTAACAAGATATATCATTTCTCAAATTAGACCACAACTACCCCATCTATCATTCTTATGGAAAAATATATTTGAGATATTTATTATCTCTTTGGTGATTTATGGAATATTTTCTTATCTTTCTTTTGAGCTCCCCACTTTACTTACTCAAGGTTGCCACAATCCCTCATATCATGGTGCACTTTGGATGGTAAAACTAGGGCCATAGTCTTGGCTTTCATGTGCTTTTTTTAATGGTTGTCCCATGGTGTTCCCACAAAGATCCTTTGCAATCTTGTTCTATGCTAGGGAATTCCTTTTGTTTGTGGTTTTCTAGCATCGTACCCACCAAATTCCTTAGTGACTTTGTGAGATTTTACAAACTAACCTTCTTGTTTTTTGAGTCAGTCCTATGCATATGATACAAAGTCATCTTGGTTCCTCATACCTTGGTGGATAGTGTCCCATGCTATATCAAATGAAGTGCTCACTTTCAATTTAATTATTGTGCTCCAAATCCCCCATCTATTCATCCTTCATCCCAATTCCCCATCTATCTATCCTATCTATTCTTCTCACCCCACTTAATGATATATTTTTCGTGCACAAGTATACTCATTTATATTTTCTTCTATCTTCTCATATTTCTCCTATAACAATCATATGCATCTCATCCATCCTAATAATTTCATTATCCCTTCAATACGTTTGGGCTAATATAGATTTATTAGTCTAACTATCTTTTTCTCCATCAACTCTATCCATTTCATCAATCCCAATACTCCTATAAAATCCTACATCACAAGAAAATATTAATACGCGAAATTTGATCATGCAATCTAGCACAAATCATCCAATCATATCTATGGTTGTGTTCTTAGCCTCATTATAATCCTTGATAAAAATCTAATAATCCTCATTGGGTGTATCCTCACCAATCCTTATGTTGTTTCAGGATATATTTTTCCCACATCAACAACCCTCTAATCATCATCATTAGGAGGTATCCTTCCCAATCCTTGTGTTATTTCAAAATATATCATTCCCACATCAACAACACTCCAACCATCTTCAATCAATCTTGGATTTTTAGCTTGCTTGGGGTAACATCATATTTTTCCTTGAATCCTTTTGTCCATATTTTATTTCTTATCATCTCCTACATCTATTATCTCTTCCTCTTCCCATCCTACCTTCTATCCATCATCGTGCATCATCTCATCCATTTTGAGAGAACACCCACATTCTCCTAAACCTGCCTATCCTCTTGAGGGGCATCCTTAATTCTAATCCTTATCTCCACTCCATTTTTCTTCCTAGTCACTCCTTCGAATGACTAGGGAATCTTCCCTAATCTAACCATATTTTTCTAGGTTCTATATTTTAATCTTCTTTGAAATGATGCTACTTCATAACACTATCTCAAAGAGGGGAAAAATATAGACACCTAAAATTGACCCACATTTGGTCAATTTATCCCTAATTCATATGTTCTCAATCACACATATTAATTAAATAAAGTCATATTTAATTAATTAATATTTCTTATTTAATTATATGGTCATCTAAATCCCGTTTTCTATATTAATTAAATATTTTTTCTTATTTAATTAATTAATATTCTTTATATTTCTTAAATTATCCCTAAATCCTAACCTAAAGTAACACCATCCCTTATCCTTTTCCTCAAAAAATTAAATAAATAATCTATTTATTCAATTTCCCCTTTTCTTCTAAATAGGAATTAATTTTAATAATTTAATTCCTATTTTCCTCTCATCTCATGTCACATCCTCCAACTCTCCTATTTTCCCTCTAATCCTAATCTTAAACACTTACCTAATCTACCCCCTAATCATGTGTACACACTTAATCCTTGATTAAGTGTGATCAAATCACCACTCACCCACCTTGTCCTCTCCCTCATCAATTTTCCCCTTTTTGGAAAAGACTCCATGTCCTTGGGAACATGGGTCTTTCTTCTAAAATTATCCAGAAATAATTTTTTATTCCTTTATTCTTTTCACTCCCCTCACTTCGGAGTGTGAGGACAAGATTTTCCTTTATGATAAATCTTTCAAAGTACTTCCATGGTACCATATCTCCTCTCAACTCATCTCATGGTGACACTTGTTACCATCTCATGATTTGAGAGGACCAAATCCGTCTCATCCCTTATCTCCATCTTGCAATGTTGACCCTCCATCCAAAATCTCAAAATCTATAAAATTCAACACTTAGCCATTTTATCTCTCACTCTCACTCTCTCTCATCACACTTTGGAATACAAGTTTATGCTACAACATTGAAGAGAACACATCCAATTAATCCAAGGGCACAACCATTCTCATGCAAATAGGTGATCTAATATGAGTTATGCAATTGCTTTCATGTTTATTTGATTTCCTAATGCTTAATCTAAGTATTTTTTGTTTGTTGTGTTTGTTCAATTTAGATGTTTAAATTGACCAATCTAGCACAATATTTAATGCACACATACACCATCCATATTTGAGAAAACATGGAAACACAAGAAATATGGGATTTTAAAAAAAAGGTGTGGAAAAATTAGATGAATGTGAAAACATAATTATTTACTTAATTTTTTAAAAAATGCTATGTAAGAAGACAAGTTAGCAATGTAAAGTTTTCTTCACTTGAAACATTACAAATACCTAAAAATAGTTGATAGACATCACTTATTATTAGAAAAAGAGACAAAAAATAAATATAAAACACGTAAAGGAAACTTGCAAGTCTACAAATGATTGGTAAACATGTCTCATACCTCCAAACTACTGTCAAGTCGTTCAAAAACAAGTTTCAATTGTCGATTAAAGGTAAAAGCCTCCAAAATATGTGGTTAAGGCTTCCAAAATCTCACATCTAATCCTTTAATAACAAATCAATGGTAAAAGCTCCAAACACTCATATCTAATTGTTTAATGGCAACTTGATCAATATTGGCAACTTTTATTCGTGTTAGTTACCATTTCCCCCCATAATATTCTACTAACATCCACTGTTGATTTTCTCTTTAATATATTGTATTGTGATAGAGGATCATTATCTATATCCATGTAAAATACCATAGCAATTTATTCACAAGATAGCTACTTGGCGCTGAGTTGCATTGAATTTCTTGTTCACCCTACCATTTCACTTTATTTTTCTGATATAAATTTATCTTTAAAAAGTGTGAAGACTCTCAGAAGTGTGCATTTTGCATTTGATATCTAATAAGGGAGAGGGGCCTATAGTGGGCCACCTTAACTTTGTGTTTCTCAAAGTCCTATGTGAAAATTTCAAATCACTCCCAAATTTGTACAACTTATTTGGAAAGTCCCTTGCTTATAAAAATTGGTTTCAAGGCCACATCATCAAATATGATGTCACATCAGCATGCTTTTTTTCAAGGTATCCAAAAAGGCCCAAGAAAAAGGTGAGACTGATAGTGGGTCACTAAGTCATGTATTATTGGTGCGCTAATGTGGCATCACATGATTTGTCAATTTGTGTACTTTATGGATAAAAGTGTTTTGGAATTGGATATTAAGTGTAAGTTTATTGGATATTAAGCCTACCTACTATGAGGCCTACTCAGGCCTACTTCTATACCCACCATTGGACCCCTACCCACTATGGGCCCTTTTCCCTTATTATTTGCGAAAAAATTCTTGTGATTTTAAGGCTTTTAGATCATGATTTAAGATTTATAACATTAAAATCCAACACAATAGTTATTATGTGTCCTTTACAATTTTCACTTGGTGCATTTCCATTTTGGAATCGGATATTATATGCACAAATTTTGTGTATACTAAAGTTTGAGAGTTTGTTTTAAGCATCATTTTCATCATAATTGGTTGAAGGAATAGGGTTTACCATGACAAATATTGCAATGATATACTATAATCTTGGCTCTTTGTATTTCATAGCATAGATATTCCTATTTGTGTGGTCTTAGTTAACATCTTCAGTTTCTATCTCCCATGTCTCTTGTACTTGATATAGGTGCTTATCTTTGTGATGGAAAATGTCTATCTTTAAAGGAAGTTTTTTAGAGCTTAGACTTAATAGGGTGATATGGACATTAGCTTTGTTGTATATAACAATTTACAGCCAATATGTAATTTTAAAAATAATATATTTATCCATCGATCAATGATGTAAATTTCATCTTTTATGGAACAGGTATGATCTTAATGTTGATTTGTTGGATGTACATGCAAACAATAATACTTTTCTATCTATTTGATAAGTTTAATCTAAAATACAACCTTTGTGGGAAAAGAAGACTCAGAGAAATATGCTTAAAGCAAGAAAATCTCATTCAAGGTATTTTGCTCATGATATTGGTTTTTTGTTACGAAGGTGAGATTTATGGAACTTAAGAGTGAAACGAGAAATGTTGTTCCTCATATTATCTCATGGAATGATGTGATATTTTATCATAACACTATCATTTTTCATTTTTATTGTTCTTTATATTTGATTGTGAATTTATTTCTAAAAAACCCAACCTCCTTTTTTTCCTATTGATCAACACCTTTGGAAACAAAAATTTGCCTAGTTGGGGAAGAACTACATTTCCTCTAAACTACATTTAATTATTTATGTAGGATTTGAGAAATACAAATCCACAGAACCCAAAGAACACCTATATGCAAGAAACTTGTCATAGAGAAAGAGAGAGAACAAAACAAGGGTTTTGGCTTTGACAATGTGTAAAATGTATTAATAGAGAAAAAATGAATCTAGAGGTAATAGAATACAAGAGATCAATCCTTATAAAAGGAGATCAAAATCTAAAGGAAAACCTAACCCTAAGGTGAGTGCATTTAATAATTAATATTAATTATTAAATGACTAATATATGTGCATAAAGTGAAGTCTTAAGAGGAGAGTAAAGTTAATTAATTACTTTACTCTAACACCCCCCCTTAAGATGAGCTACAATGCAGCTACAAACAATGCAGAAGAAAGCAAAGGAACTACAATGCAACTGTGGGTCCCAACAACATGGCCTGATCAGGTACCCGAATACAACAAAATCTCTATAAAGCGGAGTAAAGGAGAAAACCCAGTGGGAAAAAAACTCCTCTCCAAAAAAGAGATGAACAAG
Organism: Sequoia sempervirens; assembly: GCA_007258455.2. Taxonomy (NCBI): domain Eukaryota; kingdom Viridiplantae; phylum Streptophyta; class Pinopsida; order Cupressales; family Cupressaceae; genus Sequoia; species Sequoia sempervirens. The sequence continues at coordinate 576,045,928 of VDFB02270651.1, read as the reverse complement.
AGTGAAAGAAGAAGAGAGATAGGAGGACTCAACATGACCCCCCAAGAACTACTTCTATCACAAAAGTACAAAATATGTTCCCCCCATAGGAGAGAGAAGAGACTCCAAAGCCCCCCCAGAATGAGAGAACCCTTGTGCCAATGATCAAAACAATGTGTCTCCTCAGAGGAAGAAATAGATCCAACGGTCGAGGAAGAGGAAATCCCTGAATGTGAGGTGAAAATGGAAGTCCTAGATGATGCTCACTGAAGAACGAAACCGTAGTATGAGTGTCTGAATAACAGGATGGTGAATCAAACAACTCAAGATGATCCTGAAATGGAATCTCCAATGAAGATGGGATAACAGGTGTGCTGAAACTGTCATCTGTGAGGAAAGGAATTTCCTCTTATATGGCCTCAACAACTACACTTGATGGCTCGATGAGTGGAGCAACAATGTCATTCATAGCTGAAGAGGAATCATGTTGAATAGATGTGATCTCAACAAGAGGTAGAGGTGTATAAGTCGCAACACTCGTCTCATGAACAGATGGAAGAACACATAAGTTCAAGTGACCAAACTTCACCTCAGATACTGCATGCTCTCTTGTAGAAAGAGAGGAAAACTCATACAATGGAGATGGTGGACCAAAGTGTGTGAATGCATACAACCAGGAAGAATGATCAACTGTCCCTGTTGCAACAATGTTGCCAGTCTGAATGTCTCTGATGTGCACTGAATTAGGTGTAAACTCAACTATCTTCCCTGTCCCACTGTGAGCAATCTGATAGATGGAGAGAAGGTTAGTGGAAAAAGATGGAACACATAGTACATCATTGAATGTACCATCATCAATGTTGATAGAACCTTTCCCACATACACTTATATAAGTGTTATTACCCATCAATATGTGTGGTGAGGATGCAGCCTCGAAAGATGAGAACATGTCCTGAGAAGATGCCATATGGTGTGAAGCACTTGAATCTAGTAGTCATTTGGATGAATGTGAACTGGAGGTTGCACATAATGCATGACCCTTATGTGGGGCGTGTCCATCTGTCTGGAATGATGGTGAAGAAGAAGAAGACCCAGCTGATGTAGATGAAGAAGAGTGATGAATATTGTTCCTCTCAAGAAGAGCTGTCAAATCTGAAACCTGTTTGGCATATCCATCTATCTTCTTCTCATAACACTTGGACTCAGAATGTCCTGGCTTATTACAATAAGCACACTTAGGTCTATCTTTCTTCGATGATTCCCCCTTAGGAGAAGGTGAATCAGAGGTGTGCTATGAACTGGAATCCTTCCAATGCTCTGTGGTCTTTGGTTTCTGATTCTATTTTCCCGTGGAGGACTGGGCTACCAACACTTGGTTCTGTGAACCTGGAAGTGAATCCATCTGCTTGAGCTTGGCTTGCTCACGAGTCGGACAATCACAAAACACCTCAAAAGTAGGCATGACATGTTGAGCACCCAAGGCATCCATGGTGGAATAGAAGGTCGAAGATAAGATCTGAAATGGACCCCGAAGCTTGGAGAGAATTAGGAAGATGCACTCTGTATCAGTCTTAGTCTTGCCACAACCCTGCAAGATAGATCTTTGATGTTTGAACTTCATCAGAAAGTCCTCAATGGAGGGAAACGAATCAGGTACCAAGGAAATCAACTCGACCTCAAGCTGCAATGCTCTGAACTCGTTGACAGTGCCAAAAAGCCCATCAAACTTGGTCCAAATGGCTCGAGGAGTGAGACACCCATCAAGATGAAATAGGAGACTGTCTGAAATGTGTAAAGCCATCAATCCCATAGCCTGATCCATATGGTTCTTGTGCTGCATAACCTCAAAGGGGTGAGTCAACTGAGGCTGAACCTCATCCAAACAAGACCATAACCCTCGAGACTGGAGAAGAGTCATCATGCGACCCTTCCAAGTGTGTTAATTATGCGGTGTGAGAGGTTCAATAGATCTTTCGGCCATCCTATGAACTGTGCCTCAACTGCTCTGATTTTTTTTTTTATTTAGTGGTCTTTCAAAACTAGACTAAAGATGCAGAAGGGGTTTGTTTGTTTTGTTTTGGTGTTTATAGATTCTAGTTTTATGATGTAAATGATAGAAAGCAAGAAAAAACACCCCCCCACAATGCAAAAATCCAATCCCCAGTACAAACTAAAAGCCAGAAAATAATAGAAAGCAGTAATTGTTTGAGACAAATCTCTGTGTACCTGAAGAATTTACTGATGAAATAGACTACAGATTTGGAAAGAACACAGAACCACCTTTCCGACACCTATTCACTTTCGAAAAATGAAGCAAAAATGAGCAAGTTATGCCCCTCGGATTGCAAAATGATCATCGGAATTTGACTGCAAAAAAGTGCAACCAAACTAGAAGATTTTGAAAAATTTACTGCACCATCAGGACGGGCTTAGAGCCAGCTTTCCAATGCCTATTCGTTTTTGAAAAACGGAGATTGGACGCCCGATTTATGCCCGATTTACCGAAAGAGGTAAAAAAAATAATAAGAAGGGGCCCTAGTGGCGCCCTGGTGGCTCCTCTCGGACCAACGGCGCATGGGAGGCACGCGGGTGGTGAGCCGGCTGCAAGCTGGTGGCTGGCGGTTAACCACTGGTGGTAACCTAGCGGTTCTGGTGGCCGCCCGGTGGTAGCCGGGTGGTGGCTCCGCTAGTCGGAGCGGTTGGTGGGTGGCCGCTCGGTGGCCGGCGGGCGGTGGCCCAAATTTTTAAAAAAACTTTTTTTTTTTTAATGTTTCAACCTCGATCTACGTGCCCTGGGGCCGTACGCCCTTGGGGAAAAAAAAATTTGCCTTCTAGTGCAACTGTGTCCGAATCAGACGTATTTTATATGAAAATAGGGGGTTTTGGATGTTGCGAGCTCAACGGTGAGGTCTGTTTGAGCTCAAAGTGCACCAAAAAAAAATTACCCCCCTATTCCAAATAAAAATAGAAGACAAACACAGATCTGATGCAACCAAAACCTAGATCTCTAAATCTTTCAAAAACTAAACAAGCTGCAACAGATCTGGCTTTGATACCATGTAGGATTTGAGAAATACAAATCCACAGAACCCAAAGAACACCTGTATGCAAGAAACTTGTCACAGAGAAAGAGAGAGAACAAAACAAGGGTTTTGGCTCTGACAATGTGTAAAATGTATTAACAGAGAAAAAATGAATCTAGAGGTAATAGAATACAAGAGATCAATCCTTATAAAAGGAGATCAAAATATAAAGGAAAACCTAACCCTAAGGTGAGTGCATTTAATAATTAATATTAATTATTAAATGACTAATATATGTGCATAAAGTGAAGTCTTAAGAGGAGAGTAAAGTTAATTAATTACTTTACTCTAACAATTTATCTTTACTCTCCTTTCGATGTACACTTTGAACCTTTTATTATTGAGAAATTAAAATAACAACAATAAATAAATAACAACACACACACACAAAAGTAAATATAGACAAATTGAATTACGTGGTTCACCAATGTATGACTAAATCCACAGTAAAAGTAGGGCAATCTCTTTTTATTTATTTGTTACAACAGATATAGAGTTTTCATCATAATTAATTACAATTTTTTTAAGTCTCCAAATATGTAGAGATAATAGGAAAATGAAGAGGCATGGTAAGAGTAATGGTTTGGTGACTTTTGGACTTCACATACTTAACAATCTCCCACTTGAAGTCCAAACCATTACTGCAAGTTATTATGCTCAGAGATATCCCCCACTTTTCCGAGCTTATTATCATATCTCAACGAGGAAAATATAAGATTTCTAAGACTTCAACTTCTATTTAGCGACAACCTTGATAAGTGCATCAACAGGATTCACACTAGTATGTATCTTATCCAACTTCAATTTTCCCTCTTCTAGAACATTTTGAATGAAATGATATCACAAGATCTATGTGTTTAGTGTGAATATAAAAGGCTTATTTTTTTCAAATGAATTGCACTATTGTTGTCACTAAACAGAGTGAAAACTTGTTTACAAACCGATTCACCAAATAATGTTGCAACCATAATATTTTCTTAGCTCTTTTGGTGAGTACAATGTATTCCTCTTTGTTAATAGAGTGTTATCACTTGTAATCAAGAAACCCAATTGAGCGTTTCCCCTGCAAATGTGAACACATAACTAGTGGTAGATTTCCTTTCTTCCAAGTCACCAACCATATCAGAATCAATAAAACCTTGCGGGTAAGCCTCTTTTCCTCTAAATGTCAAAATATGATGGGAAGTGCCCTTTAAATATCTCAAAATCCACTTCACTACTTTTCAATGAGTCTCACCATGATCACACATATACCTAATGACGACTCCCACTGCATGATCAATATCGAGTCATGTGCAAACCATTGCATACATAAGACTCCAAAAATCAGAGGAATAAGGAACTCCTTTCACATATTATTTTTCTTCATATGTCTTAGGACACATTTGAGAGGATAACTTGGAATGATGACCTAAAGGAGTGAGAATTATCTCGGCATCCTTCATATTCAAAACCTATCCAAATCCTTGTTAATATACTTTTCTTGTGACAATATCAATTCATTTTTTTGCCTATCTCTTATAATTGTCATTCTAAGAATTTTTTTTGCAACTCTTAATTCCTTCACCGAAATTTTGTTAGCTAATTGTTGTTGAAACTTTCTAACAAAATTCATTCTATTTCTTGTTACTAGCATATCATCAACATATATAAAACACAAATTCACCATTCTCTAAAACAGGTTGTAATAAACACATAGAATAGATTCACACTTGAATAAGTTTTGCTCAACCATGAATGAATTTAACTTGAGATACCATTGTCGTGAATCTTGTTTCAACCCATATAAGCTTCAATTCAATCTACAAATCATATTCTCATGTCCATCTTCCTCAAAACCTTCTAATTGTTGCATATATAACTCTTCTTCTAGATCACCATGTAGAAATATGGTCTTGACATCAAGCTACTCCAATTCAAGATCATAAACAATAACTACTCAAAATGCCTAGATAGTAGTAATTTTTACTATATGTGATTTTTTTAAAGTGAAATCAATGCCCTTATGTTGGTCATATCCTTTGACCACTAATATGGCCTTGTATTGTTTCTTGCTACTGTATTCTTCTTTCAACTTGTATACCCATGTATTTTTAAAGATTTCTTGTTAGGTGGAAGAGACACTAAATCTATGTGTGATTTTCCATCAAATATCCCATATCATCTATCATAGCCTCCATCCATTGTTTGTTAAATTTGTATCTTCACATGCTTCTCTAAATGTAGTAGGTTCAACTTCATTGGACAAAAAACAAATGTTGAATGAAATCATTATATTTTGTTGGAGGTCTAGTGAACCTCCAAACTTGAGGAATTAATTCCTCATGAGCATCCATGGGATGATCTTGCTTTTCATTATCATGGAAATTTGGGGGTTGAATTTGTGGTTGAACTTGATGAGTGATAGAATTGTCCTATTTTCTTTGTTTTAGTTTCATAATTTTCATCATATTTAAATGATAAGTTTCAAAAATATTCCTAATCCTTTTAACATATTTTAAGTATAATAAAGCATTAAGGATGATATATTATAGTGATAAATTATTATGTAAATCTTTTAATGTATATAGAATTTAATAGATTTCTATGTTAATTATGGCGATTAATGATGAAAATATGAACTAGAGATAAAATAACCCTTACAACAAAGGATCTATCAACCCATAATAGAAGAATTGTCAACCCATAGCAAAAGGATGTCTGCCTACTGCAGTCAAAAAAGGTGATCAACTACAACACATGTAGTTTTCCATAGCTAATACAAGCAATGGCCAAAGAGTGTGAACATGATTAATTTATGGATCACTCCATCCTTTTACCTTATGCTATCATTAGGTCATGGAGGAAAGAAGATACTTGTAATAACAATGGTTAATGTCTTGCAATAAGTTATATCGTGTTAGGCACATATTTAGTTATAATCATATTATTTAAAGATGTAGAGTCTTGATATGATTTTGACACACTTATCTCCACTAGATTTTATTTACTGTTTGAAATAAGACCTAGTCCTCTTCCTTTTTTTTTTGAGGAGATTCGACAATTTCTTACATTTTATTTTTAGTCCAAGAATAATGGATCTCTCAAAGATCTTGTATATATGTATGATCTTGTGAAAGGTTAATAACTAGGTATTTTGTATTAAGTAAATTTGAATATAAGTATTGTTGATCAGATACTTTGTTCTTAGTTTTGTATGTTCAAATTGCTACCTTTTTGTCTAATTTCTCCCGTATTCTTCATCGGACATTGCATATGGCTTCTTCTCTTTTCCTTCTAGCATGATTAAAAGATTTTTTTGAATCAACAATGCTTCCAATTGAAACTTCCACATTCCAAATTTCTAGCTTGAGAATTTTTCAATCCTCCATTTATTTGCATCTTCCATCTCTTCACAAATTCACTCAGCTCTAATACCAATTTTTGAGCAATTAAACTAACAACAAAAATATAATAACAATAAAGATATAAAAGTACACATTCATAATTCACTAAACACAAACAAATTAAATTGCATGGTTCACCTATGTATGGCCACATCCACCGGAAAAATAGGAAAATTACTTTATTATTTATTTGATGTAGCAGTTACAAAATTTTCATCATAATCAATTACAAAATTTTAATGTCTCCAAATATGTAGAGACAACAAGAAAATGAAAAGACATGGGAAGAGTAACGGTTTGGTGACCATTAAACATCACATACTTAACACCTCTTATAGGTACTTGAGTGCTAGTATATTAACAACGCTACTCTCATTAATACCTATAAAAGAAAATATCTTTAAGACATCACACAAACAAACATCTTTGTCTACAAAACAAAATCCCTCCATTACCTAAAGTTGGATGTCATTAAGTTCACATGATGACATCTGCCCCCATCTTAACTTATTATTTTATTTGTTGGTTTCTATTTTTATGATCCTAGACTTGAAATCGTGGAGCACCACTAGATAGACTAGTGAATCCTATTCCTTTTTTTAAATTATTTTTTTAATTTTTTACAAGAATAAATAAAGAAATGAGAGTAGTGGGTATTATTGAAACTCGTGCATGTGACGATGGAGATGGTGTATTATATTTATATCTTCATCAATGTGAATGGCTCATGAAGAAGATGGTATGGGAGTTTTAAATGCACTTTAAGATGGTTGTTATGAAGATATCCCCAATTCATATTGGGTACTCCTTATGGTTTTTTTGCATGTTTGATTCTATTTGGTGAGATTCTATGATTTTATTATATTACAATATTGTAATCAACATATATAAAATGTATGTCTTTAAAGACAAGATAGGACTTGTTTTCTAACAATTTGGTGCTTGTTGTACAAAACTAAAATAGATCGAAGTTAAGCTAGATCTCTAAATGATAAAGATATTGTTTATTTCATCTATAGTTGTGAGTCCAAGAAAACATATATTAATTGATATTAGTATTAGTTTACTTGATCTAGACTTATGTGTCCATGCAAACAGATACTAATTGATAATGATAGAGATAATAGATAGGGTATCTATATTAGACCTTAGATAAATTTTGATAATGATATGACAAGATCCCAAAAAAATAATCTCCTCCAAATCTTATCAAATGATAATCCAATGAAATAGTGTAAGATGTATTTGTTGTAGTATATGTTAAAAGCATTGTTATAGTTCCCAAAAGTGGTTTTAAGCAATGTATTTTTTTGGACCCTTTCTTTTACGAGAAGATCCCAAAAATGACTATTTACCTTTTCAACATATAAAATGCATAAAGAAGATTAACAAATTTAATCTAAGTATAAAAAGACAATAGATTTTTTTTTGGAATATTTTTTATTTTTTATGATTTTTGAGTTTTTTGTAATTTGTTCAAATATTTAAAGTCAAAAAATATCTAATGCAAAAAACAATCTCCAATGGCTCAATTTGGATTTTGTGTCCTCTTTTGGTTTTAAGTGGGGAAGGTGTTATTAAAAATTCAAACATGCAAGACACATGAACAAGCCTATTCAAGTGGGTTTATCAATCAACTAAATGTATTCTTTATATACCACAAAGGTATGTAAAGCCCAATTCATAGATGAAAGCGAATAATGCCAAATAACTAGGAGGAGTGTAACCCACTCTCGACCTTCACTTCTCTAAGGTATAAAGTTATTAGAGGCTTAGCCTAGATTGGTAATATTCCAATTCCAAAAGGTTTTTCTTTCAATTCACCCTCCACTCTTTATAATCTATTGGAACATGAGAGTTGAGGTCATCCCCTAGGGTGATGAAATCCCTAGAAACCCCCACTTAAAAAAGAAAAAAATATTACTTATTTTTTATCCTCAAAATCACCATGATGCAAGAGGAAATAATACAAAAGTAGCTCTTTGGTATTAAAATAAAATGATTTATTTAGATCCCAAATTCAAATATGAAAGATTAATTTTAAGTCCATTGTCAAATGTGAGGAAAACACACCAAATAGGATAGTTTAAAAAAAATGATTTTCTAATGGATTGAAAAAATATATGAGCACTTGAAATACAAAACGAGAGGGTAACTTAGAAAAAATCTACCCAATTTATAATGCCAAATCTAAAAATCCTTGATCCAACACAAAGAGCTCCAAGATAGTTTTTTAAAATAGTCTTGAATTTTCAATCTCTACACACAAATACCAACAAACAAGCATATAAAAAAAAAGATCATTTATTTTTTTATCCTCAAGATTACTCTAAGGTGCAAGAGGAGAGCATACGTAAGTATATCTTGGAGATTAAATGACCATGATTCAATTTAGATCCCAAATCAAAATGTGAATGGTAAATTTTGAGCCCAATTTTAAATTTGTGACAACATGCCAAAAATGATAGTATAAAGAAAAAAATGATAGTACCAATGGATTACTTATGATTTTAGAAATTATAATAGAACTCTTGCAAAGATGAAAAATTAATGTTATGGTTCAACAAAATAGATGTAAAGAAAATATATTCTTATTGGAAGGTTGCAATTCCATTTTTATTTTTTTTCATATAGTCAACTAGATTTGATTATTTTGCAACATTTTTGGCCTTATAATTAAAAATGTAAAGAATAAACCCTTGCTAAAATTCTGAGATCTTTGCAAAAATATAAAAATATCATAAAATTCCCTTAATTTGTGGCCTAAACAACATATTTATGAAAAATACCCTAGTCGACATGGATTTGATAAGTTCACCACTATTTTGACATCAAAAATTAAAATCCAAAGAATAAAATCTTAATGAATTTTTGAATGTTTTCCAACAAAAAAATGTTGATTTACGACCTAAAAACTAGATTTATGAAAAACACCGAAATGATAATAACTCACAAAATATTGATGATCTAAGTCTAATTTTTTTATTGTAGCTTTCTGAGATGATACCTAACCTTAAAAAAAAATGTATAAAAATTTCACATCATTTGAATGATATGATGAAATCTTTAAAAACTAAGGATTTGCCTTCAACTTGCAAAATTTAGCTTCATTTTTACACATAAAAGAACTAAAAACCATCAATATGGGGTTAGAAAAACCTTCAAAAACAAAGATCAAATAGGGATGTGGGTCCTATCAAGCATTTCAAAATATAGATGATGGAAAATGTGAATTATTAAAAATAGTAACAATACAATGAAAATACCAAATTCACACTTAACAATCATTCAAGAAAGTTCAAGATCTATGCTCAACGTGAAATAATAAACAATTACATCATTACAAAGACCTTAATTTGGTACATTATTTATTTGATAGTATCTTGAATGCTTTATTGGAAGAATGAGAAGTTTTGTCATTGATGTAGTTGTTGGCAACATGGGCATGTAGGATAAGCACAAGGCATATTATTATGTGTTCCAGTGTTGTCATTGATGTCAACATTGTATCTTGATATGAAGATCATGGTGTAAATAATTTTAGTTGGTTCTAACATGTTTTGGGATGTTTGTGGAAGACAATTTTGTAAGATGGTTTGATCCAGTGAAGATAATAGTGATGAAAATTGACTAAGTGTCAATTCTAATAATTTTGTGTGACAAGGGATTTAGTTTTTCGATCTACACTAGTCTGCTAATTAAAATTTCACTTTGGGGTTCTAGGATAATGATTTTGGTTGGTAGAAGCATCCAATTCCAGAGCTTCATTGTGTTTTGGCTTTTGGTTCAGAAGTTATGAATAACAGAATTTCAGCCTAGGAATTATAGTCATTTCTTATACATTGCATATGAATTGGAGAGTCCGCACTTCTCTACAGATAGGATCTTGGCTTTGCAGATTTAAGGAAATTTCAAAAAAAAATAGTAGAGTGTGCATTCTAGATGTCACAATGTTTTGTGGACCATGTGTCTGAATATGGATACAAAGTTGAAGAATTTTTGTATTAGGTCTTATGTGGTGTTGACCTAATAAGTGTGAAGATATGTGAAGATTAATTAAGTGTTGCAGAGTTATCAACCATTACTAAAATTTCTAGAGCTTTCCAAAAATGTAAAGAAATCCAAAATATTTGTTGTTTTGCACCCAATATTAATTTTTTATGAAAAATCATAAAAAAATTATAAAAAATTCAAAATAGGTCCAAAAATTTTAATTTTTGGATTGAAGACATTTGACATCATCCCAAATAAGCAGAATTTTTTTTGTGAAAGTATCTACAACCGTTTGTGAGATATAAGCAAATCTTTGTAAAACTCTAATTTTGAAAGATCTATTTTTTGACTAATTAGTTTTCATCCAAATTTAAAACATAAAGAATAGACCCCTATTGAAATTTAGAGATATTTTCAGAAATGTAAAAATATCAGAAAAATTTGATAATTTTCTCTCAAAATTGATTTTTCATGAAAATAACAAAAAAAATATAAAAAATTAAAAATAGCTCTGAAATTTTGATTTTTGGACTGAAATCTCTTGGTATTGTCCCAAACCTATAGAAAAAAAAATTTAAAAGACCTATAGCCATTTGAGAGATATGGTTGAATCTTTGAAAACTAGGGTTTCGTCCAAAAAATGATGCAAAACCTACAACAAAAAGGATCCATCTCCAAAATTCCTCAAAATTCCTCAAGATATGTCAGGTTCACCAATGTAATTAGGGATAAAATATTAAGATTAATGCAATAAAGAATATAAATCAAACCCTAATAAACAATGAAGCACAAATGAGTATAAAGGCATAAAGCATAAAATAATATTACCAAATCTTCATGCCACCATTGATTCACCTCCATTGCACCTTCTCCATTTGCTACAATATTATATTTTCCCTCAGATTTTTTATGAGCAACTATGACTATGACAAGACCTAACCAAATATTGAAGGATTTGATTTAAAATGCAAGTATACTCAAATTTCTACAAGCAAGAAGAAGTATGGAAGCCTAAATTCTGAAGCATGAAGTATGAAGAAGTGATGAAGTCAGGAGATGATCAAGAGTCCCAAATGAGGTTGACATTGCCTTTTTATAAAAAAAGTCAATTTTAGATGAATGTCCAAGATTGAAAGTTTGACAAAGCCCTAAGATCATAGGCTGAAATTGCATGTGACAACTAACAATTAGGGTTAGGGAAAAATTAGGTTAAAATTTGAAATGAATGGTTGTGATTTGATTTTGGAGAAAATTAAATAAAAGGTCAAGAATGCATGTGACAAGAAGATAGTGGGCACGAAAAATGAAGCTACTGGAGAATCAAATAAGAATTTAAAATTATTTGATTCAAGAGGTGATGTTGACCTTTGGAATTAAAAATTAATTTAATTCAAAAGTGGTGGAGTCACATGACAGTAAATAATTTTTTCAAATTATTTACTTGGTGGGAAAATAGAAAGTGGATAATTTTAAATAAATACTTTATTTAAAATTAGAAGAAAAATCCATATGACAATTAAATAATTAATACTAATTATTTAATTATGGATGAAATGGATAAGGTGGACAATAATTAAATAAAATCACAAGAATTTATTTAATTATAAAAAGACATAAGGAATTAATGACATATTTAAATAAATAAATAAATTTTATTTATTTAAATAATTAGGAGGAAATAGTAGACAAATAATAATTAAATAAATTTAGGGATTTATTTAATTATGGAAAGACATAAGAAATTAGTGATATATTTAAATAAAATAAATATAATTTATTTATTTAAATAGTCGGGAAGAATAAGAAATATGAATTAATTAAATAATTGAGAATTATTTAACTAATAGTTGAATGTGGACTATAGGACATAGTTTAAATATTTTAATTATGTTGAGAAGAAATATGGAGAAAAATAAAGTCTGCAGGTCTAGGTCAATTTTATGTGTCTACAATAATATATTGTGATATAATCCCCACCATGGTTTTTCCCATTTTGGGTTTTCCACTTAAAAATCTTGGTGTTCATGTGTCATGTGATGTTGTTGGATGTTTCATTCTTTCTTTCATTAATGCAATTGAATATGCTATGTGGATTAAATGTTTAAATGTTTGAATGGTTTAAGGAAATATTGATTCACCTCCCCTCAATATTTTGAGTGTTCAACATGCTTGATGTGTGGATTGCTCTTCAAAGTATCCTAACCATGAAAGAACAATGATAGCATGATGATGATGATAAATGCTCAAAGATAGTAAATAGAAGATACTCTTGCTTGATAATGATGATACTTGATAATGTAGTCATCTTGATAGTGAAAATTCTCTAGTGATATTGATAATGTTCTCAGGAATATCAATGAATGAAAGGTTTGTATTTATATGTTTCTCTTGATGTTTGATCAATGGTGGAGATTTATTAGAAAGATCAAAGGATAGGAAAAATCAAGATAGTGTAGGAGCTAAATTTTGATTTAATGAGGTGGGATAGTTAAAAGAATTAAATAAATTTATTTATTTAATACATAAAGATAATTGTAGAAATAAAATTTATTTTATTTTGAGGGAAGTATAATTTAAATTTGAGTAAATTATTTTAATTTATTTAACTTGAGGGATGAATGTTGGCTAATTAAATAATTTTAAAAAATTATATCATTATAGTGGATCAAAGATAATTTAAATTTGATTTCAATTAATATTGGAGGGAAAATGAGAAAATGATAATTAATTAAATAATTAAAAACTGTTTAAATAATATAGATATAATAAAAAGATTAAGATAATTAGATCATTAAAAATTATTTAATTATTATGAATGAAAAGAGAGGATATTAGCTTAATTAAATAACTAAAAATTATTTAATCAATATGGATTGAAGAAATGCTAACGTGAAAAGATTGAAATGCCTTAGTTATTTTTAGGTGTTAATTAGATCATTAAAAATTATTTAATTATTACAAATGAAAAGAGAGGATATTAGCTTAATTAAATAACTAAAAAATTATTTAATCAATATGGATTGAAGAATTGATAAGAATAATGATAACGTGAAAAGATTGAAATGCCTTAGTTATTTTTAGGTGTCTACATTAGAGTATCTCCATTTTTTTTTCAAAAACCTATGTATGGTAGTTTTTTCTTCATTTTCGACATATATTCATTAAAAAAAATAGTAAGAAATTGAGTATAATCTACATGGTGTTAGGTAAGTTTTTACCAAAATGATTTTTGAAATACTAAAATAATTTAACATTTTAGGGGGGCCACACTAGATGCTATGTTATTTTTTTTAAGAAAACAATAGCAATTTGTGTGTCCCCTATTTGAACCTCATAATCTCCACCATTTTAAAAAAATTAGTTTAGAAAGTAAATTTAGAACACTATGACTCTTATTCTTGTTCCATATTCAAATTTTTAGCGTAACTATCTTCAATATCTCATCCAAGGTCAATTTTTTTATTTCAAAAAAATAAGAACACTTAAAACCCTCTTTTGGTCCTATTGACGTGGATGTTACACACACACACCAACAGAAGGATAAAATTCTCATAGAGTACCATGAGAACCTATCTTTCTTGAAAAACTCCATTGGGAAACCTAAATCTAAGGAAAAATCAACTTAATCCCAAGGATTGTTTATGTTAGGTCTTGACACACTAGGTTCACTCAGGGTTTGTTGTGATATTGATGTTAGATACAAGGGGCAAATGGTATTGGTTAGTATCATATAGATAAAAACATAATCACAATTCGGTGATTTAACAATTTCATGAAATCAATGAGTTTGCAATAATATTTCATGAAACCCAAATAACTTGCACAAATTCAAGTAAATTTAGCATTAAGCATTCAATATCATCATGGAATCGAAAGATTTATAATAAAAATCCACGCATTTATCATTTTAAAAACATTTTCTAGAATATAAAACATCTATTGTAAAATAAAGCATATAAAATTGCTAAAAAGGTAAAATTTATCCTAGGTATTATCCATGCATGCCTCAAGGAATAACCAAATCAGAGCAAACCATTCCATACATCACCAGATTGCTTCATAGCTAGGCATGAAATGATGCAAGAGTTTAAAGAAAGGGGGGATTATTTTCCACCGGATAGTGTCAGTATGCACCCTTAAATGGCGCAACACATAGTCTTGTCTAATAGGAACAAACAATCAGCTATGTAAGATTTCATATAAGGAAATAGCTTTGAAATTATCTCTAATATTAGTTAACTTCTAATGAAACATACAATTTTTTAGTCTAGAATGGAACAAAAAATAAGAAAAAGAAAAAAACTTGAAAAAGTTTCGATTCTCCAACATCCACAAATTCTAAACTTAAAAATAAAATGAAGCAATTCACGACCTTTTATAGAAACAAGACACTCAATAAATTAAGACCAACACATGAGAGGGAATCCAAGGGATGAATCACTACAAGGCATGTGGAAAATCACAACAGGAAGGAAGGCTTCTAAATAAGTCAACCAACTTTGACCTTCTTCAACACTTAACATTTTTGGGACTTGTCTTCAAAGCATAATCAAGACATTAAACTAGACCGAGTAGATTTGTCCAACAAAATATAGGAACTCCTCTACTAGATATTCAAAGTGATCAGGTGGACATAGACATAGGTATCACAATCCATCGACACTTTGAGTCGTACACTCAAGTTCAGGCTCTGAGCCAAAACATTCGTAAGTATATACCACCCCAGAACTAGGTACTCTCCTTCGTCGCATGCATAATACCTGACTCTCTGGTCTTTAAAACTTTGGTATTTATTTATCTCAAGCTCCTCCTTCACATGGAATCACAAAGTATACCACCTGACTTGGTTATATCACTACTCGCAATCCAAATTTGTCTTACCTTCCATGCCCAAATATTGCATCACAATCTATTCCTCCTACACATAAAATTTCCATATGTCAGTCCCTTTTAAAAAACATTTTAAAAACCCTCATTATCATAAAATCATTACTAATAAATCAACATTTAAAACTAATCATAGATAACATGTTTTTAATGCATCGTCATATATTTTCTACTTTAGGCAGACTACCAGACATTTTAGGTCTTCCGGATAAAATTAAACAACCAACTTTAATACCCCAACACCATTGTACCTTTGACCCGGTATCTAATACATTTCATTTTACCAGAACAAAATTTACTCGAATCTCGATTACTACCAGAACCTTCACACCTCCTGGACCTTGACTCCCTAGCCGCAACAACTTACCAACTTTGCTTTTAAAATTTCAATTAATTCGGCTTCCCAGTACCCGGAATGCTCAACACCCAATGCTTTCAAACCATGAATTATCCAAATATTTCACTTTAACATTTTCTTTCGGTAATCCTTTTTTCCCCACCAACTAGTGTTTGCCATAGCATTAATTTTTTGTACATGGGTCCCCAAGCTTTACATGCTTGGGGCATGTTGTGAGACCACACAATAGGTCCCTTATTTCCCTACACTTACCCTAAATTAAATTAAAGTCCTATATCATGACAAATGAGAGACTACAAACCAATATAATATTTTCATTCCCATCCCTTGCCCTAGGTTAAACCTATAGCTAATATCTTGTATTTAGTCAAATTAGGTGCTTTCATTGGTAACCCCACCTAATTTGACTTATGCAATAATGGTCAGAGGTATGCATCTTATGGTTTAGGAAAATAGAGGAGCCTTCTCATAAAATAATACATTCTCATCCTTTTATGATAGTCATCATTAAACCATACTAGCATACCCTTTATAATAGTAAAACACTATATTCCTTTGAGTTTTCACAACCTCTTTTCATTGAAAAAATCACCCTCGTATTGGTTTGATAATAAAGATAAAATAATTAATAGATGATCCTTATTAACTGGAATCAAATTAAAATAAGGTTAAAATAATTAATAATTCCTTAATTAATTAATAATTTATTTACTTTGGAGTGCCTTTCATATTGTATATATTGAAAAAGTTTATCTATTTGTAATTCATTTAATTAATTAGCTACAAGATTTGATGCAAAAAAACAAATGAAAATAATTCCTTTTGCAAAAATTGAATTTCCGCTTAAACCTTCATACACTTTACCCAACATATATTAGGAAATGACTTAAATTTTTTGGCCATAAAACCTTACACCAATCTTCATTATTATTTGACAAGGCCGACCACTTAACCATGGAGAATAAAAAACAATGATTATTGAAAATCATTTGCAAAAGTATCAAAATGAATTTAGGGCGAATGAATAAGAGGTCAAAATTATTAGGGTTCGAACCCTAAAAATCAACAAAGACATTTCATTTTGCATTTTTATGAAGTTTAATATTCTGATTTCCAGCTAATTATATGAGTAAAGATGTCTGGTTTTCATAGTCAACATGTATACCCACTTTTGTTTCATGAAAATCCTGCCAATCCACATCCTTATCAACCATATCAGGCCAATCACGCTGCTGGTTTTATCCCAAACAGCCCTGCAACAACAGCCTATCAGCATGCTCAAGATGATTACCTCCCACCCTCCCCTACTCACCCTTCGGATCAATATTCATATGTCCAGAATCAGCTCCAAGAAGTTGATAATATGAAGAATAACATGAATAACATGAAAGACATACTGTCAGACATCGCAAAGCAGATAGAAGAGTTTAGGAGGCAGCAGGAGTACGATCAACAACAAGAAGAGATGGCCTATCAGGCCTACCTTCATGAGCAGGAATTGGAGATACAAAGGAGACAGTTTGAAGAAAAGCTCAAGAGGGAGTTAGCTGCAAAGGAAGATCAGATCAAGTCTTTGCTTCCTCAAAAGCATGATATCCGAACAGCTTCTTGCATTTCAGATCAGTTTCAAAAGGAAGAATTTCCAAGGTATGAAATTCCAAATTTTACAACCATTCATCCTTCGCAAGTAGAGGAAAATAATATAGTACACCCTAGTGTGGTTACAAAGTAGCCCATTGATAAGGACACCTTACTCCTCATGGAAAAGGTCAGAAACGTAAACCCATTGCATTTAGCTTTGGAAGTTTAATGATTAGAGCAACAAAAGAATGAACAGAAGGAGCGGGAGGTTGTGGCTGCTTGTACTATGTCCCTAGCTCAAAACTACCGTATTACATGCGAAAATGATATTGGTTCAAACTTAGTGCTGAACTCCTTGGATTTTGACTCATTTGAAAAAATTTCTAATGCTGTTTATAATATGGCTGAAAATAGAGTACAGGAATTACCAGTTAAAGATCTTCACTTGCAAAGAGAGGGTACCTCAGCCTCATTGGAAAAGGCACCACATGAGGAGGAGTGGTCAGTTTATTTGTTTGACCAACTACCCAGTTTTATTGAGCAAACTGAAAAGAGTACACAGGAGCCTAACTTACCAATTAATTTGAAACACTTAGAAGATATTGCAGAACATGTTGTACTACTGGTTCAAGATGAGATTGAGACCTCAATCTATTTGAGACAAGAGTACATTTCTATTTTGGAGGTTAATGAGCATAATCTGCATGATGTTTCCCAGATTGAACGAGCAAGAAGATTAAAACTTGTGTTTCAAAAGGATGATCCTGAACCTAAGGTAAGCCCTCTCATACCACAAAGTAACGAAGATTATGAGGAAGCCCTGTTTTGGAACGAACTTGAATCCTTTGTTTCAAGCTTAGATGATAAACAAGAGCAAACTGAGCATGTTTATGTAGAGAAAATTGAAAGTGAATCTCATAATTTTTCTAATTTATTTGATGAACTTCCTCAATTTTTTGATGAAAATGAGGATATCACATGCACAGTAACATCTATGCCTAGTATGGAAAAACTAAGTGATAAAATTCATCTGGACTTAATGCAAAGTTATGAGTTAGATGAAAATGTGTTTTCAGGCATAATAGAGGTCTTTTGCTTTAACATTGATGACAGTTTGATGTCATGTGAACCAACAGTATATGATCAACCTTTTCAGGTGAAAGAAGTAAACATTCCTTCATTACTTGATGACAGATCAACATCTCTTTCATATCAGATTGAAATTGAGGCAACAAGAAAAGAGGAAAATCTTACACTGCAAGTGGAGCCATCTAATTAGCAAGATGAAGTGCCAATAATTTATAAACATGAAGACAACAGTAAGAGGCCAAGCTTTATGCCTTCAAAAGGGTGTCCGATTAGGTATTTGTCAAAAGAGGAGTCTACAAAATTACAACAAGACATGTTTCTACTAAGGCATATGATTGTAACTGCAGAGTAGCAAGTTAATCTTAGCTATATGCCTCAAAATAATGTCTTTAGTGGTCAGTCAAATAAGGAAGGTATGCTTTTTATGATGATCAAAACTATGCTGACGATAGTTTTTGCCACTAAGGAGCAGCAGTTAATCAAATTTCCATACTTCTTTTTGATTAATCTTATGGATTTGAAGCATCTTTTGTTATTTAGGAAGGGCAGCTATTTCTCACAACCAGTGAATGGTCATGTCTGAGCACTAACACTACTAGTTAGTGTAGGGGCAGGGTAGAGTTTTCTATTTTTTCTTTCAATAAGTGCCCCATGGCACATTTCATTCCAGTATTGTTTTGCTTTCAATAAGGTGCAGTTGTTGCACATTGGTTTCCAAACTCTATCTTAAATAGAGTTGCAGTAGTTTCCTTTCAGTTTGTTTGGTTTGAAGCTGAGTTACAAGGGTTTTCAGAAGTTTGAAGAGCAAGAATAGACTCCATGCCCAATGGATATACTAGGCAACTGGTCTATTGTGTTTAGCAGGCAAACACTCCGCAAAGGTCGCCAATTTGTTACCTATTTTTCACTCCAAGCTCAAACAGGTAGAGCTGAATGAAGTTCATCATTTATAGGTACAAAAAAATTTCATATTTTGCTGATTGAGTGTTCATTGGCACCACATTGAGATCATCTTACATATGAGTCATAGTTTTTGTGCAAATGTTTAAAACAGAAAATTGAGAAAATTTGCATAGTGATGCTTTTATTCATTTTGTGAAATGTTGAATCTCACACAAGCCGCGAGAGTAACTAAGATTGTTTCTGACAATCAAGAGATGAATACAAAATTTAAATGCACAAGCTACACAGCTGAAAATAACATAAGAGTAAAGGAGAGAAGCAATTCATCATTGCCTGTAATGATGAATCACTTCGTTGGTGCTTCTAGCCGTCATGCCTCCAAGTAGCTGCAGCCTCTCTTCATCGCTCCATGAACCTGCAAAATCGTTAAGGAGATGGTATTAGAGTTATACTCTAAGACAATGGTGAATTACTTTCTGCCTTACACCTATGCTACAGACAGGAATGTAACTTGCGTTAAACCGAGCATTCATCAGATAATTGCAAGAGATCGAGAGGAAAGACATAATTCAATGGAAGTTTTGAGCTTCTTTTATTTTGCTGACATGTTTGTTTCATTGTGCAGGAATAGGTTCATCATGTTCATTTATCAAATATGTGGAGTAAAACGGGCTCCCACAAGGGTTGAGCTCGGCATATCAAAAGGGACATATTCGAAATTTTCATTCGAGGTACATGAATATTGATAACAGATATGTAAAGCAGCATACTACATTCATCTTTTTCATTTTTTGTTCAGCTCTACTTTGTTTTTCTTTACATTGCATCTAAATGAAATGTAGAGTGTCTTTACATTAAAGAGAGACAAAGTAGTCATGCATCTAAAGTATTCATAGCTTCAAAAGCATGTAGTGATCATGCATTTAAGTTCAAGAAACAGCACAAAACAAAAACTTTCATGATTCATCAACTCAGAATATGACTAGGTGGATGCAAGTCATTACTTTGAAAGGTCCGGATTTAAGCAATTATCATTTATAAACAACACTTTGATAAAAATCAAAAATATTTTATCAGAAATATTCAAATGTGTCACAGGATAGTGAATCAAGATTTCATGTTCTCCAAAGATCATACGATGAAGTTTCAGATTTCTAAAGCCAACAGAAACATAGAAAATGTAATTTTGAATTTAAAAGCTTGTTTATGAACATAAATCAGATCTATGAAATTTATAAAATGCCCAGATCTAGAGAAACATGGTTGTATTTCCAAAAAATTGAAGTATTTCATCTTGAGTTTAAAAGCTTGTTGTTTATGAACAGAAATCAGATCTATGAGATTAAAAATGCCCAGCTTCAAATTTAAAGGAAAAACGTGGCTGTAGAATGCATAAAATGAAGTATTTTATCTATTGTGAGTCCAAAATGCTACGTTTTGTAGAAAATCATAAAGAAAATGTTCATGGCGCAGCTGGAAAAGTAAGATATTATAGATCTAAAGATTCAGAAAGACACAGATTCGAACTTTTTAAGCAAGTTTTTTCTTTGTTTCCAGAAAATACTTCAGAAAATCCTCATGGCAGGCTTGCAAAGTGAAGTCTTTTGCAGATTCAAAGAGAAAAAGACCAGATTCGTTTTTCTTTCAAGCAAGTTTGTTCTAAATCTCTAAAAGATACTTCTGATGTTTATAACAGCTTCAAGAAATACAAAAGACTTTCAGAAATTCGTCAAAAGCAAAAAACCAGACTTTTGTCTCTAAATACCTCATAAAATCTTCATAATATTCGAATTTGAAGAGCTCTTGACAAGTTTGAAACTTCAGATGATAATGGCGGCTAGAATAATGAAGATACATGCCTAGATTCGAAGCAAAAGCTCAGATAAATGAAAGAACCTCATTTAGAACTGAAAAAATCGCGTCCCAAAGTGCCTGTATGTTTTTGAAAAAATGGCATGTTCCAGTTCACCCAGAAACTAGATTCGAACTTCATCAATGGTGAAAATCCAAAAAACAGCAAGTTCATGGCTAGGGTTTGAGGAGTGGCAGCGCCCAGCAAAGAGGAGACTTCATAAAAATGCAAAATGAAATGTTTTTGTTTCTTTTTAGGGTTCGAACCCTAATAATTTTGACCTCTTATTCATTCGCCCTAAATTCATTTTGATACTTTTGCAAATGATTTTCAATAATCATTGTTTTTTATTCTCCATGGTTAAGTGGTCGGCCTTGTCAAATAATAATGAAGATTGGTGTAAGGTTTTATGGCTGAAATTTTAAGTCATTTCCTAATATATGTTGGGTAAAGTGTATGAAGGTTTAAGGGGAAATTCAATTTTTGCAAAAGGAATTATTTTCATTTGTTTATTTGCATTAAATCTTGTAGCTAATTAATTAAATGATATTTTATAAATCATTTAATTAATTTAGTATTTTAAAATGCAAATAAATAAATGTTATATAAAGCTGAGTTATAACTATTTGCTTAAACTGAAGATTGATTGTGCAAAGGTGGACTTTAGAGTTGCATGGGCGGATTGATAAAAACGAGGCAGTTTTGCATGCTTTAAGCCATTTTTTTAGAGATTTTCAGTCCAGTTCGAGTTGCAGATCAGTTACACGCTTTATGATTGCCAGTTTGAGTTGGTGTTCACTCA
The DNA here is from genome assembly GCA_007258455.2 of Sequoia sempervirens. NCBI lineage: Eukaryota > Viridiplantae > Streptophyta > Pinopsida > Cupressales > Cupressaceae > Sequoia > Sequoia sempervirens. The sequence goes on along the minus strand of VDFB02270651.1, from coordinate 576,024,015 downwards.
TTTTTGCATGAGTTTGAGCCACTTTTTCAAGGATTTTCACTTGTGCTCGGATTTCACATTGTAATTGTCATCTTTTCACTTTCTGACAACTTTCAGTTACTATTCATGCACTTTGGAGTGCCTTCATTGTATATATATTGAAAAAGTTTATCTTTTTCAATTCAGTTCTTGTTTTCTACCTTTGCCTTCAGCAAAGAAGACTATCTTGTAACTCAGCATTTTACAGATTAATACAATAGCAGGTTATTACAGGTTAATCAAGTTTCATTAATTTGCAAAGCTTTCCTTTTACCTTTTAGTATGTTAAAGTGTTTGCCTTCAGAATCTCAGGTGTCATGCTGTGTGAATTTGATAAGGAATTTATCATGTTTAATCTCAGAAACCTTTATTTTCCCACCTCATTTCATATGTGATGGTATACAAACAAGTTTGATTCCACAGGTTGTATGTTGTGCATTTGGCTTACTTTACTATTTTAGTTGTGAAGACATTTTTGTTCCTTCAAAAATAGTAATACAGTCAAGCCTTCATATAAATTATTTATGTGGTTAAACTGTTCAGATTTAGTTGTGCGAATAGGATTATTGAAGTGTAATTGTGAAACAGGTTGCATGCAATACCATCATTTAGGTGCATCACCGAGGTTTTAGTTTCAGTTTCATGCATTTAGCAATAGTTATTCTTACCCTTTTCTCAAGGAAAATTATTCAAGTACCTAATTGATCATCATATAGGAAGCCAGCCTAGAATCGGGAGGTTCTATCTTCACCATAGGATTACCCACAGCCTGAAGATAGTTCCCATGTTTCAACAGATTGCTGAATTTAACTATTCAAGCATTCGGGTGCAATCTGAATTGACAACATTAACAATGATAAACTTATCTATGTAAGACTATCAAGTTCATGATCTAAAGTGATAAGGAAGTAGTTTTGTAGCATGCAAGTGTATTATTAGACTTTTAGATGGTCATTTTTCATATGATGACTACCTTCACTCTAGTTCATTATGTTCATGATAGTATTATTTATCCATTATCCAAGATATTTTTCTTTTATTTTTTTATTGATTTCTATTGTATAATTCTCTTTGTATCTCAAAATTGTATTTCATTGGATATCTCCATAGTGAATTGAGGTGAATTAATCTTGTTAATAGTAGTCCTAGGTTGGTGATGATAGTCTTTCTATTTTTTTAATTCAGGGATCTTCATCCATAGTCCTAAGGTGTTCATGATTACCTTTTTTGTTTGGAAAACCCCTCTAGTATTGTAAATAATATGGCTATCCTTAAGTTTCTTTTTTATGTCTATCCTATGATGAAATAAATATGTTTTCCTCTTGTCATGATAATTTATGATAGTCATTAGAGTTGATGAAAATTTTATGATACTGAGGAAAAAATTTATTGTGGTATGACTATTTTTTTATGTTAATATGGTTAGTCATATTCATCTTTACATATGACATGAAATTTATTAAGTGGCTTTATTATCCTCTATTTTTCTTGATAGACTTTGTTGAATTTGATAGCATTCACTAAGTGAGGAGATGAGATTAGATTTGGTATATCTATCTCATAGGAACTATAGATAAATACACATTAATGTTCATTTGTTGTTCATTATAGTCCACTTTCTAATCATTATAATATATTTATTATTCATGTTAGTTTGTTACTATACATAACACAAGATGAAAGAGATCTATTGTATATTGGTATGGTTTTGATCTCCTCATGTCTTTAACGATCACTAAATTCATAGACCTCAAGAAACCATTTGCAATAACAAATAATTATGGATGTTAACTAAAAACAAGGACCAAATCCCCCTAAACACATTAGTACTAACTTCTTTCAATGAGGTAACTCCTTCACTAAATTTTGTAAGTTTGAATCTTAATACATGAGATTTTTTTTAATTAGGAAAAAAGGTTTTGAAGGAGTCCTGAAAACTTGTACAAAAAAAGGCAGGTTGCTAATTAAAGAAGAACATTGAGACCAAGCAAGCACCAAGCAAAAGACCAAGCATCAACAAAACCAATAGTCGATATTCAAAAAACACCAGAAAAAAAATGCAAACAAGAAAGAGAGATAGTAACTACTACAAATTCTTAAGAATTCTCACTACCTCCCCATCACTAGCAATTACTTTGTCATGCATCTAAACCACATCATTAATCTCCTTGGAAGACACCATTCCACCTTTCTTCATTTTTCTCCTAGTTTGAATGCAAGGTCCATCATCTTTACTAGTCTCAACATTGACCAATAAGGCCGCATGCTCCAAGACCAACATCTCCTTCCCATCAAGTAGCTACTTACCAGTCCATTTCCTAGCTTTTTCATTAAGAATAGTGTATAGGAGAAAATTTGCACCCCTCTTGCAAATTCCCCTTTTACACCCCCTACTTTAGAAAAATCAAACCCGACTAAGAAAATACGCATCACCTATCTGCAATCCATCCACTTGGCACTTGTCCTTTGTGTCAATGAGGGAATTTATATCGAGGATGTGTGCGTAATGCATGGACGTCTATGTGGAGCGTTGTCATCCCTTATAGATTCCTACCTCTAGAATCCGTAGGGACATTACATTCCCCATTAGGGATGAAGTGTAACGCCTTTGCGTCGACCAACTGACTCAAGAACGGCTCTTTCCCTCTCTTTTTTCTTCAAATGGATATTTTTCACTATCACTTTATATCTTTAGCATCTGCTACCATCTTCTACAATCTCTTGGAAATTTTCTACACAACTAGCTTGATCTCTTGAACATTGCTTAGCAACTTGTTGCTCCAACTTCGCTAAGAACATGTCTACCATAAAATTTACAATTTTGGTGTCTTGTGAGACCTCCTTCGTCACCACTGTGACCATGTCGACTTTGTAAAATTTATAGTCTTGCATTCTCCATTCATTGGCCTTGAGTGCCTTTAGGTGGAGGTGGTATTGCTTCACTATCCTTCTTTTGTTGTGGTTTGATAGAGTAGCATTGTGTTTTTCGTAGTGTTTGATATTCTCTTTTCCACCATTTCCTTCATCGTATTTCTACTTCTCTTTATCTATCTAGCTGTATGTGGAGGTGGAAACACCAAAGTGGGGGTTTGACTAAGGTAAACCCCTAACATCCCCAAAACTTTTCCTCTCTTGGTTGTGTGTAGGTGTATGTATGTGTGGAGCTTGCTAGTGAACTAGACTCTTAGTGAGTTGATCTTCATCACCTTCATAGTTATTTCTTGTATTTTGTTATTTATCATTCTATTTAGCATGTTAAAATTCATTAGCTAACCGCTAGTAGTTTTTTTTGTATTTTGTATTATACTTTTACACTTTTTGGCCATATGGACGCTAGCGCATCGCACTATCGTCCCTAACCCACTCTGTTGTCCTTGAGCAGAGAAATTTCTGAGGTGCATTTCAAGTTCCAGAAATCAACTCTTTTAGCCCCATCCAAACATTCAAATTAGTAGAGTGATAGAAGCACTTGTGAGTTCTCTTCATTCTCTATCTTTGACCTAAAACTCTTATCCAACCTAAGGTAATTTAGGGCAGCCCTCCGCTCTCGGCTCTCCATGACCTAGAGCCTTTGTGTGGTTGGTCCCCCTACTCTACATTTTGGTGAACCCAACAAGAATAACATCTATTTGTTCCCTTGCGTTGAAAACTTTTCCCACACACTCGGTAACCGAATAAGACTTCATTGTTGTGAGGGTTTATGAGCATCACAATCTAGTCTACAACTTCTAGGTACATTGTTAGTAGAAGTCTATGACACTTACCAATGTAAAAGATGGTCACTTATGGCTTTACTACTAGTTTTTCCATAGGTTTTATAGCTGAGATGGGGTTCATTGATGAGACCACTTGTGTACCCACTCCTCCAGCATCCCCTACAACTATATATGTGGATGAGGATGATGTTGTTCATATTCTTGCAAAAAATATTTCGGCGTTAGACAAGAGGTTTTTGGACCTCGTGAATCATTTGGAGAAAGCACCGAATATGGTGAGATCCACTAGACTTGCTAGCAAGGTGAGATATATGTTAGGTAAGGATGGGATAGGTATAGAGTTATTACATGGCCTCACCAATCTAATTGAAGCATACATCCCTTCATATAGCATTAGATCAGGTACTACCCAAGGAGAGGTGCTTAATACCTATGAGAAACAAAAAGGTGTTATGATGCCTACTGCATCTATATGCATGGCTGAAATGGGCCCCTCTATCAGTGTTTCCTTTGCTTCTCAAAAGCCTAACACTATCAAGGTGAGTAGGATACCCCTTGGTTTCAGTTTCACCCCTCATACCACCCCTGGTGGTGGGTACTCTAGTGGGATGAGTGGTGGTGGCTTTGGTAGTAGTCATGGCACTAGCAGTGGTGGATTGGGCGGTGCTAGCACCGACGGAGGTCATAGCGATGGCTCCAGTGGGGGTCACATTGGTGGTTCTGGTAGTGGTTCTAGCAGGGGTCATAGCGGTGGCTTTGGAGGTGGTTCTAGTGGTAGTGATTCTGGGGGAGGTTCCACTGGGCCTTTATCATCCTCCAACCTTGTTTTGAATTCTCTTCTTCTAAACATGGGTAAGATGCAAAACCAGTTGGCGAGCCTTTCTCAAGCCTCCACTCAACCTATTTTCCAACCTTTCTTCCAACATAGCCCACTGTTGATGGTGATTTTGAGTACTCCTTTTCCTCAGGGAATGGAGATTCCTAAATTTGAAAAATATGGTGGTAAGGGAGATCCACAAAAACACATTATCATTTAATGCTATCTACATGAATTTATTCCACCATGATTCTTTGATGGCCAAACTCTTTCCTCAATCTCTCAAGGACACAACACTTGAGTGGTACTGTTCCTTGCCTAATAATTCTATATTATCATTTGATCAGGTCATCAATCAGTTTCTCAATCAATTCTGGGCTAACATCAGTCTGAATATGACCTTCTTGGATCTCGTCCGATATAAGTAGGGATAAAACAAGAAGATAACTGACTTCATAATGTGATACCAAGCACTCTTTTCACAAATTTCATACTCCCTACCTAACTCAGATGTGCAAAAGGTATTCATATACAAACTACAATGAGCCTAGAAGGAGAAATTCACCTTAATGAAATACCCTTCCTTTGCACATTTGTGTGCTAAGCTGGGGGAATACCAACAAAGGGTGGTTCTTTCGGGGGATCCTCCTCATGCTCCCATTCCAAAGGAAAATATATTGTGTCTATTTTAGGAAAATGAATTTTTTTTGTGAATGTAGTTGTCGTGACTAATGATCACGACCTCAGATGCAACAGAATGTTTATGAAGTTTGCAGAATCTTATGCTTCTATTTTACAATTTTTTTTTGAAGGATAAGATCATAACTTTGGAAAATCCCTGGCCTCTAGAGGAACCTTATCTTGATTGGTATGATGGGAATGCTTGTTTTTAGTACCATTGTGTCAATGGACATGATATTGAGCATTGCATGTGTTTGTGTCATGAGATACAGGATCACATCAATGATGGTACCATCTGCCTCAATGGGAAGAAGCAAGACACAAATAAGTCAGTAACAAGGCCAATAGTGAGTTGTAGATTTACAGGGACCCATTCCCATCCCATTCTATGAACTCTATTATTGAGCCTTCTGATTCTTCTCCTAAACCTTCGACATATGTTAATATGGTTTCAATTACTCCTCTCCCGTAGCCTTTGATTGGTTTATCAGATGTGACTTTCACCTTGCAGGACTTGCCTCTGAATAACAAGCCCTCTCCTCAATACATTCCTACTCACCTCAGTGGAAACATTGTGACAAGAGTCCTAGTTGACCCCACAAGCTGGGTAAATATTATTATGGAGGAGACATTATGTTTAAATTTATTACAAAGGAAGGAATATGAGAAAAAAAAATCTATTATACGTATGCACAACAGTCTCTCTCTAGTGTCGTATGGCTCTATAACTCTTTCTATCCTAGTTGTACCTAGGGATGTGGATACAACTTTCAATGTCATTTTAGAATCTGATCTATTTAGGGTGAAGTTGGGCATCCCATGGATAGCTTCCATGAATGGAATTGCTTATGTTATTCACAAATGTTTAAAGTTCTCTCACAAAGGTGTCATGCATGTTGTGCATGACACTAGATATCAGTCATTGGTATCCCATGGGGGTTATTCCTTGGATCATTTTTGGCCCATTCCCTCTTAGAACATACCTGCTTTACCAAAATTACATGAAGTATAAAATCAGGGGCAAAGGACAACCAAAAGTGACTCACCCAGTAATGCAATAGCAAGTTGCCCCTTCCTCTCAAAAGGGAAAGGAGAAGCCTGCCCATACTCAGGGCACTACCTCTGCCTCCCTTCCTAAAGAGGAGCTTTGGGTGACTACTCCTAGTTTTTGCATAAGTATGATGGTACCTTCTTGGCGTAAAGCTAAGATTCAGGTATCCAACCTTCCTACCTTACCCACGGGCCCTCGACTCGATATATTTGGTAAGGGGAAGGGTCCTTGTGGGGGGCCCACTATGTCTTAGCCTCCATAGCTTATTTTTGCTCCTGCCCCTAAGGCAGTGAATGGGAAGAGGCCCATCATTGAGGTGTTAGAGCTGACTCCCCCCACTCCTGCTCCAATCTCTTCTCAATCTCTCCCTCCTACTCTCGTCTAGGAGTCTCTCCTTCCACCAAAAATAGTCATGATGGACACTCTAATGGCCGAGCAGGAGTCCTCTGTTCCATCTCAGCTTCTGGCCTCTAGCTCTTAGAGTTGCAAGAACCACCTTATGCATGAGTGGAAGCATCAACAAAAGGCTTTGGCCGTTGAGCAGGCCACCATGCAAAGGAAGGAAGGGAAGTTGATAGTTTCTGCTCTGACACCTACTACGTCTTCCTCTCTCATCCCCTATGCTTTAGTTCCATTAGCCTTGGTGTTGCTTCTAACTCCTGCTACAAGTGTAAACGACCCTCACCTGAAAAAGGTGTAGGTTTTTATTCCTCCTTCAGTTGAGCCACCTCTCCTGATGTCCCTCCCAGACATCTTATTGTTCTCGAAGCCCATGAACATGTCGAACACCTCGGTGGTGTCTATTGTGATCCTCTCCTCCTCCACTACGCCTTATGCCTCATCCATGGCGATCTTGCATCCTCTGACAAAACGAAAGATGGAGGATGACCCTATTAGCAATGGGGGTTGAAAGAGGATTCCACCTTCTTCAGAGGGTTGTTCTGCATTAGCATGTGTCATCCTAGTGACGAAAGAAGTCCCAACATCTTCGGAGTTTATCACTGCTCCCGAGTCACTCGGTGAGCCTAGCAATGGATCTCAGGTGTTGCCTCCCTCGTCCGTTGAGGAAACACATGGCATTCCTATGATGTGCATATTTAACACTCTAGATGAGGTCCCAGCCCTTTCGGCGATCTTTACAAAGTTGTTGACCTTTACCCCACAAGAACTGAGTGAAGAAGACCTTGCAGGGCCTTCTTCCTTGGCTCTTGTTGTGGGGGGGTCAAAGGTTTCCCCCTTGATATTCTGCCCTTGCAGGCTCGTCTGCCTTCCCCGTATAGTGATCTAGATTGGGAGTCCGATGACCTCTTCTTTATTGGTAGAGTAGATTATATGTATGCATTTGTATTCCCTTGTGCTTGTGTTATGTGTTCCTAGATGACCCTTGTCACCCTCGTAGGTGCTTGGATACAGGAGTTTTTATGTGTTGTACAACTTCCTCTATTTGTTGCATCATTCTTCCTTTTTTATGTGTATTGATTTTTGACAATTCGGGACATTGGGGGCATTTAGGCTTCCCTTCCATGTTGACCCAATTTTTTATTTTTTTTTTGTCTTCTCGTGCATTCTTCATATGTTCAGATATAGTAGGGGGTTGATGATAGTTCATTTATATACTATTATTATACTTATTTGTATCTATGAGCAACTCTGACCTCGAAATATCAGATCACCCTTGTGTCTCTTGTTTGTAATTTTTTTGTTCCTCTTTACATTCATTGTCCTTTTATCTTTCTTGCTTGCTTTTTGATGTTTTGGTGCTCATGTGTTGTCCCTCGCATGTGCGACAACATTACCATGGTTACATCTCGTCATGTTCTGCAGGCCACAACATCTTTTTTTCATTCTTTCTTTTCTCTCCTTTGGATGTCACGTGCCTCTACGTTCAACACATACCATCCTAAGGGGGGCTATCATGTCAATTTTGATTTTTAGAAAACACATTCGGTGGCCAATGAATCTTTCCAAAATTATTTTCAAAAATCGTATTCCTCAACAAGGAACCCTAGCAGAATACCTTTTCCTTCATCATGGGTTCACAAAGAAAGAACTTGAAAAACTTTCCTTTGAGGAGGGAGCACATTCTCTCGTGAGTGAATTTTTGACCTTCCCCTTGCGAGGTGGCTTCCTTCCTTTTGAATTTCTTGATGAAGTGAAGATATTTTGAAAAGATTTCTTGATGTTGAATTGATTTATGAAAAATGCTCTCACTTTCAAACAGTGTGTCCCTTAAGTGGACCCCTTTTCTTTTGAAGGGTTCCCAAGGGACCCCTTTGAAAGCTCTTCCTTCAAATTTTTGACTATCTGCGTGACTTTCAGCTTGTTTTCCTACGTGGCTGCTCTTTGTTTTCTAACATGTTTTATCTATGGATTAACATGTTTCTTTGTAGGAGTTCATGTGAAGCTACTTTCTAGTCTGACTTTGCAGAGTCCCCTTACACTGGGCTTCCTTCAAGAGAGAGTGCCTGGGGGGCATCTTCTTTGTAGGTCTGAGGATCTATGAAGCGCTTGCATCTTGTGAGATTTTTCCATCATTGGTCTATGGGCCTTTGGTGCACTTTGATCAACTTTGTAGCTCTGAGGATCTACAGATTCCTTTGTTCAAACATCCTCAAGAGAGAGTACCTGTGGAGTTATTTGCTTGCCCTGCACTTTCGAGCTCACCAGATTGCGATTTTCTTCCTTGACGGTTTAGGTATACATTTCTAAACTCTTTGATCTACTTTATTGAACATTCATTGATACTCGTGCTCGCTAAAGTGGGGCCAAAATGTATAGGAGCAAATTTGCACCCCTCTCTCAAATTCTCCTTTTACACTCCCTACTTCAGAAAAATGAAACCCGACTAAGAAATTCCACATCACCTATCTGTAATGCATCCACTTGGCACTTGTACTTTGTGTTAGTGGGGAAATTTTTGTCAAGGATGCATGCTCGTGGCATGCAAACATCTACATAGTGCACTGCCATCCCTCAGAAATTCCTACCTTTGGAATCTACAGGGACATTACGTTCCCCATTGGGGATGAAGCGTAATGCCTCTACATCAACTAACCGACTTGAGAATGGCTCTTTCCCTCTCTTTTCTTCTTCAAATGGATATTTTTTCACTATCACTCATCTCTTTAGCATCTCTAATCATCTTCTACAATATCTTGGCAATTTTCTACATAGCTATCTTGATCTCTTGAACATTGCTTAGCAACTTGTTGCTCCATCAACTTCACTAAGAACACGTTGTGCTACCATAGAAGCTACAATTTTGGTGTCTTGCAAGACCTCCTTCATCACCACTATGGCTATGTCAAATTTTCCAAATTTGTAGTCTTGCATTCTCCCTTCATGTCCCTTGAGTGCCTTTGGGTGGAGATGGTATTGCTTCACCATCCTTCTTTTGTTGTGGTTTTATAAAGTAGCATTGTATTTTTTGTAGTGTTCAATACTCTCTTTTCTAACATTTCCTTCATCGCATTTCTACTTCTCTTTATCTATCTGGTTGTCCGTGGAGGTGGAAAAACCAAAGCGGGGCTTTGAATGAGGTAAACCCCTATATAGCCCCAACATTTTTCCTCTCTTGGCTATTTAGGTGTACGTGTGTGTGGAGCTTGTTGGAAAACTGGACTCTTAGTGAGTTTATCTTTGTCACCTTCATTTTCGTCATCTCCTTTATCACCTTCATAGTTATTTCTTGTATTTTGTTATTTATGATTCTATTTAGTATGTTAAAATTCATTGGCTAGACTGTTAGTAGGTTTTTTGTATTTTGTATTGTACCTTTACACTTTTTGGTTGTATGGACACTAGCTCCCCAGAGAGATGCCAATGCATCATGTTGTCATCCTTGACCCCCACTATTGTCCTCGGGTAGAGAGTTTTCTGAGGTATGGTTCAAGTTCCAAAAATTGGCTTGTTTAGCCCCATCCAAACATTCAGATTAGTAGAGTGATAGAAGCGCTTGTGAGTGCTCTTAATTCTCTATCTTTGACCTAAAATGATTAACCAACCTGAGTTAGTTTAGGGCAGCCCTCCACTCTCAGCTCTCTATGACCTAGATCCTTGGTGTGGTTGGTCCCCCTACTCTATAAATAGTTATTCCTTCCACATTGTTCTACAAAGACACAACTCACAAAAACCAGGGTAGCAATATCAACAAGAATATTCGATGCTTTTTATTCAAGAGCTACCAATTTGGTTTCATAATCAACCTTTAGGTTTTCCACATCAACCACAAATCTATCAAGGGTACTATGCATAAATTTGACCTTTTTGGCCAACAAAGAATCCAAAGTATTACTATCAGTGAGAGACACGTTGAATCGGGCCACAAAATCAATCTTCGAATGAAGAAGCTTAACTTCATTAACAATCCATTTTAGTAGTAGGAAAATATCACCAGTCCCCTCCCTCACAAGGTGAACAACATCATTTCCATCCATCAACTAGAGAGCTTCAGCAACAGAATGAAACTTACCATCTGGGGTGACCATCTTCTCTTTACCTGCATCCAAAGACTCAACCTCCAAGTCAATCACCTTATTAGGATTGAAATCATTGTTGTCCTTCCTTTACATTGACTCCTCAGGAACAAAATCCATACCTCCTGTTGGCTCCCTTGCATCCTCACCAATCTTTCCATTTCCTTTACTCGTAACAGAGGCACCTTTTTCCACAAGAGTCTTCCCCACCTTCTTAATTCCACCATCTCCTAATTGAATTATTCTTTTAACACCAAGAAGGGGAGGAGAGTCAACCTTCTTCCTCATAGATTTTTTCTTCTTTGAAGAGCCAACCCCATCCCTACCCTCTCCCAAATCCCCACATTTAACATCAATCAGAGGAGACTTTTCCTTCTTCACACTGGCTTTTTTCTTTTTAGAGGAGCCTTTACCTTCCCTTTCCCATTCCAAATCAGTGAAGGATCCCTCCAACCAAGAAGAGGAGTCCTCTTCCCCGGTCCTTTTTCTAGAGGAGTTAGCAAGATCATCCTGGGGGTCCTCAAAATACTCAGACCCAACACCCTCCCTTCATCACTCTCTAAATTATCCCCTGTTTCAAGCTCAAAGATAGTATCCTTTACCTTACGCCCCTTATGTAATCTAGGAATCTCAATTACATAATTGGCCTTGATATGCTCAACTAATAGGAGCATAAAACTCTCATGCAAAAAGGGGTTGTTTAGATTCTTGCAGAAGTCTTGAATACCATTTTCAAGGGACAACAATAAATAATAGGGAAAAGAAACAACCCTATTATGTCTAAAATGACTAAGTAGCATGAAATGGTAATCATAAATCATAGAAAACCTACCATCCAATGTGAAATATCTCATTACAGACATAGCCACATACCTCCAAATGGGTTTCAAGGAATTTCTGTCATACCCACTACCACCCACCTTCTTAAGCTTCAGCCTCTTGTTGTCTTTCAGGAAATTCACCACGAAAAATTTAGTGGCTGACCTTTCCCTATAATTTTTTTTGCCTTTTGAGGAGAGGCCAGACACCTCCATAATCATTTCCTCAATAATGTTCACCTCCATCCCATATATTTGCAAAAAGTTACTCTTCTAACCACTTATAAACTCTTGCAACACTTCAGAATCAAAGCCATGGAGCTTCAAAAAATATGGCAGCACACTACCCTTCTCTAGAATCTGCCAAAATAAAGCATTCACCATTATTTCATCATAGGTTACTAGCTTAGTTCAAAATCTATCACCACCCATCTTTACCTTCCCACTAGAACCCAAAGCTTCTTCCCCAAAAATGAAACCATTAGAGAAAAAAAGAAGCAAAAAATCATAAGGAGAAGCCAACACCCATAAATCATGTAACATTGATATCTTTAGTACTGGTATACATCATGAAACTAAGCTTCTAGTGATTTCCCATATCACTGTCATCGAAAAACAAGTAAATAGGACAGCTCAAATGTCTAATAAAAATAAATATGCATATATTTCTAGAAACTCTTCCAACCAACACTTAGAACATGTGACCTTTTTTCATCATTTACAATGGTTACAATTTTAATATGGAGGACATTGTTAGAGTCCCAATGCCTAGGTGTGATCAACCCCATATTGGCAATGTAGTCAGCAATATTATTAGCCTCTCAATAGATATGAGAGACATAAACATCATCAAAATTACCCAAGATCGCTAAGGAATTCTGAATTAAATGTTCAATAGTCTAGGAGGGAGGGCTAGCTCTCTTCAAGCAATTAATCACATTCAATGATTCCCCTTCCAATCTAAGTCTTATAATCCCCTTCTCTTGAGCTAATTTTAAGCCATGGTAGGCAGCTAAAGCTTCTACATAGTGATTTGTCTAGGTTCCCAAAGGGAGTGCCATAATAGAAACAAGTCGACCATGTGAATCACATAACACTCCCCCACAACCAACAAATCTTAGATTACCTTTAGTAGCCCCATCAAAATTCACCTTATACCAGTCTTGAGCTAGAACTTGCCACATCACACCCTCTCTTGAAGCTTTAGCTTTCTTTAAGGGGTTAGATATATCAACATTCAGGTTCCATCGATCAACAATAAAGCGATCATAGTTTGAAATAGACACTTTTGGGGAAAATTTCTTGGATAAAACCATTTCAGATATAGAATTTTCCTTAATGGCAACACAAATCTTGAAGCCCAATCTTAGGGGAGGAATATAAGCATCTTAGAAGATTCTATTATTTCTTTCCCTCCACAAACTGCAAGCCACATGTGGGACAGTAAGGGACCAAAGCATAACCAATGAGGGGTTAGAAGTGGGGGGAGACCATTGAAACCAAAGATCAGCCAAAGACCTCAGAAAGACCCAATCAAGATTTCAAAGGTACAACACATGCTTCCACACCTCCACAAAAAAACCGCACTCAACAATTATGTGATAAGAATATTTTGTGGCTTCCTCACACAAGTAACATCTATTGGGCATCGAAAAGCCCATTTTACACATGAGGGACAATAAGGGACCAAAGCATAACCAACGAGGGGTTAGAAGTGAGGGAGACCATTGAACCAAAGATCAGCCAAAGACCTCGAAAAGACCTAATCAAGATTTCAAAGGTACAACACATGCTTCCACACCTCCACAACAAAACTATACCCAACAATTATGTGATAAGAATCTTATATGGCTTCCTCACACAAGTAACATCTATTGGTCATCAAAAATCCCCTTTTCTAAAGGTTATTAATAGTCCAGATTTTATCTTAGCAAAGCAACTAGAAGAAGATATTCACTTTTGAAATAAGCTTAGGAAACCAAATCTTTGCCCAAAATGGAGGAGGGCCAACAACATTCATCTAATGATAGAATGTTGAAGCCATTGAGAAAGAACTATGCAAAGTCAATCTCCAAACCACTTTATCACATTGAGAAGAGGTTGGCAAATGAATCAAAGATAAATAGGAAAAGATAGACTCAAGATCCTTGTGGACTTCATGAATCCTCTTCCATTTACCATCAACAATGTAATCTACAACAAACATACCAAAAGAGCAAACACAAAGATCCCAGAATGGGGCATCCCATAACTCATCCTTAAGAGGTCTATGTCTAGTCCACCAGTCATCCCAAAAGGGATAGAGCAACCATTTCCCAAAGACCATCTCAAACCAAAAGATACAACAGCTCTAGCCTTAGTCCAAACTGATGTAGAGGTGGTGGAAACCCAAGAAACAAATTGACACAGCTCAAATATACCCACTTTGACACCAATCCCCAAACACACAACAGGGCAACTCAATTACCCAACACAATTTGATCACACAAAGACCTATCTCAACATCATTTAGGCATCTACTCAAACCCCAAACACCATTCCCAAGTCAAACATACAAGGTTCCTTTTCAATTTCTTGGAGATCCTTCAGACTGCCCTACAAAAAGGCTACAAAATTAGCCCTGTTTTACAAACAAACTACTCTTTAATCTTCTCCAAAACCCACAAGCTCTTGGAAATTCATCAAACAGGTCTCAAAACTCCCAATTCCATAGGTTTTAGACAAACACTCATCCTCTAAGCCACAATTCCTCAAAACCCTCAATTTCTTAACAAAAACCTAGGGTTTTTAGCATCTCACAACCACAGGGTTTTCCAGACCTCACTACAGAATTGAGAAAGTTTTTTAGGGTCTTCACACACATAATCAACCTACTCTTGTCTTTTAGACACAACAAAACTCAAAACCATCACTTTGGTTCCTCCATTTCAGCCCAAAATCTCACATTTCCAGCCTAAAACAACATTCCCAACCCTATAAATTCCTTGCCACTACTAAAAAGGTTAAATAAACTTGAAAAAAACATATTATGATCCTTTCCTCTAAGTCACAAGTCACCACAGTAGGAGGAAAGGCGCCATTACAAAATTAAATTAGAACTCAGACCCTACTGGTCTGTACAGACTGTTCAAGAAGGAATGAGTTTTTTCCTTAATAAAACAATCAAAAGGAGTCTCAAAAGAAATG